>VBSM01001562.1:52509999-52544098 GCA_008086735.1 Cheirogaleus medius
GCATTATTTGAAACCTTAAAATTTGTACCCCCATAATTTGCCAAAATAAAAAAAGAGTATATACATTTTATGTGATATATATTTACAATGTTTTTATTTTCAAATGAGATACAATTTTAAATAGATACTAATTTGTGCATAGGAAAAAAGATAAGTTGATATACAATAGAATGTTAACAGCTATTCAATGATTATTTTTAGGAATAAGTGAGAAGGTAAAGGGAGAAGAGAAAAAGGCTAAAATATTTAATACATTAAACATTTACAAATTAATAATAAAAACAACAGAAAAGTACATGAGCAAGTATTTCACATACAAAATACAAATGTTCAAAAACTATATAAATCATTGTTCCCCTAAAAAATCAAATTAAATTATTTTTAAACACATTTTTGTCTTATGTATGTTGTATATAGAAAGTTCTGGGATATCATTTTGTATTGATAAAACAAATTTTAAACAGTGATCCAGTGATCAGAAGAGGAAGTAGGGAGTAGAAGTAAGAACATAGAAATGGGGACCTTTGACTTTTTATATCATCGGTCTCTTATTAAATGAATTTTTATAATTTAAAATATTTTGTCAAACCTTTAAAGAAAGGATGATCCTAATGTTATTTAAACTTTTCTAGAAAATAAACCAGAAAGAAACTTTCTTTTTTTTATTAAATAGAGTACAATATTGTGACAAACCAAAGATTACAACCTAAAAAATATAAAATATATAGTTAAAAAGCAACTTTACTTATGGTATTAGCGGGGAAATCTTAAATAAAATACAGTCATGAAATCCTTGATCTAAAACCCTTCAGTTGTAGATTTTACAGAGGAAATGCATTCATATATTATATAATATATTACATCTCTAGTGATCTAGGGCACCATTCTTCAATCAATTATGTGAAGATTTCTGCAATAAAACATGTAATACTCATACTAAGGAGACTGAATAAATATAATGAAAAGCCTTGCATCATCTCAGGTCAGGGTTTAATTCCAACTAAGTTTTTGTCTCAAAGTCATGAAAAAACTTTGGATTTTCAGAGATTGTAAGGGAAAGGGATTGTATATTTTGTTAGCAAACAGAGAATAGCAGCAGGTTAAAATAATTATGCATCCTGACCAAGTGAGATTTACTATGGGTTTGCATAGTTCGACATTAGGAACTCTATTAATATAATTTATCTTATGATTAAATTGGGGAGAAACATCATTTCTATATACACTTAAAGACATTAGACATAAATCACCAAACCAGTGACAAAAACTCTCGATATGATAGAACTGACATGGATAATTTTTACATGATAAAATATACTTGCCTCAGCCAAAAGGCCAGAATCATGCTTAACAGGTATTAAGACATGCTTAACACTAAAGACATTCCCAATAAAGTCAGGTATAAGACAGGATGCCCACTATTATTTAACATTTCAGATAGGTAGGCAGATAGATATATACACACATACATGCATATATATACATACATACATATATACATACTAGCTAATATAATTAGAAAAGAGAGAACTCAGAAGAGAAAAATTGGAAAGAAGGAGGTAAAAATGTCACGCTTTGCAGATGATATGATTGTATACTTGAAAAACCCAAGAAAATTGACAAAAACTACTATCAATGAAAATTTAGTAAGATAGTAAGGTACCAAATGAATGTGTAGATGTCATACACATATACATATGTGTATATATATAATAACATACACACATTACTAAAATAAAATTGTGCCATTGGTTCATTATGTAGAGATATCAATAAAATATGATAGAAAGTTCATTAATAGACCTAGCTACATATGAAAATTTTGTATGTGATAAATTCATATATCAAATCAATAGGTAAAAGACAGTTTATAGATGAAAAGGTGTTGGGACAACTGGATAGTTATCAAAAAATTTTTAAATACCTACTTTATCCCTTAACTCTCATATATAAAAAGATCTTAGAAACTGATAAGGAAAAAGACCAATGATTCTATTTTTAAAATGGGCAAAGAACTTCAAAAGGCATTCCACATAAAATGAAAAAAATGGCCCCTAAACATGAAAAATTTCTCAAATCCACTTGTAGGAAGGAAAATACAAATAAAAAAAATTGATACCATTTTTTTACTTAGTAAATTGGCAAAATCCTAGAGTTTAATAATCCACCTTGTTGGTAATACCATGGTGAAACAGGTACTCTTCCCAGTGGATATATAAATTGGTACAACCCCCATTAAGGGAAATTTGACAATATATATAAAAATTAAAGTACATATACTTTTCGTCTTAGCATTTTCACATCTATTTACAGATATGTGAAATGACATAAGAAATGTTGCTCATTTTCTACATTGTATTTTGGGTTTTCTGATTAATGAGAAATGATCAGAAAATTTGTAGAAACAACTACAGATTTAAATTTTTTGTATAACATGTTATCAGTTGATAGTCAAAATAGAGCAGATTTTTGTTTTAAATAGTGAAACATTTTTATTTCATTATAATTTACATAGCTTCCACTTTTGTTTTTTTATCTCATATAATAAATTTTAAAATTTTAATTTATATGATTCAAAATTATTAAAGTTATAGAAATCTCAATAATAGATGTTAAAATACTTTTTTGAAAAATAGAATTATATTAAAATAAATATTAATGTTTGAGATATATACATTTTATATAAAAGTCATGAAGTTTACTAAAAACTATTTTAAAAAATAATAATTAAGAGGACATACCAGGTTTCTAAATGTGAAAATTCAAATTTCTTGGGTTATCTAATAATAAATTAATTAGAAATTCTATAAGAATTTTCTATGTGATATAATTTTTTATAAATTGACAAAATAATTATTTCCTGTGGAAAATTTAAATACATAAAAAATGCATTTGGTGGAGTTGGGAAATTCAACCTAACAGCTATACTAAAACATTATATAAAGATATAATCTTAAACAGTGTGGTGTTGAAACAGAAATAAACAGAAGTGAATAGAAAGTCAAAAAGTAACTCATATATGTATTATAACCTAGTGTATACAATTAAGGTGACATCCAAGTATCTGATGAAAGAATGTATTATTCTAGAAATGTATTAGAAAAGTTCATAATTTTTTACAAAAGTAAATTACATTCCTACCTTGCCCATTTTATGAAAATAAATTTCAATTGCATTAAATCTAAAAAAAAATTATAAAGGAATTTTATAGGGACAGTCTTTCTAATCATAAAGGCAAATAAAGAATTTCCAAAAAAAAAAACTTGAAATGAAAATTAAGTAATATATAATTTTTTTACACCTGTGCTTTAAGATGTAACATATAATTTTATCTATGAATTTCTTCATATATTAGAAAAAAACAGTATCTAGTTTTGGAAAGGTAAAATGTAATAACAGGCATTCTCATACACTGCTGGTAGGAGTATGTGTCATCCTTTCTGAAGGGCAAAAATAATGTATGGACCTTTGATCCAGCAATGACACTTCTAGAAATCAATCAAAAAGAAATAATCAGAGAAGAATATGAAAAGGTGTGTACAGAGATATTTATTACAGAGTTGTTTTATAATAGCAAAAACTTAGAAAAACTGAGACCTAAATATTCAAGAATAAAGTGGTTGTTTTAAAAATCTGTATTATATCTACATGGACTACTAAGAAAGCATTACAAATAATATTAAAGAATTAAGGACATCCCCTCCACAAAAAAACAGATGTTCACAATATATTATTAAATTAAACTAATGGGCCAAAGGCAATACATATATGACCCTATTTTTGTTAAAAAGAAAAGATATCATTTGTATAGAAAAAAATGCTATAAAGAAATACTTCAAAATGTTAGTAGTACTTAACACTATAGAGTAAGCTAATAGATAATTTTTACTTTCTTTCTTTTGCTGGCTTATATTTTCTAAATTTCCTGCAACAAACATACTATCCTGTGATTTAAAATTACTATTTAAAAGAGATAGAAAAACTCATAACCACGATGTAAATTTTTTTCTTTTACAATTTAATAATTAATCAACAGCATATCCCTTATTAGAAATTGCACTGTGATTCCTTGTTAAAATTTGTATGTTAAAATTAATTAACCAAGTAATAATTTCTACCACTTGACTTTTCAACTCCTTTAACTATGGGATTCTTTGCAAAGCATTTGGAAAGCCTCATTGCCCATTTTATGCACCTATTAGGGAAATTGCTGAAATATTCACTTAAGTATATCCATTTACATTTGCATGAAACTATTTTGAAAACTCCTCCAAGTTTGAGAATTGGGAACGAGTCTTTCACCTTAATTTAATATGTTCTCACTTCCTCTTAGGTAGACAATTAATGACAAGCATAACAGATATAAACAAACTCACTGAACATGAAAAATTTTCTGGCAGCTGCACATATCCCTTGGCTACAGAGCCCCTGAAGCGGTTCATGATGAAAGCATGTCCTATGAAAGGCAGTTTCAAAGCTGCATTTCATTGACTCTATAACTGAAGGTCAGAATTATCATATTCTTCTGAAGTAGATGTCACAACGGAGTAATTATAAATAGCTATTTTAATGAACCACAACAACAATTTCCTATTTCTTTCACAAAGCTTCCCCCAAAATATGAAAGGAAATATTTATATTTATATTATCTTAGACCAACAGGGATTCCCTCTTAATTCATCAGCAAATTAGATTTCAAAAGCATTGTTTTACAATGTTAACACAAAGGAAATTAATGGTATATTTATTTCCTGTGATTTCCTAATCAGATCGCTTCTATAATTATCAGGGCTACCTGATCTTTAAGAAAATGTAGAAAGGAAGACCAACACATGGAAACATTTGAACTTCTTTTCAGTGTTTCTCCCTTAACATATGGAAAATGCTTAGGAACTATTTTTTCCTTACATAAATATTGGGAATGTTGAGTATGGTCTTGCCACAAAGCACGCACCTTCTCCCTTGAGAACCAGACACACGAGAAGTTGCACTCACTCCTTAGAGTGCCATATAGTACTTTAATGTTCAGTATAATCATTCCACAGGGCACTTGAGGGACCAGAGTAAGGGAATTGAACACATATATACCCAATGTCTTGCTCCTAACATTCATATAATCTTGAAGGTAATCTGACTCAAAAACAGTAGCTAGGCATACTGTTGAGTGTAGCACCAAGAACTATTCTTAATGGCCGGGCGCGGTGGCTCACGCCTGTAATCCTAGCACTCTGGGAGGCCGAGGCGGGTGGATAGCTCAAGGTCAGGAGTTCGAAACCAGCCTGACCAAAAGCGAGACCCCGTCTCTACTAAAAATAGAAATACATTAATTGGCCAACTGAAAACATATAGAAAAAATTAGCCGGGCATGGTGGCGCATGCCTGTAGTCCCAGCTACTCGGGAGGCTGAGGCAGAAGGATTGCTTGAGCCCAGGAGCTTGAGGTTGCTGTGAGCTAGGCTGACGCCACGGCACTCACCCTATCCTGGGCAACAAAGCCCACTTTCTGTCTTATTCTTGAGCCTCTAAGTATCTTTTTTCAAATAGAATATTGTTGTCTTCTAGAACAGGATTACTGTCTTCTAGGATTACTGTAGACAGTAATCTCTAAAATTACTTTTGTGTACTGCAGATGGTAGAAAATAAGCAACTGGGATCACCAGCCAGGTTGCTTGGGGGTTGGATATATTAAATAGTTTCAGAAGTAATTAAATAGGGTGGGGTCTGACTGTGAAGCCAAGGCATTCACTACTGCCAAGATTCAAGAATACCTAGAACTAATCTCTTCTCTCCAGGCAGTCAGTCTCAAACTGTTGGCCAGGGGAGAGCTTCACTGAGGGTGCAATGCAACTGCTCAGTCTCAGGCATGGTCAGCCTCCAGTCCATAATCACCCTCAAGCTCTTCCTCACACAGACCAGACATCCATAGATGCCTCAGAGACCAAGTGGTCACTGCTCACACTGAAGGCACAAATTAAAGCACACAGTCTCACTTCATCTAAACCGACTTTCTGATGTAGACACACCAGGAAGTTACATTCCCTCTTTCATGTCACATCAGCATTGCCAAGCAGGAGCCAAAGCTTTTCAGAGAGGTGGAGTCCCAAAGCGAGATTTGCCCCACCACCCCACCACCCCACCACCCCACCACCATTCTCCACACAATTTTGTGTAAATCCCAGAATTCTAGGTGCTCCCAAAAAGATAACCCTTCCTGTCCCAAGAGACACAGCCTTACCGTCACTGCCTAGCTTGGGACTCCTAGTACTAATCTCAGGATGCTCTTTCGCCCTGCTCATCTCAGACCCCACCCCCAGAAGCCCAGGACCACCAGGGAGCTCCTCAGCCCCTGGACTTGATCCCCATATGAGCTGTGAGCTAACACCCCAAATGATCAGTTTCTATTCCCTTTCCTTGCTTTTTGTTCTCCATCACACCTACTGCCACATAAATATTAATAAGTATGTATTTTACTGATTTAGTTGCTTGTCTCCCCTCCTCACACAAGTGTAAACTCCAAGAAGGCAAGGATTTTTATGTTTTGTTCACAGTTTATTCCCACTATCTATAACATGTTACAGATGCAAATATATGGGTAGAATAAATTAATGACTAAACACCCATATTGTGCCTTCGGAAGAGCTGTAATTAAATAAGTTTGATTCTTTGAGTTATTTTAAATTACCTTTTGAAAAGTATTCATCTTCTGTTTCACACAGAGGAGCTTTCACACAGAGAGCCTAGGGTGCATTGTGTGGTGAGAAGGAAGAACTCCTTAGAAGATTTCTTTCCTAATTAAGTTTCGTTTAGTTTCCTACTAAGATTAGCCAGCACACATTACCTTGTGGGAGGCATAGCATGGTGACCTAAAAGAGACAGGCTGATTGCCATGGGAAACTGAGTCTACCTTGAAATTTTATTGCTTCATAATTTCACCATGGATACTTAAAGCTTCTGTTTATTAAGAACAGACTTCATGTAATGTGTGGGTTACTTCAGTGTAAAATTAATGTTAGACTTTGGCGTATCATTCTTTATGATATATAATCTTTTATCAAATTATAGAGTAAGTCTGTTAATACCTGCAAAGCACCTAGAACATATAAGAGAAATTAATAAATAAGAGCTGTTGTTACTCTTGTAGTTAGTTTAATTATAATCATTAGACCAGTCATTGGGAAAACATGTGAAAAGGGCAACTATTCCTCTCAGCAGATGCCATCAACAGACACCCCTTTCCAACCCAGGCTTCCAGCATTCATTGACCCCCGATTCATTCTGCAAGCACCTATCCTTGGCACCCTCTCTTCTCTGGGCCAGGACCCTCCTGCTGTCTCCCTGTCATCCAGGGTTTGCTTTTCCCCACATTTCAGGTAAGTGGGCCTATATTTTATGACTTATCATATGATAATCCCACGAATGCTCACGTTGGAAAAATACATGTAACTTAACTGGTGTCTTTAAAACCTGATATCCCAGCTATATCCCTTAACATTTTAGTGATGTTCCTTATGAAAATTTTAGAAGTGAAAGAGATCAGGAATGTGAGAGTATTTACAAATGTGTGTGGGGATGCAGACATGTATGGCAGCAGACTAGAAGGGTCACCATTTTGATGGGTTGTACGGGTTTTCTGTCCATCTCCAGTGATGTTGCGTAGGGGCTGATCGAACTTTTTAAGAGATACAAAAACCATGAATGTTGACCACACATGTGATTTGAAAGTTTTTGGTAAAATTGACTGAACTTAATGTGAAGACAAGGAACAAATTCAGAAAATGTGCCTTGATATCAGGGTGAAGGGAGAAACACTGATTGTAGGATATAATACTTAATTCTAGATATCAAACTACATGACTGAAAAATAAATCAAAAACATGGCATGAAATGGGGACAAAGGAAACTTGCTAATCAACACCTTTCTGGCATATAGTGATTGGAAAACCCTACTTGAATTGCTGTGGTTGAGGAAGGAAGTCTTTGCAGCAAGACCTCTGATATTTAAACATAGCTCTGAGCTGCTTCAAATCAATCTATCAGAAATGTTAAACCTCTTTTGAGACATATTTATGGTTAAATGCCCCTGAATTGAGAAAAGGGAAATAGAAAGTTCCTACATGCATACTTATTTTGCTTACATGTGCTTCATTTGTACAAGGTGATGGCTCGAAGCAGCAACAAGCATAAATGCCACTGCTTGTCAGAGTAGATAACTAGCTAACCCTGAGTCTTCCCTTCCTTTTACCCAGCACTTCTACGTGTTTTGCAGAAAGGTCCATAAAAACAATACACCTGCCTTCTGAAGGGCTAAGCTCAGTTAGTTTCCATCATTAAATAAAAAAATAGTCAGCACTATTGTATCCAAATCTTGAAATACTCCTGCTCCAATTTTCTGTGTTGAGATTTGAAATAGGGGCAAGACAAAGAACACTAGGGACTGATGTCATGTGCTTAAGGTGTGGGGTTCTCAGTATATATGTTTGCTTTGTCTAATTTGTTTGGATTGGATTTGATGACTTCTTTGGGAATGGAAAAAAAGATGACAATGAAAAACAACCCAAGAGGAACGCTCAGTGAAGAGGAAAGCACATAAGCCTTTCAAGCCATAATTCCTGCAGGTTGATGGTAAAAACTTAATTGGCTTCTGTTTTAACTCTCAGTAAATACAAGAATCAGGTCTCTGAGCTGAGTGATGTAATCAGTTCCTATGCAATGACAGTGGAGATGGACCGAAAAGCTGTACAACCCATTAAAATGGTGACCCTTCTAGCCCGCCGCAGTACATGTCTGCGTCCCCACACGAATTCATAAATACACTCACACTAATGCTCTCTTGCACTTCTAAAATTTTCAAAATGATTGTCACTTAAAATTTGAGGGAAATATCTGGGACATCAGGTATTAAAGACATCACTTAAGCTACATATATTTTCCCAATGTGGAGCATTTTTAGGCTTATCAGGTGACTAAGTCCTAAAATACAGGCCTAATTACAATAGTTGTAACGTGGGGAAGAGCAAACCCTGGATGACAGGAGATAGCAGGAGGGTCCTGGCCCTGAGAAGAGAGGGCACCTGGGATAGGTGCTTGCAGGACGCATCAGGGGTCAATGAATGCTGGGAGCCTGGGATGGAAAGGGGTGTCTGCTGATGGCACTTACTGAAAGGAATAGTTGCCCTTTTCATATATTTTCTCAATGTCTGGTCTAATGATGACAACTAATCTAACTTCCAAAAGTAACACTAGCTCTCATTCATTAAACCTTTATATGTTCTAGGTGCTTTGGAGGCATTAACATACTTGATCTTTACAACAATCCTATAAAGAGGAAACAATTATAATCATTCATTTGCCAGGGAGGAAGCAGAAGCTCAGCCAAAGCAAATAAATTGCCCTCAGATATATGCTAAGACTTGAAGCCTTCTCTGTCAAACTTCAAAGCTTGAGTTTTTAACTAGTAGTTCCCAAAGTGTAGCCCCAGACCAGCAGTATCAGCATCATTTGGAAGCTAGTTAAAAATGCAAATTTCTGAACCCATCCCATTTCTACCGAATCAGAAATTCTGCGGTTGGAAGCCAGCATTCTTTGTCTTAACAAGCTCTCCAGGTGATTCTAATGCCACACATTTAAGAATCGTATTTCTTTTCAGGTGCTTTTTAGAGGATTCATTCTCTTTCAAATGAAAGATAAGTGTACCTGGGCAGGGGATGGTGGGGGGGGGGGGTGGCAGATGCTGAAATTGTCATCCATGACTACCTGAGAGAATGTTATACAAGGACAAGAAGCAAGACCAACGCTAGAAAGGAAGGGTCAGACCACGAAATGCCCTGGAGTAGAAGCAAGGCCACTTGGGTTGGAGAGGATCTATGAATGGTAAATCTCAACCCAGGCAAAGGCAGGTTTCCCAGTGCCTAAGAGTGGAAACAGCTGGGAGATAGCAGGAGGGTGGTATTCAAGTAAAGCAGGCAAGAATAGTCATTCTTAATGGTCTTGACATTTCTTAGTAACAAAGTCATGATCAATGAGAAGCAAATTCAACTCATTTTTAAAGCAAAAGTCACTCGAGAAGGCATAGTAATGAAGGGAAAGCAATGTGAGATGAACATGATGATTGCAAATTCCTTTATCATTCATCATAGTCTTCTTTACTGATCTACTGTAAAGAAGTGATTGTTTCAAGTGACATTCTTTCTGGATTTGAGTCACGGTAACTATTACTAACATTTTATAAGTCATAATAATATTAAAGAATATTTTCATTTTTAAAACAGTTTTATTGAGATACAATGGCATAAAATGAACTGCGTAATTTTAAAGTGTAAAATTTGCTGTTTTGATACATGTATACCTGCGAAACCATTAACATAGTCAAGGCAGTACACATATTCATCACTCCCAAAACTTTCCTCAAGCTCCTTTGTAATTTCACCCCAGTCCCTCTCTGCCCCATCCCATCCCAGGTAACCTCTGCTCTGCCTTCAGTACTTATATATCAATTTGCATTTCCTAGAACTTTGTATAAATGGAATCATTCACTATGTACTCTTTTGTCTAGCTTCTTTCCCTTAGCATAATTAGAGATTCATATATGCTGTAGCTTATATCAATACATCATTCCTTTTTAGTTGCTGAATAATACTCCATTGTATAGCTGTTCCACAGTAAAATATATCTATTCACTAGTTGATGGAGCTTGGGTTTTTTCCTAGTTTTTTTATTATTACAAATAAAGCTACTACAAATATTACCACATAAGTCTTTGTATGGATATATGCTTCACTTTCAATTTTGAAGAAACCTGGGAGTAGAATGCTAGATCATATATAGTGTACATTTAACTTTTTTTTTAAATGCCAAACTGCTTCAAAGTAGCTGTACCATTTCAAATTTCCATCAGAAATGTATGAAACTGCCAGTTCCTCTACATCCTCATCAATGCTTGGGATCATTAGTCCTGTTTAATTTTAGCTATTCTAGTAAAAATATATTGTTATTTCATTGTGGTGTTAAATTGCATTTTCCTAATGACTGTTGAGGGTAAGCATCTTTTCTTATGCTAATTTTCCTTCTTCTATAGTGAAATGTCCATTCAAATCATTTGCTCATTTTTTTATTGAGTTGTTCTTATTATTGAGTTTGGAGTGTTCTTTATATATCCTAGAGGCAAGTCCTTTATTATATCTATGCTTTGCAACTATTCTTCACCAGTCTATGGTGTGTCTTTCATCCCATTAACAATGTCTATTGAAGAGCAGAAGGTTTTGATTATGATGAAGCCCAATTTATCAATGTTTCCTTTTATGAATTTTGCTTTTGGTTGTTACCAAGAAATCTTGGCCTAACCTTAGATCAAAAAATATTTTTCCTATGATTTCTTCTAGAAGTGTTTGAGTTTTAGATTTTCTTTTATGTCTATGATTCATTTTGAGTTAATTTGTATGATACAAGAAATTAATTGAAGGTTTTTCTTTTTTAAAACTATGAATATCCAGTTGTTTAAGTGCCATTTGCTAAGAACACTATTCTTTCTCCACTGAATTGCATTTGTACCTTTGTAAAAAATTAATTGTCCATGTATGCTCATATGTAATTGCAATTATTTCTTAACTCTCCTTTTCACTGAAGTTGTTTTGGCTATTCTAAGTCCTTTACATTTCTATCTTAATTTTAGAATCAATTTATCAGTTCCTACCTGCCCCTCCCCATAAAAGTCTATCAGGATTTTGATTGGCATTGCATTAAATCTATATACCCATTTGGGAAAATTTGGCATCTTAACAATATTCAGTCAATTCATGCACATGATATGTTTCCCCATTTATTTAGTTCTTTAATTTCTCTCAGCAATATTTTGTAGATTTCAGCATACAGGCCTTTCACATCTTTGGTCAGCTTTATCCAAAAGTATTTCATTTTCTAAATGATATTTTAATTAATATGCATTTTTAAATTTCTGATTATTGCTAGCATATAGAAATACAATTGATATTTATATATTGATCCTGGGTCTTGAAACATTGCAAAACTTAATTATTGGATCTAGTTGCTTTTTATTTTGTGTAGATTCCACTGGACTCTTTATATAGACAATCATGTTATCTGTGAAGAAATCTATTGCTTCCTTACCAATCTGAATACATTTTAGTTTTTTTCTTATTGCACTTTCTAGAATATCCCACACAATGTTGAATAGAAATGATAAAACTGCACATCCTTATGTTGTTCTAATTAGGGAAAAATCATGGAGTCTTTCCCAATTAAATATAATTTTACTCGTAGGTTTTTCATAGAAATTTGTTGTTAGTTTGAAAAAGTACAATTCTATTCCTACTTTGTTAAGAGGTTCTTATTGTTGTTTTTCAATCAGAAATTAATGTTGGATTTTGTTAAAGGATTTTTCTGTGTCTATTGAGTCGATTATGTGGGGTTTTTTTGGTTTTGTTTTGTTTTTTTTTTGGTTTGTTAGTGTAGTGAATTACATTGATTCATTTTCAAATTTTAAGTCAACTTTTCATTCCTAGGATAAACTGTACTTGGTCATAAGGTAGTCTTTTTATATACTGTTGAATTTGCTAAAATTTTATTTAAAATTTTGTCATCTAAGTTTATGAGGCATATTGGTCTGTAGTTTTCTTTTTCTTTAATGCCTTTATCAGATATCAAGCTATTGTTGGCCATGTAGAATGAATTAAGGAAGTATTCTCTCCTTTTCAATTTTCTGCAAGAGTTTGTATAGTTTTTTTCCTTAAATATTTAGTATAATTTACCAGTGAGCTATGATGCTATCTGAACTTCAGTTTTCTCTGTGAAAAAGTTAAAAGAAATTTAATTTATTTAATAGCTATAAGGCTATTTCTGAATTATTTCTTCTTGAACTAGCTTTGGAAATTTGTCTCTTCAGGGAATTACAGCATTTCATCTAAGTTGCTAAATTTATGGTCAAAAGTTATTAATAATATTCCCTTAGCATCTGTTTAATATTTTCAAATTCTGTAGTTATTTCAGCTTTCTTGGGTTTTTTTTATTGATCCATAGTATTTGTACATATTTATGGGCTACATGTGATATATTGTTATGTGCATGGGATATGTAATGATCAAGTCAGGATATTTAGAATATTTATCATCTACAGCATTTATGTGTTAGGAACATTTCCAAACCTCTCTTCTAGCTATTTTGAAATATACAATACATTGTTGTTAATTATAGTCACCCTACTCTGTAATTGAACATTAGAAAATATTCTTCCTATCTGTGTGTTTGTGCCCATTAATCAAACTCTCTTTACCCCCCCTCCACATACCCTTTCCAGCTTCTGAAAGCTATCATTCTACTCTCTACCTCCATGAGAGTAACTTTTATAGCTCCCACATATGTGTGAGAACATGCAATATTTTTCTTTCTGTGTGTTGTTTTTTTAAACATAACAGAATGGCCTCCAGTTCCATCTATGTTGCTGTAAATGACAGGATTTCATTCTTTTTTGTAGCCAAATACTATTTTATTGGGTACACGTACCACATTTTCTTTACCCATTCATCTGCTGATGAACACTTTGGTTGATTTCATATCTTGGCTATTGTGAATAGAGCTACAATAGACACGAGGGTACCGGTATTCCTTTGATACACTAATTTTCTTTTATTTGCATAAATACCCAATAGTGGGATTACTGGATCACATGGTAGAGCTAATTTTAGTTGTTTGAGAACTCTCCATACTGTTTTCCCCAATGGCCATACTATTAATAATTTACATTCCCATCAACAGTGTGTAAAATTCTCTTTCTCCAAATCCTCATCAGTATCTATTTTGTTGTCGTTGTTGTTGTTGTTTTGACTTTTTCATTATAGCCATTCTAATTGGGATGAGATGATATTTCATTCTTGTTTTGATTCACATTACCTGTTGCTTACTGATCTTATAGACCTGTTTGACATTTGTATGTCCTCTTTTGAAAAATATCTATTCAGATACTTTACCTCCTTTTTAGTAGTATCCTTTGGTTTTTCTGTCTTGAGTTGTTTGAGTTCTTTGTAAATTCTGGATATTAACTTATTGTCAGATGAATAGTTTGAAAATATTGTCTGCCATCCAACAGGTTGTGTCTTCACTCTGTTGATTGTTTTCTTTCCTATGTAGAAGTTTTTTAGTTTAATATAGTCCAATATGTCTATTTTTGTTTTTGTAACTTGTGCTTTTGAGGTCTTAGCCATAAAATCTTTGCCTAGACCAATGTCTTTGAGCATTTCCCCTATGTTTTCTTGTAGTAGTTTTATAGTTTTAGATCTTACATTTAATATTTAATCAATTTAAGTTCATTTTATATATGGTGAGAGAGAGGAGTCTATTTTCTTTTGCATATGGGTATCCATTTTCCCAGCATCATTTATTGAAGAGGGTGTCCTTTCCCAGTATATGTTCTGGATGTCTTAGTAAAAATTGTTAGCTGTAAATATGTGGATTTCTGGGTTCTCTATTCTGTTCCATTGGTCTATGTGTATATTTTTATATAAACAATATGTTCTTTGGGTTACTATAGCCTTGTAATTTACTAATTTTTTATTTCAATAGATTTAGTGAGTACAAGCTGGATTATGTTACATGTATCTATTGTATAATGGTGAAGTCTGGGTTTAGAGCGTATCCATCACCCAAATGGTGTACATTGTACCGAATGGGTAATGTTTCATTCCTCACCTCCTTCCACCCTCCCCTCTTCTAAGTCTCCAGTGTGTGTTCATGTGTAGCCATAGCTTAGCTCCCACTTATAAGTGAGAACATGTGGCATTTATGTTTCTGCTCCAGAATTACTCTACTTAGAATAATGGCTTCCATTTTTATGCCAATATCATGCTGTTTTGGTTACTATAGCATTGTGGTATAATTTGAAGTTAGCTAATATGATACCACAAGTTTTGCTCTTTTTGCTTAAGATTGCTTTGGGTATTCAGTCTCATTTTGGTTCCATATGACAATTAGGATTATTTTTTCTAATTCTGTGAAAAATGACATTGGCATTTTTATAGGAATTGCAGTAAATCAGTAGATTGTTTTGGGCAGTATGGTCATTTAAATAATATTAATTCTTCCAATCCATGAGCATAGGATTTTTCCATTTGTTTGTGTCATCTACAATTTCTTTCATCAGTGATTTGTGGTTCTCTTTGTAGAGATCTTTCACTCCTTGGTTAAATATATTCCTAGGGGATTTTTTCAGCTTTATAACTGGGATTGAGTTCTTGATTTGTTTCTCAACCTTATCATTGGTGTATAGAAATGCTATTGATTTTTGTACATTGGTTTTATAACCTGGGACTTTGTTTGCCAAGTTCATTTATATTAATAAGATCTAGGAGTCTTTTAGAGGCATCCTTAGGGTTTTCTAGTTACAAAATCATATCATCAGCAAACAGAGACCATTTGACTTCCTCTTTTCCAATTTGGATGCTCTTTATTTATTACTCTTGCATGATTGCTCTGGCTAGGATTCCCACTACTATGTTGAAAAGAAATGGTGAAAGTGGGCATTCTTATCTTATTCCAGTTCTCAGGGGGAATAATTTCAATTCTTCTCCATTCTGTATGATGTTGACTGTGAGTTTGCCATATATGCTTTTTATTATTTTGAAGTATGTTCCTTCTATGCTGATGTTTTTGAGGGTTTTTATCAGAAAGGGCTGCTGGATTTTTTATTGAATTATTTTGTATCTATTGAGATGATCATATGGTTTTGTTTATCATTTGTTCATATAGTGAATTAAATTTATCAACTTGCATAGTTGAACCATCCTTGTATCCCTGTATGAGAACCACCTGATCATAATGAACTATTCTTTTGATGTTCTGCTGGATTTGGTTTGCTAGCATTTTTGAGTATTTTTGCATCTATGTTAACCAGGGATATTAGCCTGTAGTTTTCTTTTTTTTGTTGTTGTTGTATCCTTTCCTAGCTTTGGTTTCAGAGTGATAGTGGCTTCACAGAATGAGTGAAGTAGAAGTCCCTCCTACTTGATCTTTTGGCAAAGTTTCTGTAGGATTGACAACAGTTGTTCTTTATACATCTGGTAGAATTCAGCTGTGAATCCATCTGGTTCTAGAGGGTGTTTTTGTTGCTTCTGATAGGAGATTTTTTTATTATTGATTCAATCTCACTAACTCATTATTGGTCTGTTCAGGGTTTTTATTTCTTCCTGGTTCAGACTTGGAAGGTTGTATATTTCCAGGAATTTATCCATTTCCTCTAAGTTTCCTAGTTTTTGGGGATAGAGATGTTTATAGTCTACTCAGATGATCTTTTGTACTTCTGTGGTATCAGTGATAATGTCTCCTTTTGCATTTCTGATTGAGCTTGTTTGAATTCTCTGCCTTCTTTTCTTGGTTAATCTACCTAGTGATCTATCACATTTATTTATCTTTTCATAGAACCAACTTTTCATTTCAATGATCCTTTGTATTTTTTTTCTGACTTCAATTTAATTTACTTTTGCTCTGATCTTTGTTATTTATTTTCTTCTGCTAGCTTTGAGTTTGGTTTATTGTTTTTCTAGTTCCTTGAGGTGTGATCATAGGTTGTTAATTTTTTATCTTTCTGGTTTTTTTGTGGTAGACATTTACTGCTATAAACAACTCTCTTAGCATTGCTTCTGCTGTATCACAGATATATTGTATCAGTATTATCTTTCATTTGGAAAAGTTGCTTAATTTTATTGTGATTTCTTCATCAATCCAAAGATCACTGAGGGAAAGATTTTTAAACATCCATGTATTTGTATAGTTTTGAGAGTTTCTTTTGGAGTTCATTTCTATTTAATAGTTTTATTCCACTGTGGTCTGAGAAGGTACATAATATAACTTCTACCTTTTTAATTTATTGAGACTTGTTTTGGGGCCTAATATATGGTCAATCTTGGAAAGTATTCTGTATGCTGATGAGAAGAATGTACATTTTGCAGGTTGGGGGGAGAATGTTTTAGAAATGTTTATTAGGTCCATTTGTTCTAGAGTCTAGGTTAAGTTCAGTGTTTCTTTGTGAATTTTTTGCCTCAATGATCTGTCTAGAGCTGCCAGTGTAGTGTTGAAGTACCCTACTATTAATATATTGTTGTATATCTCTTAGGTCTAGTAGTATTTGTTTTATGAATCTGGGAGCTCTGTTGTTAAGTGTATATATATTCAGGGTTATTATATCTTCTTGTTAAATTGATCCCTTTATCATTATATCGTGACTTTCTTTGTTTTCTTTTACTGCTGTTGACTTAAAGTCTGTTTTATCTGATATAAGAATAGCTAACCCTGTTAACTTTTGGTTTCCATTTGCATCAAATATTTTTCTTCATTCCTTTGCCTTGAATTTATAAAAGTTTTTATGAGTTAATTGGGTCTCTTGAAGACATAAGGTATTTGGATTTTGTTTTTGTATACATTCTGCCAATCTATACCTTTTAAGTGGGGCATTTAGACCATTTACATTAAAAGTTAATAGTGATATTATCAAATGACACTCTACAAAAAAGAAACCTGCATTCGAATGTTCATAGCAGCACAATTCACAGTTGTAAAGTTGTGGAAACAACCCAAGTGCCCATCAATTCATGAGTGGATTAATAAAATGTGGTATATGTATACCATGGAGTACTTTTCAGCTTTAAGAAACAATGGTGATATAGCACCTCTTGTGTTTTCCTGGATAGAGCTGGAACCCATTTTACTAAGTGAAGTATCTCAAGAATGGAAAAACAAACACCACATGTACTCACCAGTAAATTGATATTAATGGATCAACACCTAAGTGGACATATAGGAATAACATTTATTGGGTGTCGGGCAGGTGGGAAGGGGGAGAAGGGGATGGGTATATACAAAGATAATGAGTCAGATGTGCAACGTTTGGGGGACAGTCACGCTTGAAGCTCTGACTCAAGGGGCGGGCATAGGCAATATACATAACCTTAACATTTGTACCCCCATAATATGCTGAAATAAAATAAAACAAAAAAAAAACAAAACAAAAAGTTAATAGTGATATTAATATATGAGATACTGTTCCTGTCATCATGTTGATTGCTACCTAGTTGCTTTGTATTCTCAATTGTGTTACTGTTTTATAAGCCCTGTGAGTTTTATACTTTCAAGTGTTTTTATATTGGCATGTATTGACCTTTCATTTTGATGTCTTTCATATCTGAGCCTTTCTTGTAGGGCTGATATAGTGACAAATTCCCTTAACATTTGCTTCTACAAAAGACTATATTTTTCCTTCATTTATGAAACAGTTTTGTAAGATACAAAATTCTTCATTGACAGTCTGTTTAAGAAGGCTAAAAATAGGACCTCAATCCCTTCTGGCTTGTAAAATTTCTGCTGAGAAGTCTGCTGTTAGTCTGATGAGATTTCTTTTACAAGTTATTTGACACTTTTGTCTTACTGCTCCTAAGCTTTTTTCTTTTGCATTGACTTTAGATAATCTGACAACTATGTGCCTTGGTTAAGTCCTGTTTCAAATGAATCTCCCAGGTATTCTATTGAGCCTCTTGTATCTGGATATCTAAATCTCTAGTAAAATCAAGGAAGCTTTTCTGAATTATTCCCTCAAATAGGTTCTCTAAAATTTTTGCTTTTTCTTATTCTACATCAAGAATACCTATAATTCATGTTTTATATGTTTTACATAATCCCATATTTCTTGGAGATTTTTTTCATTTTTTAATTCTTTCTTCTTTATTTTTGTCTGAATGGGTTAATTTGAAAGCCTTGTCTTCAAGCTCTGAAATTCTTCTACTTTGTCTTAGTCTATTGTTAAAACTTTCCACTGTATTTTGTATTAGATTATTAAGTATGAAATGTCCCATTTCCTTAAGTACTAAGTTTGACAGTTGATATTTCTGACATTTCACTTTGACATTTCTTGTGTTATGTTTATTGTGAAGGTATATCCTCAGTCTTTCAAATGCATGTTTTGGCTTGTGATTATCTCTCAAAATTTTTTTAGAGTAATTTTTGTGAAACCGTAGGTAAGTCATAAATTTGTGTTATTTTCTAATATGAATTCTGTCGTGGAACCAATGCAGTGCAAACAGCTCAAAATATTGAAGTGTTTGGGAAGAATGTGGCTAATGAACACACAGTACATTGATGGTTTGAGAACTTTCATTCTAGTGATTTTAATCTTGAAAATGAGCCTCGTGGGTGAGATCAGGGTGAAAATCGATGAGCTGAGAGCTGTAGAAGTGAATCCATCTCAACCTCCACGTGAATTAGCAGCAAGGTTTGATATTACTATTCCAACAATATTGGACCATTTGAAACAAACAGGCAAGGTAAAGAAGCTGGATAGATGGGTTCTGCATGGATTAAACAAGCATCAGCAGAGAAATAATCTTGAAGTTTGCCTTTCTTTGCTGTCACAACATAAAGGCAAACCATATCTACACCGTATTGTTACATGTGATAAAAAATGGATTGTTTATGACAATGGCAAGCATTCAGCAAAATTGTTGGATAAAGATGAAGTGCCAAAACACAGTCCAAAACCAAATATCCATCAAAAACCTAATGGTGTCTGGTGGTCCAGCACTGGTATTATCCACTATAGCTTCATAAAACCTGGTCAGTCAATTACATTGGATATCTACTGCAACCAATTGGATGAAATGATGAGGATGCTTGTGATTAAGCAGCCAAGATTGGTCAATAGAGACAGGCCAATCCTCTTGCAAAACACTGCTTGACAAACACTGCTCTAACTACGGAAGCTGGACTTAGAAACTCTCTGTCATCTACCATATTCACCAGACCTTGTACCAACTGACTACCACTTCTTCCAAGCTTTGGAACACTTCTTGCAAGGAAAAATATTCAATTCTTAAAAAGCTGTAGAAAACACCTTTTGTGATTTCATCACTACTCACACTCTAGGCTTCTTCATTGCTGGCATAAATAAGCTACCATTAAGATGGCAAAATTGTCAATAGTTGAGGCACATACTTTGACTACTTGTACTGCTTCTTGTTTCAGATTTAATAAACTACAGTTTTGATTCAAAATCAGACAGTTCATATTTAATGACTTATTCCCTGAGTCTTTCATTTCCATAAGTTCTGTTATTTATTTAATATCTATCTCTTTAGTGAATTTTTCATTCATGTCCTGAATTGTTATTTTGGTTTCCTTGTGTTGGTATTCAAATTTCTCTGTAATTTTATTGAGCTTACTTAGTATCCATATTTTGAATTCTTCATCTGTCATTTCAAAATTTTCCTTTTGGTTGGGATCCATTGCTAGTGAGCTAGTGTGAGCCTTTGGGGGTGTTAAAACAGTCTGTTTTTTCATACTGCCAGAGTTCTTATGCTGGTTCATTCTTATGCAGAGAAGCTATCACCTCTTATTTTTAATTTACTTTCATTTGGATGGGACATTTTTAATTTTTTTCGTGTATTTTATTTTCCCCCTTGAGGGTGTGAGTATATTGTATGTTGTGTTTCATTGTTTGGCTTCTATTTTGAGTGCTTTCAGGGGGTCAAAGCTTTGTGTGAGTTCCTTGATTATAAATAGCCTTTGTGTGGTGGCTTTTTCATTTGCTCATTATAGTATAGATGTACTGGGTTGGTATATGAGTAGACTTGCTACCTTCTGCAATACTAGAATTACAGAGGTCTCAGGAAGCTTATCTCTTTCTCCAGCCCTATGCCCTCTGACAATAGGTATTAAATTGGATTGTGCTTTTAACCTCCAGGATCAGTCCATGGCACTTATAGGTAAGAGACAGCTGTATCAGAAGCCAGTGGGTGGGTATTTAAACTTCATTTAACGTGAGGGGTTCTCTGTTGTTTCAGGCAATAACTAGTGAGTGTATGATAGGAAAAATGGTCTGTTTCTCTATCATGCCCCTGTATTGAGGCTTATGACTCTGAGTTCAGTCAGTTCCTGATTACTGTTATCTATCTCCCGGCCACGTCACTGAAAGCTGCAGAAAATGCTTTTCCCACAGTTCTCTGCCTAAATAATTTTAGAATAGAACCTCTTTCTTCATCTCAAAACAGATAGCTGTGCAGCTCCCCTATTCTCTGTGAGGAACACTGCTACTCCGTATAGAGCAGTGATCCCCAACCTTTTTGGTACCAGGGACTGGTTTCACAGAAAATGATTTTTCCATGGACTGGGGGTCAGGGTTGGGGTGTCGTGAGTAGGGTGGTGGTGGTGGTGCAGAGCTCAGGCAGTGATGTGCAGCCCATTTTCTATCAAGCCATGGACTGGTACTGGGTGATGGTCGTCCAGGGGTTGGAGACCGCAGGTGCAGAGGGGGAGAGATTCACTGTCTTTCAGCATATGCAGGTAAGTACCTGCTGTGGTGTTGCTGGCAACTTGGCTCTGCTGGACCTAGGGTAGTGTTCAGGTGACAGAGGTGGTGGACTAGGTTAGGTATTCTCCAGTTTCCATAGTCCCCATAGTTTGTAATATATTTTAAAGTCAGTTTGCCTTTGCTTTGTTAAAGAAATTTATATATATATATACAAATATACATATATATATATACAAATATACATATATATAAAATACAATTTTTTATGAAGTCAGATAATGTGATGCCTCTAGCTTTGTTTTTCTTGCTCAGGATGTCTTTGACTATTCAGGCTCTCTTTTTGTTACATACAAATTTTAGGATTTTTTTTCTATTTCTGTAAACAATATCATTCATATTTAAATAAAGATTACATTTAATCTATAGATTGCTTTGGGTAGAATGATCATTTTAACCATATTTATTCTTACGATCCATGAGTATGAGATGTCTTCCCATTTGTTTGTGTCATATTCAATTTCTTTCATCAGTATTTTTCTTATAGAGATCTTTTACCTCCTTGGTTAAATTTATTCCTTGGTAGCTTATTTTATTATAGCTATTGTAAATGAATTTACCCTCTTTATTCTTTTCAGCTAGTTTTTGGAGGTGTATAGAAACACTACTAATTTTTGTATGTTGATTTTGTATCCTACAACTTTACTGAATTTGTTTATCAGATATAAGACTTTTTTGGTGGAGTCTATGGGTTCATCTAAATATAAGACTATGTATCTGCAAAAGGGAATGGTTTGGCAATCTCTTCTTCAATTTGGATGCATTTTATTTCTCTCACTTGTATGACTGTCCTGGCCAGGACTTCTAGTACTTTGTTGAATAGAAGTGGTTACAGTGGACATCATTGTCCTATTCCAGTTCTTAAAGTAAAGGCTTTCAGCTTTTCCCCACTGAGTATTATGTTGGCTCTGGGTTTGTCATATATGGCCTATATTATGTTTATGCCTAGAATGATGAGAGTTTTTAGCATAAAGGTATGTTACATTTTATTAAATGCCTTTTTCTGCATATTTTGATATGATTATATGGTTTTTATCCTTTGTTCTGTTCATGTGATATATTATGTTTATTGATTTGCATATGTTGAACCATCCTTACATCCCTGGGGTAAATCCCACTTGATCACATTTTATTATCCTTTTGATGTGCTGTGGGATTCAGTTTGACAGTATTTTGTTGAGGATTTTTGCATCTATGTTCATCAGGATATTTGCCTTTTGAGTCCTTGTCTGGTTTTGCTACTGGGGTAATGCTAGCCTTGAAGAATGGTTTAGGGAGAATTCCCTCCCCTTCAATTTTTTGGAATAGTCTGAAAAGAATTGATATTGGTTCTTCTTTATAAGTTTGGTAGAATTTAGTAGTAAAGCCATCCTGTCCCAAGCTTTTCTTTTGGGGGAGACTTTTTATTACTGATTCAATTTCATTACTCATTATTGATCCATTCAGGTTTTCTATTTCTTCCTGATTTAATCTTGGTAGGTTGTATGTGCCCAGGAGTTTATCCATTTCCTCTAGGGTTTCTAGTTTGTTAGCATATAGTTTTTCATAATAGTCTCTGATGATCTTTTCTTATTTCTGTGGCATTAGTTATAATGTCTCCTTTTTCATTCTGATTTTGTTTATGTGGGTCTCTTCTCTATTTTTCTTGGTTAGTCTAGCTAATGGTTTATCAATTTGTTTACATTTTCAAAGAAAATTTTGTTTTGTTGCTCTTCTGTATTTTTTTGGCTTTCATGTTTATTCTGCTCTGATTTTTATACTTTCTTTTCTTCTACCAATTTTGGGTTTGGTTTGTTCTTGCTTTTCTTATTCCTTGAGGTGCATCATTAGCTTGTTTACTTAAAATATGTCTAGTTTTTGACTTAGGTATTTAATGCTATAAATTTCTCTCTTAGCATTGCTTTTGCTGTATCCCACATGCTTGGTATTTTGTGTTTAGAGATTTTCATTTGTTTCAAGAAATTTTTTATATTCTTAATTCTTTGTTGACTATTCCCAAATATCCTTTTGTTATTGATTTCTCATTTTATTCTATTGCAGTCTGAAAAGATATTTGATATGATTTAGATTTTTAAAAATTTTTGGAGACTTGTTTTGTAGCTTAATATATGGTCTGTCCTGGAGAATGTTCCATGTGTTGATGAGAAGAATGTGTATTCTGCAGCTGTTGGATTAAATATTCTGTAAGTATCTATTAGGTCCATTTGGTATAAAGTACAGTTTCAATTCAATGTTTCTTTGTTGATTTTCTTTCTAGATGAACTGCTTAATGCTGAGAGTGAGATTTTGAAATCACCAACTACTTTTATATTGGAGTCTAGCTTTCCCTTTAGATATAAAAATATTTATATATCTGGGTACTCCAGTTTGGGGTGAATATATGTTTAGAATTGCTGTATCCTCTTACTGAAATGATTCATTTATTATCATAAAATGACCTTATTTGTCTCCGTTTTAATCTTTTTGACTTAAAGTCTTTTTTATCTGATATAAGTATAACTTCTCCTGCTTGCTTTTGGTTTCCATTTGTATGGAATGTCTTTTTACATCCCTTTACTTTCACATGTGGGTGCTGGCAGTGGCAGTGGTGATGGTTGCGTGGGCCTGTCCTCAGGCCCCTGGGAGGAGTGCACAAATGTCAGCAGTGTAAGGGTCAGGGCAATCCCCAGGCCTCTGTACAGCATGCGTTGTCACCAGTGGCAGGTGTTCTGGGCCTGCTGTTAGGCCCACTGGCGGTGTGCACACAAAACCAGGGTTGCCAATGGGGCAGGGTGATCTCTAATCCTCTGGGTGGCATGCTTTGGCACTGGGGTGTGCAGCAGTGCCAGGCTGATAGGGGACCTCTGCTGGTGTGAGGTCAGGCTATGGTGGGCATGGTGGAGCAATCCACAGGCCCCTGGGCAGCATGCTGTTGTAGTGGCAGCAAAGGCAGCAGTGGACAAGGAGAGCTCATCTTTAAGGCACATGCAAGTGTATGGCAGCCCTGCTACTGGTAGGGGAAAGGTGGTTGTCAGTAGCAGTGCCTCCAGGCAGGTGGCTTTCAGACTCTGAGGAGCACATGCTTCAGCTCCCTTTGTCCTTTGTCCCTTTGGTGGTACAGTGCAGCTTCTTCAGTGCACTTTATCACCCTTTTCCTGTCATGCAGGACATTGTGTGGGCTAGAGTGCTGGGGGCCCTGTTGCACTGCTGGGTTCAACCAGCATTATGCCACTACAGCCTTCCAGGTAGATGCAGGGGTATGTTAGTGGAGCTCCGGGGATGTGGAGATGGGTGTTGGGCTCCTAGTCTGGTGGGGGCTAGGCTCACAAAATGGCACAGTGCCACAGCTGCTTTGGTCTCAGAGAGTGTGTGAGATCCACTGTGAGCTCCTTCTCTGGAGCAATGCTATTGTGTAGACTCCAAGCATCTCCCTATACCAGACTCAGGGCCTACAAAGGTTGAAAGGCTTTCTCATGGCTAGGATTATGGGAGTTTTCAGTGGGAATACGGACAATTGAGGATCAACCTATTACCCTTTTCCTGCACTGGGGAACCTTACTGGGCTTCCAACCAATCCCCAGTCTGGCCAGCTACCTCATTTCCCTCTCCTTCCATGCCTCAGTGGTCTTCTTTCACTTCTATGCTAAATTCTAGGGTTCTCTGAGATGCTGTATTTGAAGTGTGATTATCTACTCAGTATTTCGGTTCTTTGTGGAGGAAGTAAGTGTTGGATGCCTCTAGTCAGCCATATTGAAGACCCCTCCCCTTCTTGATACTTGTAATTTATCTCATGTATGTTTTATCCTGATTAGTCTGACTATAGATTTATCAGTTTTATTTTCTAAAAGAACTAACTTTTAGGCTTACTGATTTTCTCTAACATTTTCTGTTTTCTTTTTCATTGATGTCTGCTCTGGTCTTTATTTTCTTTCTTCCACTTACTTTGGATTTAATTTGCTGTTCTTTTTCCAGTTTCTTAATAGAGGATATGGAGTAATCAAATTGAGACCTTTCTTCTTTTTTAATACTATAGGTGTTTCTATAAATTTTCCCTAAGTTCTGAAATAACATCATCCTGCCAATTTTGATATGTTGAGTTTACATCTTTATTAAATTTAAAATACTTTCTAATTTCTTCTTTAATTTCTTCTTTTAGCCATGGGTTATTTAAGTATATTAATTAGTTTCCAAATATTGGATATTTTCCAAGTATCCATTTGTTATCGATTGCAGATTTAATTCCACAAATGTGAAAGAGCTTTATTACTCAAATCCTTTTATATTAATTGAGACTTGTTTTATGACTATGAATATATTGTATCTTGGTAAATGGTCCCTGTCCTGCAAAGAACATGTATTCAGCTATTCTAGTGTGTGGTACTCTATAAATGTCAATTAAGTCAAGGTGATGAATAATATTATTCAAAATCTTTATATTCTTATTGATATTCCATCTGCTTTGTTCTATCAATTTTTGAGAGGGGGGCATTGAAACCACCAACTAAACCTGGATTAGATGAGATCAGGCATGTTCAGGATGTATACCATGGGGTACTACTCAGCCACAAAAAACAATGGTGAACTAACACATCTTGTATTATCCTGGAATGGAGCTGGAATCCATTCTTCTAAGTGAAGTATCACAAGAAAGGAAAATCAGCACCACCTGTATTCACCATTAAATTGTTACTAATTGATCAACACTTATGTGCACATATGGAAGTAACATTCATAAGGCATCGGGCAGGTGTGAGGGGGAGGAGGGGATGGGTAAATTCATGCCTTATGGGTACAGTGCATGATGTCTGGGGATTAGGCACACTTGTAGTTCTGACTTGGGCAATAGAAGGCAATGTATGTAACCAAAATGTTTGTAACCCCATAATATTCTGAAATTTTAAAAAAAGAACAAAAAAAACCCCTCATAAACCTCCAATAATTAAAAGAGTGCAGTTGTGGCACAGGCCCTAACAATTAGATCAATAAGTAGAAATAAAGATTCCATAAAAAAATAAAGATGTAGCAACTTTATAAAAAACCTGGATGTGTCTATTTCTTCTAACAGTTGGATTAGCTTTTGCTTTAGGTACTTTGAAGTTTTTTATTATGGGCATAAATAAATATTTACAATTTTGTATGACTTCTTCACAGATTGACCCTTTTATAAATATAAAATGACATTCTTCATCCTTTTATATTCTTTGCTCAGCAATCTTTGTCCTGACATTAATCTAGCTATCTCAGCTTTCTTTTGATTAGTGTTAGTATTCTATGTCTTGTTCCCTCATTCTACTTTTATTTATTTCTGTTTGAGTATTTAAAGTCCTTTTCTTGTAGAAAGCATATAGTTGGGTCTTGCTTTTTAATACAATCTGATAATCTCTGCCTTATAATTGATATATTTAATCCACTTATATTTAATATGACTATTGATACGTGGTTAGGATTTAAATTTACCATTTAAATTTTTTTTCTATTTGTCCCATCTCTTCTTTGTTCTTTCTTTTTCTGCCTTTTTAAAAATTAATATTTTATGATTCTATTTTGTTATTTGTTGGCTATTTAAGCTATAATTCTTTGTTTTGTTATTTTAGTGGTTGCTTTGAGGTTTATAGTATACATCATTAACCTATCATACCTGATCTTCATATAATATTATACCATTTCATTCATGTATAGTTCAATAATCTTTTTTTATTTCAGGATATTATGGGGGCATAATCTTATAATATTATATTTGAATTTCAACCCTCTTGACCTTCGTAAGGTTGTTGTCATACATTTTACTTTTATATGTTATATACCTTACAATACTTGGTTTTATTTTTGTTTAAGCAGTTATCATCTCTTAAGTAGATTTAAATAATGAGAAAAAAATCTTATATATTTACCCATGGGTAAATTTCTAGTGCTTTCCATTTCTTCTCTGTAGGTCAATATTTCCATCTAGTATAGCTCTTTCTCAGTCTGAATTACTTCCTTTATTATAATAGTCCTGGTAATGCAGGTGTGCTGGTGAATCCTTTAAGTTTTTTCATGTCTAAAAGAATTCTTGGTTGGCAAGGTTTTTTTTTTTTTCTTTCTTTCAGTACTTTGAAGAATTTTTTCCACTTCTCACTTGCATTTTTTTCTCTGGCAAAATACCTGCTGTCATCCTTATCTTTGTCCTTATGAATGTAAAATGTGCCCCTCCCCAGCTGCTTTTAAAAGTTTCTATTTATCACTGCATTTGTGTAATGTGTTTGTCTTAATGTTGTTTTCTTAGATGTTTCTTTCACTTGTACTTCATTAAGCTTCTTTGACCTGTGGGTTTGTTGTTTCTATCAAATTTGGAATTTTTCCAATCTTTATTTCTTTAAATATTGTTTGTCTCCTCACTTTTGGAAACTCCAATTACATATGTACTATGTTGCTTAAAATTGTTCCATGGTTCATGATTCTTTTTTTTTATGGCTTTCATTTTGTATAACTCCTACCTTTATGTTTTTAAGCTTACTAATCTTTTCTTCTGCAATGTCTAATCTGTCAGTAATCATGTGCAGTGTATTCACACTTTGTAGTTTTCATCTCTAGAGGTTAGATTTTTTAAACATTTTTCTTTTATCTACTTAAATTTTTTGAATATATTGACTGCAGTTATAACTATTTTAATGTTTTTCTTTACTTATTCTAATATATGTGTTAGCACTAGATCTTTTTTATTGATTGCTTTATATCATTATGGGTCATATTTTCATGCTTCATTGCATGACTGGTAATTTTTAATTGAATGTCAGACATTATAAATTTTAGCTATTTGGGTGCTGGCCATTTTGTTTTTTCAGAAATATTTTTGAGCTTTTCTGTAGAGCAAAGTTAAGTTACCTGGAAATACTTTGATCTTTTAATGACTGGCTTTTAAGATTTGTTCAGCCAGGCCAGAACAGTGCTTAGTCTAGGGCTAATTGTTTCCAATTACTAAGGCAAGAAATAAGTACTATATTCAGTACTTATTAACCATAAGGCTTTCTAATCTGGCTGGGGAATAGGCAATTTTCCTAGCCCAGTCCCTGGTCATTCTTTCCCTGTCCTTGAGTAGTTTCCTCACATGTATTTGCTGATTAATATTGAGCTAAATACTTGAGAGAAAACCTCTGCAGGTCTCTGGAGTTTTCTCTCTGAGCAGCAGGATCCTCACCAGTACTTTGTGCTGCAAACTCAATTTGCCTTGGTCTCCCTGAAATCTCAACACTGTTTCCTCAAATTTGAGGGTCACTTGGTTTTCCCTACCTAGCACTAGCCCATAGTGCTAGGGCCTAATACCCAGTATCTTAAAAACCATTGTTTCATATATTCTGTTTATTTTTCATGATTTCTAGTACATGTATAAATCTGATCACTGTTACTCTGTCATGACCATAAGTAGAAGAGCATACCTTAATTTTACAACTTATAGTTTTTAAGAAAGACCTAGCTCCATTCAATCTCTATCTGTCACAACAATACAACAATGCTTAGCAATTCATAGCTTATCATATTAAAATATAATATTCACTGCCCCCACAATAATTACCAAATGATGGTCACTAAATAAATATTGAGCACTTACTAAGTCTTAGTCATTATAATAGCTAGTTTATATAAATTATTTCTATCCTTTAATAACATATTATGAAGTTTTACCTCTTTTCTATTTTACCTTTTATGTAAATGAGGGAAATTAAGGTTCAAGATATGAAATGCTATGTCGAATACCTAGTAAATTATGAATCTAACTTTCAAATTCAGATTTTTATGATTTCAAAGACTGGTGTTTTCCATAGCACTATAGTTATTATTTGCCACTTAATAGTGAATTTTCAAATTATGCTTTCCAGCTGAGGACATTAAAACATTTCTAATTTACCACCTTAAAAAAATTTAGCTGACTAGTAGAATTTTAAAAGAGATTTTCCATGGATCATCAGGGAAAAATTTTATATTGCAAGAACAAAAGTGATAAAATGAGAAGAATATAAAGTTATTAACTTTATAACTCCATTTCCTGCCAAATACTGAGAATAAGAACTTGCAGTTATGAGAGAAGGGAGGCCCAGAGATGCAGACATTCAAAGGAAGACTCAGAAGAGGAAATGGTTCACTCGACAAACCAGCAAATGCAGCATATGATCGTTGCCTTAAGAACAAAACTGTGGGATGTTTTAGAAGCTATATCATCTTGATGGCTTACAAACCCCATCTAAGATGTAGAAAATACAAGCCTTGTAAAAATTAACATTACCAATTTAATATTCATTAAAGATATCAAATAATTTTTGATTTAAATTATTACTAAAAGCTTATTGAAAGCCACTAAATCTTAGATCTTGGTTTAAATATTTTAAATATATAAACATTTAATAGATATTTTCAGTACAAAAATAACCATTTTTAAAGCTTCTGTGTTGTAGCAACTGTAACAAAAATCAAATCATTATATCTGATTTCTGAATTAAACCAATGATGAAAAATACACAAAAAACAATAAAGGTAAAAGAACATTTCATACGTGTTGTACCAATAACGCTTTCAAATGGTTAGGAAAGACCAGTTATCTCCAGTGTAACTCATGCAGTTACCCATAACTTTATATGAAAAGTTGGTTTGCTTTAAGTCTGTACCTTCTCACTAAAAGCTCTTTAAAATATCACATATACACTATATGTAAGAAGATAAAAAGAAAATCTATACAGCATTTAATATTTCTGTATTCCCTTAAGAATAACTAGAAGTAAAATATCACCTTGAAAGGCATTAGGACAAAATAATAAATTTTCCAGAACTACTTTCTATTCATTTCACCTAGATTCCTGCATTGAAGCTAAGTGTAAACTTTAAGACTATTTCACTCCTGCTGAAGAGAGAACTAAGAAAGAATCTTGGCTGTACAAACGAATACTCATGATACGATTATTTTTCTTTATGGCATGGTTGTAAAGAATGGAAATGGAAATGATTTTCCCTATGTATCAGGATTCTTCAAGCATCCAAAGAAATTAGAGCCAGCTCCATTAGAGGGAGAAGATACTTTGACTTTTAAAGTCAGGGGTTGACTTTAAAAAAAGGGGGGGGGAGAGCAAAATGGCATTACATGTAAGTCATCAGATGAACTATTAACATATGCAAAACATTATGGTGCTAACGTGGATACAGGTATAGACCCATTACAGAATAGGTGTAGTTCTGAAAGGAAGGCTGGACTGCATACTCTAGAAATGAATTATTTTCCCAATGACTTTCTAGATAAAATTGTAAATCATAAAAAAGTAGTATTGTAAAGCTAAAAGGGACCTTGGAAGTCATTTGTTATAAATCCCTTATTGTGCACATGATGAAAGAAAAAAACCCAAAGATGGGAGACGAAGGTAAATTATTTGAAGGATTACTGTAGGAAGAGCTAGAATTAGAAGCCAGCTCTGCTCACTCTCAGAGACCTGTGTTTTAAACTAAATAAATACATACTCTATGTGATACCCCATAGGTACTTATTGGTTTGTTTTCATTTAACAGGGGTGCTTGTACATTTTATGACAAGTATTTTATAGGATTTAATTTGTTTTTACATGCTGCTGGGTGTTGAGTGCCAATCAAATGATTCTTAAGGTTATTTTTGATTTTGTAAGTACTTGTACACTTACAAGAAAAAATGTGTGGTTAGAATATTAATGGCTACATTTACTAAAGAAGAATAAGCCTCAGTTTGAAGGCCCCTATTGAGACAGATAGGTGATCATGTCATAGGCAGATTAAAACTAGGTCAAAATTAGGTTCAAGGTCATATTTTAATGATATATATTGTCCTGAATACAAAGCCTCTTTTCCCACGAGAGTTTAAATTGATTTTTAAATGCTATCTTAATAATTTCTCCATAATTTGTATTGTTTGCAAGATTGTCTCAGTAACCTTTCCAGCTTGAGGAAGATGATGCTATCCAAGTTTGCCATGCTCTGAGCTGCATGACATTTCCAGAAACCTGTTAGAAGAAAAATTTCAAAGCCCAAATCATGACATCCCCTAGAGCTTGCAGACACCTTACATTGCATCTTATGGATCCATGATTATATATAATTTAGACAGAAAACTAAAGTTATTCATAGAAACCTATTAGAGATGAAAATTGAATGAATGAATCAATCAATGGGCCAAGGCAGGAATGGATAAAGCAGAATTGTTTTATGTACTGTAGGATGAGTAGGTTGAATGGAAGTAAAGGTGTAAAAGATATCTGTCCGTAAAATAGACATTACGCAGCTGTATCAGTTACTGTACACATGTAATCTCATTTAGTCTATTTACACTATCCCTTTTACAGATGATGCTGAGACTTGGAAACTTATTTATCATTGAGTTACATGGTTGGACATTTGTAGCACCTATATTCACCACTATTTCCTGTCCAAAGCCCATGTTCTTTCCACTAAACCATGCAACCAATGTGTGCTCTATGAGCAGACAACCTGGGTACAACACTGTCATTAATGTACTCCATTAACAAAGGGCAAAATTGAATGGGAGTTTGGGACTCTAGAACATACTCATAGGATTCTATTGGTTCTGTAACTACAGAAGTGCTCCCCATACTAGTTTTACCTTACTTGTTCTCTCTGTTTGCATTGGTAAGCACTAGCTCAGCTGCAAATGACAGAAAACCTATCTTCAATTGGCTTAAGCCAACAAGTTTCACCTATATGAAAAACCCAAGGGTACCTGGCTTCAGGCCTAGATGAATCAAGGGACTCAGACAATACGAGAGGACCTGAATTTCTGTCATTTCTCTCTTGTGCATGTCTCTTATTGGTTTGATTTTGAGGAACTTCCTGGTGACACAATGGCTGTCAGCAGGTCCTGGCTTTCTTCATCATATGTCTAATCTAGTGGGGTAAAGGGAAGGGCTAGATCCTCTTTTCTAACATGAGTATCGGGTGTGGTGCACATTGGCTTGAATTGAGAATAAACAGATTCCAGAAATTATCTCTCTGAACAGAAGGATATGATGCTCAGTTGGCCAGGCTGGACGTCCCCCCCAACACACACATTCCCATTACTGAAGAAGGAAGGTGATGAAGATATCACTAGAGTCACATGGTAGTGAGGTTGTGTGATTCCCCCAAGGAAAAATACATGCAGTATTCCAAAAAAGAAGGTTAATGTTTGCTAAGTGTCAAAAAACAAGACATTTTCACTACAGTTCAGAATTAGGAAGAAAGTAGAAATATTTGTTATAAAAAAAAAATCTCTGTGCACACGTACTGGAACAATAGGTATTTGCCAATAACAGTGACAAACACGTAAGAGGTAGTTTAAAACCAAGTAAACTTTTGATAAAAAATGTGTCATGGTCATGCTTCTGAATGTTCAGCTCATACATGATGAATGAGAACCACTTTGAATATAAGGAATCTCGATACAGAACATCACCCAAAGACAGGCAACAGGCTAAAGAGACCTAGAGCATAAGTCCTGTCTCCAATAGATTGACATTCAATGTCACCATCATAATGATATGGAGATTGGCACCAATACTGGCTGGCCTCACCTGGTTGCCATGGAAATGGAATTTTCTGGTACTACCTTTTAGAAAATATATTCAGAACTTACGGCCAACAAGTCTGTCTTACAAGCCAGTGAGCACTACACTCACCATGGGTCTTGAAGGTAGGCTTGCCTTTCCATGTGAAAGTATGTATGTAACACTCTATAATGAAACATCTACTTGGGCTCTTTAATCAAAGTGATATGTCTCATATATAATCACCATTTTTAATGATAATGCTTTTTATTTTCTCCCAACAATATCCTAAAGATATATTTTGAAATCATTTTTTCAGAAATTGCCGTTTAAAATTATTTTTTGTAAACAATCCAATAAAACTTAATACCAGCAGTAGTCAAAAGTAAGCAAAAGCAAAGATTAGTCAAAAAGTCTGGAATAGTCCTAAGGTCACCTGAAATTAAGCAAATTGCTTAAAACTAATAAAAAGTGAGTCCATTTTAATCATGCCCTAGTGAATAATAATAATGACAAAAAAGAAGATGATGTTGATGGTGATGATAATCATTAATACATGCCTGTTATGTCAAGAAATGTGCTTAACTTTGTATGGAACCAGAGAAGACCCCGTATAGCCAAATCAATCCTAGGCAATAAAAACAAAATAGGAGGCATCAGTTTACCAGACTTCAAACTATACTACAAGGCTATAGTAATTAAAACAGCTTTTGAATGGCACAAGAACAGGGACATTGACCAGTGGAACAGAACAGAGAACCCAGATATAAAACCATCCTCATACAGCCAACTAATCTTCAACAAAGCAGACAAAAATATACACTGGGGAAAAGAATCCTTATTCAACAAATGGTGCTGAGAAAACTGGATAGCTACATGTAGAAGACTGAAACAGGACCCATACCTTTCACCTCTCACAAAAATCAACTCACACTGGGTAACAGACTTGAACCTTAGGTGTGAAACTATTAGAATTCTACAGGAAAATGTTGGAAATACTCTTCTAGACATTGGCCTAGGCAAAGAATTTATGAAGAAGACCCCAAAGGCAATCACAGCAGCAACAAAAATAAATAAATGAGACCTGATCAAATAAAAAGCTTCTGCACAGCCAAAGAAACTGTCAAGAGAGCAAACAGACAATCCACAGAATGGGAGAAAATTTCACAAGCTACACATCCAACAAGGGCTGATAACTAGAATCTATTCAGAACTCAGGAAAATCAGCAAGGAAAAAT
>VBSM01001562.1:52544198-52619734 GCA_008086735.1 Cheirogaleus medius
GATTAATAAAATGTGGTGTATGTATACCACGGAGTACTATTCAGCTCTAAGAAATAACGCTGATATAGCACCTCTTGTATATTCCTGGATACAGCTGAAACCCATTCTACTAAGTGAAGTATCTGAAGAATGGAAAAACAAGCACCACATGTACTCACCAGCAAATTGGTATTAATGGATCAACACCTAAGTGGACATATAGGAATAGCGTTTGTCGGGTATTGGGCGGGTGGGGGAGAGGAGGGGATGGGTATATACAAACATAATGAGTGAGATGTGCAACGTTTGGGGGATGGTCATGCTTGAGTCTCTGCCTCGAGGGGGGAATGGGCAATATATGTAACCGTAATATTATCTTTGTACCCCCATAATATGCTGAAATGAAAAAAAAAGGAAAAAAAAGATTAAAAAAAAAAAAGAAATGTGCTTAAATATGCCATGTATTAATTCTGTACTAAGGTACAGTTAAGCTGCTATAACAGATAAACACCCAATTCTCAGTGGTTTAAGACAATAGTAGTTTATTATTGCTCATATAAAGGCCTAAACAGGTGTCTTATTGTTGGGTGACTGTCTTACAAGCTAAGATTCAAAGACCCAGCCTCCTTATTTCTCAAGAGTTGACCATATTGAACTTGTATTAATAGTATCGAAGTCTCCTTACTCATCAAGCCCAAAAGAGAAAAGCATGGAGGGTTGCCTGAGGGAGATATTTGGACTAGGTCTGGAAGTGGGACATTTTCTCTACATTCAAAATCACGCGGTCACACCTAATTGCAAGGGAGGCAGAGATTTGGGATCCCACTGTATGTCCAGTTTGGGGGAATGGACATAGCTGACTCACCCAAACCCAGACAGGTTTTAATCCATACAACAACCTTAATCCCAAAATGGTTTTTTTATACTATCTCTTGGTGTTCTCAAGTACAGAACAACTTCATGATAACAACTCTCTAACCAACATGTATAACAAAAATGTTTCATAGGGGGAACATATTGCTTGGATTTAAAAAAAAAAATTCAAGACATCTATTAGCATTTCATGGAGCACAGTTTGAAAAACGTTGCATTTTTATGCCTCTTCCTCAGTAAATATTCATGTAGAAATATAAGTGTGTGTGAGAGTGTGTGTATATACATATATATATTCTGATGTCTGGTGTCCTGAGTTTGGGAAGGAAAGCACTAACTGAGCTTTGAGTGGTATCAAAAAAATTAGTCCAAATCTATCCACAGCCACTTTTCTTATCTTTCCTTTAATCTTTGTGACTTGTGGTCAAGGTCAGAGGGGCAATCTGTATCTATGGACATGAGCAAAGCTAAATGGTCATCTTGGTCTCGTTAGCGCAGGTTTAGGTGAGCTGATCAATTACAAATAGGTTCCCCAATACTGTGAGGAAAGAAGTTAATCATCACAGACACTGCTTAAAGATGTCACGCCAGTCTGACAATTTTATCCATGAAAAATAGGAGAATATATGGGCTTAAAATAAACAGATTGCTAAATTATTGTACCCTGATTTCTAATAAAATTCTTTTTTATTACCATCTTCATGGCAACATTGAAAAAGAAAAGAGAAGGAAGAAAATATATTACTGTTTACATTGAAGGCATATTGTTTTTCCTCGCTTTATAAGAGAAGAGTCTATGTCATACATCCAAGCTTCCCAACCAAAGTCAGCCTAAAAGAAAAGAGGCGGCATCGCATAATAGGAAGTGGCATGGATATGGCATCAGAAGACTGTGGGTCAGTTCTGTTAGCAGTACGAACTTGGGCAAGTCACTTCATGTCTCTGAGACCCCATCTTCTCAATTGCAAAATGAAGTCAGAAAGATCTCTGCCTGCCTCCCAGGTCTTGTGTGAGAGTTAAATGTGTGCGAAAATATTTTGTCAAATACGAATTGTAAGAAGACAAAAATGCATATATGTAGAAAAATATTTCAACATTCAAGGGGAAAAATACTTTCTATTATTTCATAAGTAAGCCATTCATTTTATTCCCTGATCTTTCTTTTTCAAAACTATTAAGGCCACTAAATAATATAGTGAAGTGGCAGAGCAGAGCCTGTGGCAATAGAGAAACCGGCTCTCCAATGCTACTTGTGTGACCTTCCTTGAACCAGTTTTTTATCCTCCCAGCAACTTAGACTCCCCATGTGAATTGAGGAAAATAATACATTTCTCATAAAGTAATTATGAGGATTAAATGAGATAACATATGTAAAAATGCTTCACATAGTGCCTGGCACAAAATAAATACTGGCAGTTTATTATGTCTATTATCAGGGAAGGGTATTAGATGCCATTTACCTAGGGCTTGCTTCTCCCAGCTTCCCACCCTGCAGAGTTTTCTATGATTATCAAAAAAGCAATACCCAGCAGGACAAAAATCTTTGGTTCACTGTGGAAATAAAGGATTTCAGGGATAAATGGGAATCTGGTTTGGGAGAATTGGTCTCTCTGGCTCACAGAGGCCTCACCAAGGCCCCTGACTTGATACAAATTGCTCATAACTGCTCAGCATGATACTTACCTCGCTCCCAGAGCCCTTTTTTTGAAATCTTTACAATGCATGTGTAAAAGCCCTTCTTTTGGCTATTAGACCAAGACATCTTCTGAAAGAAATTCTCTTCGTTGCAAACCAATGGAACATTAAAAATAAGGCATCTCTTAAGAAGTTTATTCATGATGTTATAGAATTGTAGCATCTTATGCCCAAGTGGACCAGGGATGACAAATTCAAATGCTAGATGGCCTGGGCAAGTAATATAACTAAGTGAAGTAGGGCTGGTATTCTTTGAAACACGTATGTTCTTTTTAAGCAAATTACAACCAAAGGAATATTCTTCATTTTAAAAAGAAATATGCTCTTCTCATTTATTTTTGAAACTTGTGCATGTCTTGGACGTTTCTTTTCTCTCACTTTAGATAGAGATGTGGGTACTGAAAACTATACCCATATTATAAGAAAATCAACAATAAGAATAGGCAAGTAGAACTAGCATTTAGTTCCAATGTTGGGGGGAGATTATGATGGAGACTGTGACAAATGGAAGAAAGGACATGACTTCTTCCATGGAGAGACCACTTTGCTCTGGTCAATGGTTGTCATGTAAGAATGTGAGACTGATATTAAGTCTTCCAATTTTTGAACAGAAGCCAGAATCTGATTTTTAAATGAAATCTCCCAATTGTTTAATGTCGGCTCAAAAAAAAAAATGTAAAATCATAATGCAGGTCAACAAAAAAGTACCTGCAGGTCAAATATGGCTTTGTGATTGCCAACAATTACAAGAATGCCCTGTTGCAGAAGTAACTGATTGCAAAGGAGCTAAATAACTCACCCAAGGTCATAATGATATTGTCAAAGCCAAAAATTGAATGTAGATCTTCTGACCCTTCAGCCTAGGAAAATGTCTATCTTCTCACATCCAAAGCAGCCACGGTATTATTAACAACGGAATGCATGAAAATAGAACAGAGCAGTTAAATATATGTGTTCTTATTATTTCTGCCCTTTTTTTTGTCTCAAGAGATTTCTCCATTTTCTCATGTATTATCCAAGACATGATAAGACTTCCTTTCTTTTTTTCTTTATGTGATAATAATTTTCACACTCATGGGAAGCAATCTTCTGCTTGATTTAAGGAAATATACTACAGTCAATATGCAGAAGGGTTTGAAACAACAAGCACATATTGTAACATTTAAATCAATATTTCAATGATATATATTAATAACAAAATCACGCACATTATGACTGCTAGCTTACATAGTTTTTAATACACAGGATGAAGCTTAAGGACCACATATTGACATTCTGGTCAAAATTCTAGTTTCTATATGGTATAATAATTACAGAAATACCTATTGGATTACAGATCAGGGCATCAAATGCCAAATACTAATGAAAATAATTTCTTTTTTTATACAGTGCATCTACTTTGCCCAGCCTCTCATGGTCTGATGTACTACAGGCTTAAACTAAGAAGATTACTTATGGTTACCTGGCAAGCTAATGCCACCCAACCCAAAATCTATATGACAGCAGGCACTGAATAGCAAATTATTAGGTAGTGGGGAAACGTGATTAAAATCTGAAGTTGGCCTTGTTACATCCATAATTAGATTTATTCAGTGAATCTGGAAGAGAAACCACAATTTCCCTTGCCTTTCTCATGCTCTTGCTCTCTTTCCTTTTCTCTTTCTCCCTACCTCCTTTTTCCTTTGGAGCTATTAAAGTATTTTGATATTTCATTTACTTATTAATAGTGTGGAAACTCAGGAAGAAAAGCCGAGCCTCGAACATTCATTTTAGCAATGGGTTATGTAGCTGAAACCACGGTGTTCTCTCCACATCCGAGGACACCAATTAACTCCTCTTAAGAGTCTGAGCCCCTCTTAGATCCCTATACTCAGGAAGACTGACTTTTATGTTGTGATAAAATCAAAAGTTCTGAAGAGAAAAAAAAAGAAAAGAGAAGAGAAGAGAAGAGAAGAGAAGAGAAGAGAAAAGAGAAAAGAAAAGAAAAATTGCCAATGTTAATTTATCTCCCACTTGCTAAAGAAAGGTATGTGACACCTCCAGCTAATCTAACTCATCAGGAGAGCTGAAACATCAGCAATATATTAATATTTGCTGTTTTGGACATAGTACTCTTACTTTGCACTCAATCTACAGCCAGACGGGAGCAAGGTAGAGTTGGAAGCTCAGGCTCTCTGACCAGAAATGATATTTTAAACTGAAGCACTTACATTTTGTTTACATGGTACAAAAACAGCCAGTCAATTAGAACTTTACATTTCAAGCACCCTTATTCTTATAATGGGGAGCTAGGAAGGGACAGTGTATTGATTTCAAACCCAAAGGAGAAGAGAGGAAGGGGTAGGTGCTTTGCTGTCAGGAGTGGGCTGTGAGACCGCACACAAGTACTTTTAATGCGAATGGTCCTTTGACACCTCTCCCTGCCCCTGGAGTGGACAGATGCTCAGAATACTGCCATGACAATAGAGCTCAGAGAGAAATAGGGCAAAAAAAAAAAAGAATCACGCTGGTTATCAAGTGGACTAAAATCAATATTAAATGAACATTTAAAAAAATTAGTTTATTTTTCTACTAGTTTGGAAAAACATGTACACATAGCTATTGCTTTTTTGAGTACAATAGTAGTGGGGAGAGAGAGAATTTTTCCAAACTGGTACTGGGGTCAGTGAGGGAGGGGATGGTTCACATGCTCAAGAAGAAGTCGTGAGGAAGGAGCAATTGAGTGGTGTGTTTTAGGAGGAAGCTGGTTTGCTTTACATCTCCATTGTGGTCCTTTATTTAGCTCTATTAGAATTATTAGAAGTATTTTTTAAACACAGTATCAAATGCTGTTGGAAAGCATTGAGGAGGATGAAGACCTAAGGCCAACAGCACTTTTCTTAAGGTTGTGTGTGTATAAACTACCCTTTTGGTATTTAGCCTTACTTGACTATTCATTTTAGTTATTCCACCATGTTTGCTATGTCTGCATAGATTTTCTTTTATTTTTACCAGTGTTTCAGTATCCCAGATCCTGGTATTACCTGCCTTTTTGTAATATGAACTATAAAATAAGAAGCTGGTTTGCTTTTAGCTATATTTTATTTTCTCCATTTATTGCATTATTTTCCTTGTATTGATCATTGCTTTACTTTGTTAATCAAGAACAATAGTCATACTAGGCACCAGAATATGGGAAGTGGTATCTTGCACAAATATAGTAATGAGGATTTCTGTTATTTTTATTTTTCAAAAATCCAATAAAGTATTTTTGATGCCTTTCCAAAAGGGTAAACTCGATAGTACCAATTCTATCATATTAAGAAATTAGAATTCAAGTCAATATTTTCAATATTTGTAATGGGGTTTGTTTAACATTATGAAAAATTTAAAAACCAACATCTTGAGGTATATCAGATGTCAAACTATTATTGGCAGTGATTTTCAAATATACCAGAGTATCAGTTGTCTATTGCTGCATAACAAACTACACCAGAGCTTAGTGGCTTAAAACAGGAATGATTTCTTATTTCTCATGATTCTGGGGGTTGGCTGGGCAGCAATTCTGCTGGTCTTTTTTGAGCTCACTCACAAGGCCTCAGTCAGCTGTCAGCTCAGATCTAAAGAGCTCATATCCAAAGAAGGTCTAAAAATAGCCTCATTCACAAGTCTGAGATCCCAGTGCTGGCTGTCAGCTGAGCCTTTTTCTCTACATATTATTTTATATATAATTCAGTAGTCTAGCCTGGACTTCCTTACAAAATGCTAGGAATGTTGCAAGATGATGAAAACAGAAGTTGCAAGGTCTCTTAAAGCTTAGCCTCAGAAGTCTCCCAACATCACTTCTGCTACACTCTATTTGTAAAGGCAATTCATAGTGAGCCCAGATCCAGGAGGTGGAGAAATAGACTCCACCTCTGTTTAATGGGAAAAGCAGAGTCACCTTGAAAAGGATGTAGACAGAGAAGGACATTGAGGTTATTATTGTGAATCCCTATCATCTCTTTCTAAGCTAATCCCTTCTTTGGAAGTTTGCATGTCTATGTCCTATAGTCTCCTTATCCCTTAGCTCAGTTCTTTAGCTTGGTTTGGCTTTTTGTTATAATAGTAAACAAAACATTTGTCTTCTTGTGGCAGAAACTGCTAATTGTCTTTCAAAATCCATTCTTTTCTTCTTCATCAGAAGATGAAGATTCTTTTTTTTTTATCTTGGCACATGGACCTCTGGAATAAAGACGACCTTTTTTTAGCCTTCCATTCTGCTAGGAGTGATCATGGAACCAATTTCTATCCAAGGGGAAAGAATGTACTGTAAGGGAGGGAACATGCCTATTTTTGTTGCTTCCTTCTTCCTCAAGTGTGGAGTGCAGACATAATGATTTATGATCCAATAGTTATGTTGGATCATGAAGTGACCCCAGGAATGGAAACCATATCTAGTATACCCATAAGATGGAAGGAGCCTGGTTGCCTGACTCTAAGAAATGCTACAGAAGCCCTGGACTAATTTTTTCCAGACTTCTTGAATGTGAAAGAGATATACATTTCTAAATTAAGCACGATTCTTTGCGGATGAACTTGAATGCTAACATATCTCCTTTCATTTTATAATTAGAGAGCATTCTGAATATACTGAATCCATCATCAAGTACTTGTCTATTCTTCTTTAGATATTATACAGGGATGAGAACTTAATTATCTTCTTCCTTGCATTTAGTCAGCCATAACTTTAAAACATATTATCAATATCAAAGACTTGGTTTTTTCTAGTTTTGTTAGTTTAAGTTATCTACCTCTTTTATTAGCATACAAAATCAGAAGCTAGTCATTGTTTTTAAAAATGTGGTCAGTCATCCCTTGGTATCCACAGGGGATTGGTTCTAGGACCACGATGGGTAACAAAATCCACAGATGCTCAAGTGCTTTATGTAATGGCATACATGATATTTGCATCCTAAAAACATCCTCCCCTATACTTTAAGTCATCCCTGTATTACTTACAACACCTAATACAATGTAAATGCTATGTAAATAGTTGTTATACTATATTGTTTAGGGAGTAATGACAAGAAAAAGTCTGTACATGTTCAGTACAGACACTATCATCATAAGCCTAACTACACTTTTAATCTGCAGTTGGTTGAATCTTTGGATGCAGAACCATAGATACAGAGGGCTGACTGTAGTAAGATATAAGAACTAATACAATTTAATTGAATCTAATGCTCTTACTGCTTGCTCTATTTCCAGATTATAAAAAAAAAATTAATTTAGGAGCAGTCAATTCCTTGAGAAAGTGGACCCTTTAATAGGTTTTATATTTTGATTGCTTTTTTTATTTGGTGGATACAAAAAAGGTGAAAATTCAGTTTTACAGTCCAAAAATCCAACAATAGGGCATAAATAGGTAAATATGGGAAAATAAATAATGTGAAATAGTATACAGTCATTAAAGTGATTAATACAATGACTACAAGATAAGAAATTTTTATGGATAATATTGTCCATATACTATGAAGACACCTGTAAAAGATATTAGTTATAAATGACATAATATCATAACAAAATTAGTTTGAGATGACCTCATCCATGTTCCATGATTCTTGGGCTCCTCTGCAAGATCAGGGTTAATAGGGGAGATCAGAAAGTGGATAAGAATAAGAAAGGGGCATTGCTGAAGAGACTTTTGTGGAAATAGCTGTACTGTCTGAATCCTCATTTACTTTGGAGTGGGAATATGTGGTGGTACCAGTTCCTGTTTACAAGCCTAATGCGAGGACGTAAGTGAGAACTTTGAAACATGTTTCCTGTGTTTGAGAGACAGAGCAGACTGATGGCTGGCCTCTACCTGGGAAAGCTGAGGCAGCATATGGATTAGGGACTGGGGAATAATGAGGGCGTGAGAATGGCCGACTGACTCCTCTGGCAGATCCAGGAAGGAGCTGCTGCTTGGGGGTGTTTGTCAAAGCAGGAGGGGATTGAGTATTTCTTCCCTGCACAGCTGTTGGCTATATGACAGAGGGAACCAGTGTGGGGTTGTTCTGGGTTCTGCCCAGTGGTGTTACCTGAAGTGTGAAGAGACCCCATGAAAATAGCAGTTTGGGAGCCAAGGGAGGAGCTAAGCATCGGGAAAGCAAGGACTTTTGGGGTTTTCCAGTTGTGTTAATTCAAGTTATCTATCTCTTTTATTGCTGTATAAAATCAAGAGCTAGTTATTATGTTTTAAGATACTAAAATATAAAAACTAATACAATATGATTGAATTAAATTTAAAAAGGAGGACCACACCCTCCCACATGTTCTTGGCTTCCAGACTAAAGCTGGAGTAGGGAAATTTTGACATTAAATCAGCTTTGGAGTTTTGATTAATAGCTTGGACTAGACATTCTAACTAATAAGTTAAGACGGTATTTGTGATTTAAAGTGCCCAAAGGCCTGTCTGAGTTTTAATCTAAGAGCTGAGAAAGATAATTTCCACTAAAGAAGTTTAAAGGGAAGGTAAGAGTCAAAAAGACAGGTTGATTTTGTTCATAATTTATGTTAGCCTTGGTCAATTAGCTATTAATTACATGCAGAACATCATCTGAACAAAAGTAACATTTTAGAACAGCTGTTTACCCTTCTAAACAGTTCCCTTAATATGGTAATAGCATTATCTAAAATGAAACTCAAAAAACGATGAGGACTTTCATTGTATTAATACATTCATCATAACACAGGGATCAAGTCAGCCTGCCTAGGTTCAAATCCTCCCACATCATTTACTAGTTAATATTTTTAAGGCTTTTGTGTCCTTAATTGCAAAATGAGAATAATAATAATCATAGCTGCCTCATAAGATTGTTGTGAGGATAACTGAGCTCCTCAGTAAAGCATTAAGTGCTCTACACATGTTAGCTGTTGTTTTTGTTATGGTTCCAGGGACAGTAATGAAATTAGGTAGAACTGGCCACTTTCCAGCAGTTGTGGTCACAAGAGCAAAAGTGATATTCCTTTAAATCAAGGGAAGGTTGCAAATCTCTCACCACAGATTGAAACCAGAGAAACAAATCCCTATTAGAGTTGAACCAAGGATAACCTGTGCATATTTCTCAAGGCTTACCTGCAATATGAACGCACAGCTACAGCTCCCAGGAACACAGTGGGTTGAAGGAGAATTGGGGGATTTCCCAGCATGGTTATAGGATAGTAAAAACTCAGTTCAAAGCCTCATTAGGGAGTGAACGCTCATGCTAATGGCATTTTCTAATTAATTGAGATCTATTCCTTTTCACCTAACATATATTAATAGATAAGGGGCAAGAGATGAGTTTAGACTCTTCTAAGCCATATGAGTTAATGGCTCAACTATTTTGTTTTTCTTTTAGGCTTTCATCTTCAATTGGCATGGTAAAAATTAGAATAATCTATTTGGCAAAAAAAAAAAAAGCAATTTTGAAAATTGCAATGTGCCAGTCAAGTGTTCAATTCTTTGAAGATTTGGTATCCAGAATATTGGTATTTCTCTCCTTCTGACCTCCAACAATCTATGCTCTTTTATTAATTGTAGATTTCAAGATCCACAACACCTAGGAAGTAATTTCTCCACGTTCTATCCCTGTTTGGTATAAAAACAAACAGCCTATATTTACATTCAATTTAAATAGATCACTGCTTCCTGTGATGAGATTTAAGGTGACTTACAGCTAATTGGAACAAAAACAACAGTAAGTGTGTTTGTCGGTGGGAAAGCCACTCAGTTTACAGATTAAAATGCTGCCCTTCATATTTGAGTATGGGACTCTCAGCCCACTGGCAGTGGCAGTAGACAGGGCTCTTCATCTCGTGATAGGGATGAGCCATGGGTAAGCAGAAGTGATTGGGTTGGTTTCCTAGGGCTGCCATATCAGAAGGACTGCAAACTGGGTGGCTTTTGAAACAACAGACATTTATTCTCTAACAATTTTGGAAGCTAGAAGTCTGAAATCAAGGTGTTAGAAGAACCATCTTCCCTCCAGAGGCTGTATGGAAGAATCCTTCCTTGCCTCTTCTAGTTTCTGGTGGTCGTTGGCAACCGTTAGTGTTCCTTGGCTTGAAGCTGCACCACTCCAATGTCTGCCTCCGTCTTCACACTGCCTTCTCCCTTATGTGCCCCTGTGTCTGCTTTCTCTTCTTATGAGGATGCCAGTCATTGGGCTAGGCCCACCCTAATCCAGTATGACCTCATGTTAACTAATTACATCTGCAAAAACCTTATTTCCAAGTAAGATTCTGGGTGGATATGAATTTTAGGGGGTACACTATTCAATCTAGTCCAGGGATGCTAGGGAGGGAGTCAGGTAGTCTGAAGTCTTCCCCAAGATATGCCACTAGCTAACAGTGACATTAGCCAATTCACTTTACTGCTCCAAGCCTCAGCACCATGCCTCAAAAGGAGAGGCTTTGAACGGGATGTTCTCTGGGAGCCCTCCAAACTCTAGCCATTTGTGGTCCCTTGTGTACTCAGTTTTAGCTCTCCCAATTTCCCCTATGAACAATGACATACATTTACCACCCAGCTGGCCAGCCAGAGGGAAAGCAGTGCTGGTACAACAGAACAATGGAAAATGGTCTTCTGTTAGTCAGTGAGAGAGTAAGTTTCAATTAAGCCTACTTATGGGTTCGATTTTAAGATACAGCATCAGGCAGAAATCAATAGAGTCTTTAGAGCTCACAAATTTTAATTTATTTCTAACATGTTTATTTTAAAGTTATTTGGAAAGGTTTCCTAAGACATGGTAAAAAGTGAAGCAACATAATAACATTTGTGTCCTATTTTTCATAATCGAATTTGGGTCTTTGCAAGCTGAATGTTCTCACAAATTCTTGGCATCAGGGTAATGTTGCTATCAAACATTCCATACAAATGAGCTTTTAAGCAACACTTTTTCCTGGCTCATCTATGTTTTTATAGCATGAAACTGTACTATCATGAAAATTATTAAGGGCCTGCTTGAAGCTGAGATGTGAAGAACAAACGCTTTTTACCTTTAGAAGTCTGTATTTTAAATACAACTTGTTGGGGAAGAAATAGTGCGCAGTGGTAAAGAGACAAGCCTGGATTTGATATCTAGCTCTGCCATTCATTAGCTGTGTGACTTTAGGCAAGTTACTTAACCTCTCTGAGTTTCTATTTCCTCATCTGAAAAATTAGGCGAATCAAAATATCTTCTTCCTAAGGTATGAAGCTCACTTAGATCAGTTTCAATCACACAAGGAAAAAATGAAGGAGAATCCTGAAAAATTTGATAGAAAGCTAAAAATCACATCTGCCTCATTCCCTCTACTATGCTTAGAGTTTAGTATTGTGACTATTCTCATAGGCCTTCACTACTCTGGGAGACCCCTCAGGACGATAACCACACCTTCATCTTTCTCTCTCTAGTGCCCGACCAAGTGGACACTCCAAAATGAATGAATAAGTGAATTGCAAAGACATAAATGCCAGGAAAATTTTAGTTTTATGGATAGGTATTAAAAGATATAATAAACTCTGAAGGAGTTTGTTCATAGGCATAAATTATGAAAGGTACAATAGATATAGACTCTGACCCCTAACTGACGAATTCACTATTTGATTATTTCATCTGAAATAACGCTAAGCAGTGTTTTTTCCTTCCCATGCCATGTAATACATGTGTGTAGACCCTGTGTGTGTGTGTGTGTGTGTGTACAAACAGAAAATAGCCACTGCTATGTTAAGCTGTAATTATATACTCAGAGCCCTTTAATTGCTTATTTATCACAACAACCTGATGAAGAATGTCACAGATACTATCATTTTTTACGGAGAAGACCCTGAGCCATAGAAAGGTTAAGTGGCTTAGTGAGATGCATGCAGCAAATCGATGGCAAGGCAGGAGTTAGAGCTTGCAGCCCTTGAATTCTCTATTTATTGCTTAGCACCACTGCACATGAGTTATCACTCTTTGTAATAGCATGTTCTTACAAGAAATCTGAGGAGACTGGGGGGTGAAAATTGATCTGAAACAGGTTGTCACCTTTTCTTAATTCTTCATATGCCCCAAGCAGACTATCTTGTTCATCTGGCAGCTTCACAGAGCTGCTCAGAACTGCACCTTACTGCACTGGTATTATAATTACATACCTCTGCATCGACGAGTAGAAATTAGCCATTGATGAGGGGGACAAGGCCGAGAACCATATAGCCCTCACATGTCCAAGAACTGGAGGAGACTTCGATATATCTGAGAGCATTGCCTATGGACTCAGCTAGCTGGGACTTTCAGATGTATTTCATTTGTCTTTTTCCCTCATTGTCAGCTGCAACTTCTCCAGCCTATCCCTGGGTCTGCTTTAAGCCACCCTAACTCTGCTTTTAATCTGCTTTCTATTTTAACTTAAAGCAGAACTCAGAGCTTCCAAGGAAACAACTACCCAGATTTAATAATTTAGTGTTATGAGCTAAATTGTGTTCTCCAAAAATTCGTATGTTGAAGTCTTCACTCCCAGTATCTCAAAATGTGATAGTGTTTGGAAATAGGGTTTATAAGGAGGTAATCAAGTTAAAAGAGGGTTGTTATGGTGGGCTCTAATCTAATATGGCTGGTACCCTTTATAAGAAGAGGAGATTAGGACACAGACATGTACAGGGACAAGACTGTGTGAAGGCAGAGGAAGAAGGCAGTCATCTACAAGTCAAGAATAGAGATCTCAAAAGAAGCCCAACTGCTGACATCTTGATCTCAGACTTCTAGCTTCCAGAATTACAAGAAAATAAATTTCTGTTGTTGAAGCCACCAGTCTGTGGTACTTTGTTATGGCAGCTCTAGCAAATTAATACATTAAATAATCTTGATATTACTATTCACTAGTAATCAGCAAGCATTGGCTTGAAGAACAGAAGATATTCAGTTCATCACTTAGCAAGCACCTACTATGTGTCAGATTCTGTCCAGTTGCTGGGTATACAGTGGTTAGCAAGACATACCGGCTGCCTTTAGGAGGTCTGCAAGCATAGAGGGAAAGGCAGACAAAAGAAGAGATGATTTTCACACAGTGTGATAAGTTAGCATTGAGACAGAGGCATGCCCAGTGTGCCATGGGGACCCAGAAGAACAACATACAATCCAAAATGTGCAGGAGAGAATAAGGGGTCAGGCAAGACATCCAAGAGAGGATTGCACCTGAGCTTTGTTTTGAATAATGAATACTAATCAGCCAATGACAGTGGGCCCTCCTATGAGCAAGGGGCAGCACTTGGAATAAAAAGAGTCCCTGGAGCACAGTGCATTCAGAAACGCTGCACAGCCCAGCATGGTTAAAGCACCTGATGTGAGTGGAGGTAACAGGAGAGGATCTGGAGATCAAGCAGAGGGCAAGTCACAATGCCTTGTAGACCATGATGTCTTTTGGTTACAATATCTAACAGTAAGTTTAATTCAAATGATGGAGCCTTATTAGATTAGGTGAAGGAGTAAAGAAACACAGAAAACACTTCATAAGTTGAAACAGGTCTCACAGAAAAGCAGAATGTTGATCAGCCTACAACAACAGCTCTAGGTTTGTTGATATTCTAGCTATTTCAATAAAACTCATCTCCTCCAAAATAGGTATGTGTTACTCCTACTCCAGGGACTCGCCACACCTTACATTTTACTAGTCTTGGTCTTGGATTCTACTGGGCCTACCTATATACCGTGTTTCCCCAAAAATAAGACAGGGTCTTATATTTATTTTTCATCAAGAAGACACCCCGGGGCTTATTTTCAGGGGATGTGTTATTTTCCCCTCAAAGCCTTAGCTTGCAGCACGCACAGGATGGCCGGGACCTGACAGGGGGAGCCGACCTTGTTGGTGGGGCTGCCCGCACCTTCCAGTCACCTCTGGGATAGTAGCTGTCACGATGGGGCAGATGAGAAGGGCTGCTCATCTTCTTTACCGCTCTGCAATGAAATGCATGGGTTGTGCAGACACGCTGCGTAGCCACACCCATCACTAGGTCTTATTTTCAGGGTAGGGCTTATATTGCACAAATGCTTAGAAATCCTGCTAGTGCTTATTTTATAGGTAGGTCTTATTTTCTGGGAAACATGGTATCTTCTGCCCCACCAATTCTTTCCTTTCCTCTATACCTCATGGATTCTGCTTACCAGAGCTTCTACTGCTTCATAGCTTTTGCTCACCAATGCCTTTACTCAGTAGATTTCATTATAAGTATATTTTCTGTATTGCTCTATTTATGTTTCTCATTTATAGCTCACATTCAAACTCTCCAGGATAAAGAATTTGATCTGGTCAAGAAGTCACAAGCCAATATGGAAAAAGCCTACTCAGCAGAGTAGGAGTAGTAGGCTACTCCATTAGCTCTTATACACTAATCAGAAGGATGCTTTTTGTTCAATCCCCTACCCCTTACCCAATTAGTATTAGCCATAGTAGCAGGCCACAGTCATATCAACTAGTGCTCAAAGAAATAACTCTAATAAACTAATTCAGAAGGAGGCTGTGGTAGTGATAAGAAAATGGAATTTTATGTTCAACATCCAGAAGATGTTAAGGAGTCATTAAAAGCCTTTAAGAAGGTAAATAGAATATAAATACTGTTTTAAAAACTTATTATAGGATTCCTCCCAGGGATGTAAGGATGGTTCAATAGATGCAAATCAATGTGATACATCATATCAACAGAATAAAGGACAAAAAACATATGATTATTTCAACTGATGTGGAATACACATCTAATGAAATTTAACACCACTTCGTGATAAAAACTCTTTAAAAACTGGGTATAGAAGGAATTTACCTTTACATGATAAAAGCCATATATGACAGACCCACAGCTAGTATCATACTGAATAGGGAAAAATTGAAAGCCTTTTCTCTAAGATCTTGAACAAAACAAGGATGCCTGTTTTTACCACTGTTATTCAATATAGCACTGGAAGTTCTGGATAGATCAATCAGACAAGATAAATAAATAAAGGGCATCCAAATTGGAAAGGAAGAAGTCAAATCATCCTTGTATGCAGACAATATGGTCTTATATTTAGAAAAACCTAAAGACTCCATGAAAAAACTATTATGATTGACAAAAAAAATTCACTAAAGTTTCAGAATACAAAATCAACATACAAAAATCAGTAGCATTTCTATATGCCAACAGTGAACAACCTGAAAAAGAAACCAAGAAAGTAATAACATTTACAATAGCTACAAATAAAATAAAATACCTAGGAATAAACTTAACCAAAGAAGTGAAAGATCTCTATAACAAAAACTATAAAACACTGATGAAATAAATTGAAGAGGACATGAAAAAAATGGAAAGATATTCCATGTTCATGAACTAGAAGAATCAATATTGTTAAAACATCCATATACCAAAAGCAATCTACAGATTCAGTGCAAACCCCATCAAAATGCCAATGACATTCTTCACAGAAATAGAAAAAATAATCCTAAAATGTATATGGAACCCCAAAAGACCCAGAATAACCAAAGTCATCCTGAGCAAAAAAGAACAAAAGTGAAGGAATCACATTACCTAACTTCAAATTATACTATAGAGCTATAGTAACCAAAACAGCATGGTATGGGCATAAAAACAGACACATAGACCAATGAAACAGTATAGAGAATGCAGAAATAAATCTACACATCTATAGTGAACTTATCTTTGACAAAGGTGCCAAGAACATAGAGTGGGGAAAGGACAGTCTCTTCAATAAACAGTGGTGGGAAAACTGGATTTCCATTTGCAGAAGAATGAACCTAGACCCTTATTCTTACCATATACAAAAATCACATCAAAATGGATTAAAGACTTGGATCTAAGACCTGAAACTATGAAAAACTACTAAAAGAAAACACTGGGAAAATGTTCCTGAACACTGTTCTGGAAAAAGATTCCTTGAGTAATACCTCAAAAGCACAGGCAACCAAAGCAAAATTGGACAAATGGGATCACATCAGGCCACAAAGCTTCTGCACAGCAAAGGAAACAATTAACAAAGTGAAGAGACAGTTCACAGAGTGTGAGAAAATATTTGCAAACTACCCATCCAACAAGGTACTAATATAATAACTATAATATATAAGGAGCTCCAACAACTTGACAGGAAAAAAAATCAAATAATCCAATTAAAAATGGACAAAGGATCTGAATAAACATTTCTCAAATGAAGACATACAAATGGCCAACAGGAATATAAAAAATGCTCAACAACATTAGTCAACAGAGAAATGTAAATTAAAACTCCAAGGGGATATCATCTCATCCCAGTTAAAATGGCTTTTATCAAAAACACAGGTAATAAAAGCTGGTGAGGATGTAGAGAAAGGGAAACTTTCATGCACTGTTGATGGGAATGTAAATTAGTGCAACTACTGTGGAGAACAGTATGGAGGTTCCTCAAAAAACTCAAAATAGAATTACCATATAACCCAGCAATCCCCTTGCTGGGTATATGTTCAAAAAATATAAAGATTGGGAATTCAATATATCAAAAAGATATCTACACTCCCATGTTCAGTGCAGCACTATTTACAATAGCCAAGATCTGAAATCAACCTAGGTGTCCACCAGTGGATGAACAGATAAAGTACTTATGGTACATATATACAATGGAACGTTATATAGCCACAGAAAGAATGAAATCCTGCCATTTGCAACAACATGAATTGAACTGGAGAACATTATGTTAAGTGAAATAAACCAGGCACAGAAAGACAAATCTCACATAGTCTCACTCATATGTGGGAGCTAAATATTAAAAACAATTGATCTCATGGGCACAAAGAGTAGAATGATGGTTACCAGATGCTGGGAAGAGTAGCAAAGAGGGGGGATAAAGTGGAGATGGTCAATGGGCACAAAAATATAGTTAGCCAGTTAGAATGAACAATATTTGATAGCACAACAAAGTGATTATAATCAACAATAAGTAAGTGTATACTTTAAAATAATTAAGAGTGGAATTGGAATGTTCCTAACACACAAAAAATGATAAATACCTGAGGTGATAGAGACCCCAATTACTCTGATTTGATTAATTCACATTGTATGCCTGCATCAAAATATCACATGTACCCTATAAAGATATACAACTATTACGTATCTGTAATAATTAAAAATAAAAACCAGTATAAACCTATTTTTTAAAAAAGCTTATTATAGCAGAAGAGGAAAGAATGATTTGAAATGATATTACCTAGAGGTAGAGAGACTAGTTGCAAAGCTACTGCAGTAACCCAGTAAGAAATGCTAAGGGTGAGAACTAAGGCATTAACAGTGGTGATGAGAAGAAGGGGTTAACGAATTGAGAGTTTAATTGTCAAATTAATAGTAGCTGGTTAACATGTATGAAAACTACAGAAAATGGAGCATTCAAATGTGATTCTGAGGTTTCTGGCTTAATGGACTTTGGAGCCATTCACTAAGATGGGGGCAATGGAGACAAAGAGAAGATTATGGATATAGTTTTGGACATGTTGCTGTGAGACAACGCATTAGTCAGGGCAAGTAACATTTTACTGAGGTGGGAGGTGTCCAGATTCATGTAGTCATTTAGGGCCTTCTATCTTTAACATGTGGCTTCAAAGTCACCTTGGCAGAGTCCAGCACTGGATGGGGGAAGAGGGAGAGTAAGGAAAGCACGCCTACTCTTAAGTACCTGAGCCCAGAAGTAATGCATCACCTTCAACCACATTCTTTTGGCAAGAACTCATCACTGGATGCAAGGGGGCTGGAAATAGTCTAGATGTGTACCCAGGAAGAAGAAGAAATAGTGATCATCCAGCCAGGCTGCCACAAATAGCTGAATTTTCAGAGGCAAATGAATATACAGAGCAAATTCTGAGCTGATGATATATTTGGGAATGGATCAGTTGGATCCCAAGGGCAGAGATGCAGCCAAGTTCCAGAACAGACTGAGACTTGGGCTTTAAAGGGCTCACTCTCCTCATATCATCTCTCCTCCTTGGTTTCTTAGACCACATGGTAAAGGCATGACCTCTGATAGCTACTAAGCTCATGTGCTTTAGGAATAGGCACATTAAAAAAGAGTGAATCTAAATCTCTGTCTCTTTTTTTTTGGTTCCAATTACAAATTGCTAGGAAAGGTTTCTTTTTGTTTTGTTTTTTAATCTCAAAGTATTATGGGGATACAAATGTTTTTGGTCACATAGATCACTTTTGTAATGCTTGAGTCAGGATTAAAAGTATGCCCATCACCCAGATAGTGTTCATTGTACCTGTTAGGTAGGTTTTCACCCATCCCCTCCTCCCTCCTTCTCCCTGCTTGATTTCCATTGAGTTTTACTTCCCTCTATGCACATGTGTGCTCATCAGTCAGTTCCAATTTAATAGTGAGTACATGTGGTACTTGTTTTTTCCATTCTTTAGATACTTCACTTAGAATAATGGTCTCCAGTTCCATCCAAATTGTTGCAAAACACATTAAGTCATTCTTCCTCATAGTTGAGTAGTATTCTACGGTGTACATATACCACATTTTGTTAATCTGCTCATGAAATGATGATCATTTGGGTTGATTCCACATCTTTGCAATTGTGAATTGTGCTGCAATAACCATTCATATGCAAGTGTCTTTTTGATAAAATGACTTCTTTTCCTTTGGATATATACCCAGGGGTAGGATTGCTGGTTCAAATGGTAGATCTACTTTTAGTTCTTTGAGTAATCTCCATACTGCTTTCCATAGAGTTTGTACTAATTTATAGTCCCACCAACAGTGTATAAGCATTTCTTTCACTCAGCATCCATGCCAGCATCTATTGTTTTTTGGACTTTTTAATAAGAGCCATTCTGACTTGGTAAGAGTAAGATAATATCTCATTGTGGTTTTAATTGTCATTTCCCTGATGATTAGTGACATTGAGAATTTTTCATATGTTTATTGGCCATTTGTCTATCTTCTTTTGAGAAGCTTCTGTTCATGTCTTTTTCTCCTTTTTCATGGAGTTGTTTGATTTTTTTCTTGCTGATATGCTTGAGTTCTTTGTAGATTCTGGTTATTCGTCCCTTATTGGATATATAGCTTGCAAATATTTTCTCCCATTCTGTAGGTTGTCTATTTGCTCTGTTGATTGTTTCCTTGGCTGTGCAGAGCTTTTTAATTTAATCAAGTCCCATTTATTTATTTTTGTTGTTGCTGTGATTGCCATCGGGGTCTTCTTCATAAATTCCTTGCCTAGGTTGATATCTAGAAGAGTTTTCCCAACATTTTCTTCTAAAATTCAAATATGGTTTCATGCCTTATAGTTAAATCTTTTATCCATCTTGAATTAACTTTTGTGAGTGGTGAGAGATATGGATCCTGTTTCATTATTCTGCATGTGGCTATCCAATTTTCTCAGTACCATTTATCAAACAGGTGCATATTGTTGTCTGCTTTGTCAAAGAGCAGTTGGCAGTATGTAGATGGTTTTATATCTGGGTTTTCTGTTCTGTTCCATTGGTCTATGTCTCTATTTTTGTGCCAATACCATTGTTTTGGTTACTATAACCTTGTAGTATAGTTTGAAGTCTGGTAATATGATGCCTCCTAATTGGTTCCTTTTGCTTAAGATTGCCTTGCCTATTCAGGGTAGGAAAGGTTTCTTATTGATCCTGGATAGGTCATAGGTCTGCCCCATGACCATTTAATTGGATGAATCACATCACAAGAGCTTGGTTGCTAGAAGTCACATTAAAACATATGGATGGAGGGGAAGGGAGAATCAAGCCCAAGAGAGGCAAGAGGAGGTGGCAGGGGAGCTGGAGGAGAGAGCAGGACTGGTCAGGTAACTAAATACCTAATTAGTACTGAGACTGATTGGAGTTAGTGTGGTATCTGAAGCCTTGAAAAGATGTGAAAGATCAAAAAGAGAGTGTAAAGGGAAATGGGCCCCTGCTGGAACCCTAGAAAATATCACTGTTTAAGTGCCAGAAGAGGAAGATAAGCCTGCAAAGAAGTTTGCAAAAGAAGTGCAGGTGCATGTGATATCCAGTAAGGAGAGACACTCAAGAAGACAGAGGCCAAGTGCTTGATTGTTGTGCAGAGGTCAAATCAAACACGAGTAGAGAAAATGAGGGTAAGGAATTAGTATCAATGAGAATAGGCTACAAGCTTTTAAAAAACTAGCCTATAGCTACACCATAGATAAACCCCGGAAACATTACACTAAGTAAAAAAAAGCCAAACACACAGGTCCGCATATTGTATGATTCCATTTCTATGAAGTTTCCTGAATAGGTAAATCCTTGGATACAGAAAGCAGGCTCATCCCTTCCAGGGACTGGGGGAGAGTGACTGTTTAATGGGTATGGGGTTTCTTTTGAGGGTGATGAAAATGTTCTGCAATGCGATAATGCTGATGGTTGTGTAAACTTGTTAATGTACTGAAAGCCGCTGAATTGTACACTTTAAAGTGGTTAAAATGGTGAATTTTATGTTATCTGGATTTTACCTCAATTTTTGAAAAAGTTAGCCTATAATAGCATGGCAAATCACATAGCAACAGATTAGGGAGGGGTTTTTCTTTTTTAATGGGAGAGTCTTGAGTGTGTCAAAGGAAAGATACAATAAGGTGGGAGAAATGAAATATGCAAAAGAAAGGGGTAATGTTTGGTGCATTGTTCTGACTGAATGAAAATATTTAGGATAAGTATTGGGTTAAATTTGGACTGAAGAAGGAGACACCTTTTCCACCAGGGAACAGGAGAGAATGAATCCTGAAGCCAAAGAATTGGTAGGAGAAAGACAGTAAATTAAAGAAATATTTCTGCTTTTCTTGAATAGAATGAAGCATATAGGCTTTGGGGCAACTCTTTTAGATTCATACAATGTTACCTTAGAGTAAATTTTGTGCAAATCCTTTATTAACTAGGAAGGTGAAGTAACTTGCCCAAAATCATAGATTTCCCTTCATGCTCTGAGTCCTTTGGCTTAATTCTAAGAAATAGCATCACATAGAAAGAAAGAGAACAAAGTTGGAGCCAGATGGAAATATGTTTGAGTCACAGTCTGTCACTTATCAACTGTATCACTTTGTTTAAGTTACTTAATCTTCTGAGTTTTTTCTACCTGTGTAAAATAGTAAAAATAATATCTGCTTTTAAGTAATTACAGTTCCTCCCCTAATCTTCAGTACATAACAAACTTTCTTCTTCCCTTTTTCCTCTTGTACTCCAGCTTCACCTTCTGGTTCCCTCCCAATTATGAGATAGCTGAAATTTGTAGAAATCTGGCAAATGAAAAGGAGGGCATTATTGTGTTTTTATCTGACACATTTTTTATGCCAAAGGTATAAAAGGGAAAGTAGCACAACTCAAATACTGCAGGGCCTCAGGAATATAATATCAGAGGGATAAAAGTAAGCATGATGACAGCTGATCTAAGAAAATTAAACACAACAAACAAATCAAAGAGAAGAGAAGTCAAAGAGTGATTTTCTGTGTGTAGTTCTGAAATACACAATATGACATGGGTTGACCCACTAAACAGCATAAGCCTTTCGGATGCAGGAGGGTGTGTGATGACTATGCCCAGAGGTAGGGGTTGGTATCAAGGATGCACAGCACTCAGAGTGTGATGTGTGACAATGGGGGACAGCTGTTCAAAGAACTCTACAGTCCATCGACCATGACCACAAAAAGCTATTACAAAGGAGATGCTGCTATGACAAGCACCTTGTGACATTTGTTGGCAGAGCAGCCAAGGAGCTGTCAGCTTAAAACAATAATGCATCAAAGAGATCCACCAAATCAACAGCCCAGTCCACACAGACCACTATATCTGTGAGATACAACTGCACAGCCAGAGCCCAGAAATGACAAACAAAGAAGAAAATGGAGATGAAAATACATTCAGGATTGGGGAGGACTTTACAATGAATGTGTTCATTTATCATCTGTAAATTAACTTCTTGGTAAATTGAATTTTATAAATGCACCAGAGGAGCTTTTAATTTAAATGAGATATCCATTGCTACTATGAATCATTAAATAATCATGTCTTAGTTAATTTTGAGTGTTGGTATACCTCATATATCAGTCAGTGTTTATTAGGTTTTGCTGCTGTAACAACAAACCCCACATCTCAAAGGCTTACAACAAAGTATTATACCTGGGCTGGAGAAGAGTCCAAGTTTGTTGCTCACACTACATGTCAGATGTGAGTTGGCTGGGGATCTACTTTTCATGATTTATTCCTTATAGGATCCAAGCTGAAGGAGCAGTCCCTGCCTGGAAATACACTTTTCTTAGCAGAGAGGGGGTGAAAGAGCAATGGCAGAACAATGTGATGGCTCTTACAGGTTCTGCTCACGCAGGGGCTCACCACTTTCATTCAGGTTTCAGTGGTCAAAGCAAGTCACCTGGCTAAACCAGTGTCATTAGGGAAGGGAAACAGAATTGTTTTTTGGAGAGAAAGAGACAAATAATTAAGAAAAATATGGAAATCTGTCATAACGTATTCGTAATGTGGGATACACCTATAAACATGAGTCTGTTAAACTTTTAAAATTACTCTAGCACAGATTAGATTAGACCGACCTGTCTGAGAAAACCAGGCAAAATGTAACAATACCCTACCAAATGAGAAGAATATTTCAGGGAAGAACTTCATGGCTTTTGAGAAGCAGAGTTTGAATAAGCATGACTAGTTTGGTGAATATTATTACTATTAACCCATATACTATTTGATTAGGTAGGCATCTTTGTGCAAATGACAAAGGCTAACCCCATGCTCACAAGATGGAAAGAAATACTATTGGTTTACATAACTGAAAATCTAAGGGTAGGTATAATTTTATGCATGGCTGGACCCAGAGGCTCAAAAATATCTTAATTATTCTGTGCCTTTGTCTTTTCATACTTTGCACTGCTTTTCTCTCTATTCCTTTCACTCTTATGCAAGCTCCCCCCCCCTTCATTTTTGTAGCAAAGGTAACCACTATCAGTTTTATATCCTACCAATCTAATGACTACAATGAAAAAGGATATGTCTTTTCAAAAGCTCTGGTACAATTTCCAAGGAAGATTGTTTGGTCGAGTTTGGGTCATGTGTCCACCTCTGAAACTAGGAAAGAGAGTATTCTGAGGTCAGGCCTTGGTAACCTGTCCACCTAAAGTACAGAGAAGGAAGGACGTGTGGAGGGTCACCTGGATCTCATGAACTTAATAGGATTATCGTAAAAATGACACAGAGATTGTTGATAAAAGAGATGCTATGAAGGAAACAAAGAAGCAAGCAAGCAAAGTACATCTAAGATCGACCTGTAGATGTTTCTGGGATGAAGTTATATCTTACCCTATTTCCCACCTGGCATTTGTTTCTTCCATTCTCTTTCTCCACAATGAACCAGTCTAGTCCCACCAGCTCCTAATAAGCCAAGAACTTATTATTAATGTACAGCCAAATTCTATAACCCTACTTCTAATTTTATAAAGTTCAAAAGGGAATCAGTGGAGATGCCCACTCCACTTTGCTATAACTATTCCATTTTATGCTAAATGCATCCACCATATCCTCATCAGTACATGTTAAGACTATAGTAGTCTTATTCAGCATAAGTTTATTACCATATGAACAGGAGACACTATAAATTGCTTATCTAAGATTTTCTTTCTTGCTACAATGCCTTTAATTATTTATCTAGTCCTAAGTGTAATAAAATATTAAAATGTATTCTCATAGACATGAAATAAAGTACTTCTCAATTATTCTAATTTGGAAATGTTTTTTAGCAAAGAAAGCTGCTTCCCCATGCAAAATGCGTACAAGGCCATCAGAATGACTTAAGACATATGTTTGCCAACCTCACTGCCAAAACCATTTTAGCAGCAAACTGAACAATGAGACCCCACTCTGCATGTCACTGAAGAGTTTCTCAGCTTAGAATCAGGAATGACTTTGGCCTTCAGCCTCTTTTGAGTCAGTCTTCTTTCACCTCTCAGGTTTATGTCAGTCTCTTCCATTTTGGAGGAAAATCTATCACCTCATCTTTGAGTCTCAAAGTCTCTTCAGATCAGCTTTGTTTATGCCTTCCTCCCACAGGTTCTTACAGTCAAATCAGAAATTAAAGTTTATCATAACTAGGCAGGTGTTGCCTGCCTCAAAACTTGAACGCACTTAAAATTCATCCTTGAAATGTTACACAACTATGTTTTTTTATAGCACTAGGTGCTTTTTTTTAAGTTTCTAATTTGGTGTCTTGATGTTTTCTTCTTGTTTTTCCTTTCAAGGGCATCCTTCAAGTAGAAAACTTTTTGGAAAAGTGACAAATACATTGCTGCTCTCATTTGCCCATGAAATAAGGTTTCCATCTAGGACAACTCTAAGATTTCTAAAGTCTTTGCATTACTTTTCATTCTTTCTGAACTGTCTTCTAATACAGCAAAGTTTTTAGTTAGTGCTTTCAGCAGTCTAGTTTATCAAAAATTTTCATAAACGACTATGTCACAGATTCATGTTGATGACTGGCTCAATGGTTTTCGTCATTCTTGCTTTTTTACATTTTTCTGACTTTAAAATTCTCTGGATTGGAAAATACTCTGTTAATACCTTCTCCTCCCACTCTCAAGTCATCAGGAGCTGTGGAAATTGCAAAGGTGCTGAGCAAGTCCCTGCTTCCTATCCTTTGCTGACTCCCCTCTGCTGCACTCACTCATTATTTGCCATTTTTCATTGCTGAGCCAGTCGTGGCTCCAACTGCCTGCTCAGAGGTTGCTTAGAGGACTGCAACCTTCTCCATGGCAGAGGTTGTGCTTTCTCATATTTGTTTCACCTAAAATGCCAGAATAGGTTCTCAGCAAACATTTCTTTCCTTGAATGATTTCATTTTTCTGTTACTTGCTAAGCTAATGAATTGGGAGGAGAGAGTCTTTCAAGTGTCAGTCTTGCCCAGTCGACTGACCACTATTTTGAAACCACTGCCAGACAACCTCACTGCCCCACTAATTTGGCAGCGCCAACTTTCAGCAGATCACTTAATCTTTTTTCTATTTCAGTTTCCTCATCTGTAAAATGAGAACCAGTATATTTCCAGCAATATATTCCCACTACTGCACAAAGCTGTTGTTAATCTCAAAAAAAAATTATCTCTGTAAAAGTATTTGGTCACCTTGAAAATACTATGACCATTTTTCCTAAAGGAATGTAAGGCCCTAACATATTGACACTCAAACCATATTATTTTATGCATAACTATATGTGTTTGAGAGGAAACATAAACTCTTTCTGAAATCCTCACGACTAGATTCAAAGCATATAAATTACAGGAAATAATATTTTTAAAAAGCCAACAAGTTGGTTCAGATATTTTTTGAGCTGAACATCCTACATTCAGTTATATGTTGCCTAATAATGATATGTTCTGAGAAATGTGTCATTAGACGATGTCATTGCTGTGCAGGCATCACAGAGTGTACTTAGACAAACCCAGATGATGTAGCCTACTACCCGCACTATATGGTCTAGCCTATTGCTCCTGGGCTAAAAGCTGTACAGCATGTGGCTGTACTGAATACTATAGGCAATTCTGGCACAGTGGTAAGTATTTTTGTATCTAAACATAGAAAAGGTACAGAAAAATAAAATATTATAATCTTATGGGACCACTATGATATATGTAGTTTGTTGTTGACTGAAAAACCTTTATGCAGCACACGACTGTATTTGAAAGGAAAGATGCAACAGAATAGCTTCAGGCATAGGAAACATCTTCCTCTCCATGACTTGGTTTTAAAGTTACTCAAGCTATCAGGCATCCTCTCCTGGATCATGACATCTGTGTGCTGCACTCTATTATTTCACAAATATCAGTTATACTAAGGTCTCTAGACCTGTCAGTCTGCAAGGGCACCAGCATTCAGAGCAGTGACAGACCCTCTAATTAATTTGCTATTTCTAATAACATGTTCACTGCTCTGCTTCATCTACTCTGGGGTCTGATGTCACTAGTACAGAGCAAAGACATTTTTCTTAACTAGAGCACCCGATTTTCCCAAAGGAGGCACAGATGGAAGAGAAATCTTATGCAATTTTACTATTGTTTAAAGTTGCTGCTGACTGATTAATGCTTCAATAATTGGGTAATCCTTTAATTTAAACAAAAAGCTATAATTTTACCAACCATTTATTGTAAAAATGCACTTCTTTCAGGTTCTCTTCTCACCTTCTCACCAGACCCTTGATTCTCAATAAAAACTTGGTGGTACTACTCATGTTATAAAAACTTGGTGGTGGTACTCATGTTATGGCCTCTAGTTAACCAAAAACAGAGATACCTTTTTCATGGTCCTTAGTATGTACATGTGTATATTTGTATGTTTTGGTTCTTTCACACCTTGCTATAACCTTTCTTTTAACTGTGCTAATTATATAGTATCAAAAGACCATATTTATTTGAAAGGAAAGGATGGTCCATTCCATCTTTAAGGTGAAATGCAGATTTTCCATTAAAAGGCAAATTCTATATTTCAAAAGGTTGAATAAGCTGGTACTTACAGAATTCCAGCTGGATAAATTTAGAACATTGGAAAAGATCCAATCCAAGAATAGTCTTTGGCTTTAGGCCTGCAATATTTTTATTTGATAGCATATTGGAAAGAAAAAAAATAATATTCATTTTAAGCTCTTGCCTTTCCACATATTGTTCTCCTGTGATAGGTGAGTGGTTATCGATAGTGGCGTTGGCCTCAAGACCACGGCTTCCCTCAAGTGATCTATTTCAATCTGTTATGCCAGTTTAAAAGAGCTTTTCATTTGCAAATGTTTACACTAAAACTATCCTCTCTGAATTCAAACTGCTTCCTTCTTGGTTTGACCCAATTTTTGCAACCTCATCTTTGAGCCATTGTTCTTCTTGAAATATGGCAGGTTCATAGGTACCCGAGTATTTGTATTCATTGATGCAGTGTGGAAATTTTCTTTGACAATATTCCCACTTACTCACTGATTTCTGATTCACCCAGCTCACACTTTGGCTCAGGATAGAGCCTGCTGTCCATTTCTAACCCCAAACTCCCAGCTGCCCCATTTGTGCAAATCCACTCTATCAGTATTTCTCCAAATGCGCATCAAATCACCTGGAGTAGTGATCAAAATGCCTGTTTCTGGGCCCCATCCCAGACCTGATGAGTCAGAATCTCTGGGAGTAAGACCTGGGGATTTGTATTCATAACAAACTTCCCCCAATAGATTCTGAAGTTTGAGACCTGCTGCCCTCTGCTCAGCTTTCTATAATGGTAGTAACTTCATAACTTTCATTAAAGCTGTAGCACAAGTATACTAGTCAAGTTTGTGCTAGGTGCTTTAACAGATAAAAACTTAAATCACCGTGGCTTGGCAGATGGTCATGTGACTGAACCTAACAGAGGCTCTGCCTGTTTCAGTAGGTTTCCCAGGGTTACCCTGGGCATGAAAATCCAGCCAGTCAACAGGGGAAAAGAGGGTGGAGAATCACCAAGAGATGTTTATGGACCTGGCCTGGAAGTGACATCCATCACCCTGCCCACATTCGTATGGCAAGAGCTTAGGACTCCACGTAGATGCTTCAAGAGTACTGAGAAATATAGGCTTTGGGCAGCTACTTCCCAGAAACCACAGTACATTGTGCAAGTTGAGAAAAACTCTTTGCCAGAGACCTCTGGCTTCTCTACCACAATGTGCCACCCAGACGGTAAAGTAACAAAGTGCATGGTGTCACAACATATTGTGGAGTATCACAGGCCTATTGTTCAATGACTCCTATTTCCAGAGCTTCCTACTCAAGCAGAAAAGCCAGGCTCCCTCAAGGCTTGTCTGTAGACATGCTTGAATCCTCAATATTTCTCTTTCTTAGTATTTCTTTCTGGCTATCTTGAAACACAGGCAGATTTTATTATTTTGAAATTTTGGAGATGAGCTATATGGATACTATAATACATAAAAATTAGTAAGTGAATCTTTTAATATGTTCCTGATATTGAAAAACAAGTTATATATCTATATGTATACTCATGTAATAGATATATTGTACATACATCTGTATACATATGCATTTATGTGCATATAAACATATATCTGCCACTGGATTTTGTGTGTGCAACAAAATCCAGTGGCAGATATATTTTAATGAAGGGAAACCATTGCTTATGTTCATTTTATTATTAAAAAAGACATAGGATATATCAGCCTAAGAAAAATTAGGGACTACATGGCCAAGTCAACATAAAGGTGATTTATGAATATTTTCATATGCTTTTTGAGGCTTATATCTCACTGTTCTATTTTTCTTAGATAAAACTGAAGGGAAGAAATCAGCAAAGTTTCAAAAATGTCCATCTAGCTTAAACACTACCAGTTACACTGAACAACTGAAACAGACATATTATTTTAACAGGAACAGGAACTATTCAGAAATTTAACAGTATATTTGAAGTTCTCACCCTGCAAAAGGCTATCCATCGTATTTTTTTATACCTGCATTGATTCATTGCTAGTTTTCTCAGAAAAATTACAGAATCAAATGTGCATTAGTTTTGCCTTTACTTATTCATTTATTCAGTCATTTAACAAACATACGTTGAGCTCCTAAGTGTTAGAAATTCCTCTGAGTATAGAGGAGACAATAATGTACAAGCTAAAAATAAAGTGAAAAATATCAAAAGTAGGAAGGAGAGTGATGTTATAGAGAATGACAGGGGCTATTATTGTAGATTGGGAAAGGCCTTTCTGACCTATGAGCAGAAACCCCAGTGAAGGAAAGTTGTGTGCCTTATGAATATTCATGAGAAAAGAGCATCAGACAAAGGTAAGAGAAAGTGCTAATATTATGATGGAAGAATGTATCTTATGTGAGAAATCTGCAGCATATGCACATATAAGAAAGCTCCTCTACACAATTTTGGAATAAATATTTTACCTAAATGGCATCACCTTTCTTAGAAAAAGTATCAGCTACACACTTTTATTTTTCTACTCTAATAAAATGGTCAGTTAAGAGCTGTCTTTAATGGCAAAGTAATAGAAATGTAAAAAATAGGAGCTTAAACAAAATAGAGTATTTTCTTTCCTTCTTGTAAATTTAAGTCAGGGAGCAAATACTGGAGGCTGGCATAGGGGCTGCATGATATTGTCAAGGCCTCCTCCTTTCCAGTCTTACCATTCTTAGTGCATAGATTCCATCTTCAAGTTCACCTCATGGTCACTACATGGCTACTGCAGCTCTAACCATTACATCTGCATTCCAGATAGGAAAAAAGGGCAAATAAATCCTTCCCATCAGAATCTGTTCTCCAGCTCTCCATCCCTACTTCCAGCTTCTGAAGATCGTCCCCGCAAGTCTCTCCTAACAATTTATACTTACCTATCCTTAGTCAATTAGGTCGTATGGTCCCTCCATCTGAAAGGAAGACTTGAAAATATTTTTTACCTGGATACATTGCTGTCCTCAACAAAATCAGAGTTCTATTAATGAGGAGGAAGGGGAGAAAGAATATCAGGCAGACCACTAAGACAAAGTTTAGTTATTAAAAGGTATAGACAAATGATCAACCTCCAGATTTGAGTTTATAGGCCTATTGTTCTGTGATTATTTGTCTTTCCTAGGATATATAATATCTTCCTCAGTGTCTTCATCACTTATTCTTCATTTCTTTGCTTTGAGTCTTCACACATATCTCTTCATTTGTAATCCCATCAGGTTGTAATCTCTGAGGAGGCCTGAAAACACCATCTCTCTTCCCTGAACTGAGAAATAAAATAACACAGTAGCAGATAGAAACAAAATATTATTTTGGCTACTTATGGAGACCAAGTTAGAGGGTGTGGCTACAGATTTATTAGCCAGTAGCTAATACTAAGAAGGCCACTTGCTGCTTCAATTGCTCTCTTGGGAGCTCTGAGCCATTATAAAAGAGTCCAGCTACCCTGCTGAAGATGCCACGAGGAAAGGCCACTTACAGAGGGATTGGCCCTGAGAAGTCCAGCTAAAGTCCCAAGTTCCAGCTAAGCCCGCTCCCTTCCGATTCACCTGCTAACTGCAGCCCCATGAGTGGCCACCAGCAAGATGAGCTGGACAGCCCAGCTAAGTCCGCCCGGATGGCAAGATTGTGAGCAAATAAACAAAAATGCGATTGTTTTAGATCACCACATTTTGGTGGTGCTTTGTTACAGAACAACCCATAACCAGAATAATTAAATACTGCTATTTCATATGCAATCTTTTTCAGACTGTTTCCTTCTTCTCTAGTCTCAGTTTCAGTGAGTATTACCATTGAATGTGAAATATTGGCAAGTTCTCAATAAATGTTAGCTAGTATTATGTAAGTCACTTTGTTAATGGCAAGTGTAAGTGTAAATATTCAGAGTGATAACCATTATTGAGCATAGTTTGCTGCTAGTTGCTTTGTCGAAACTCTAAGATGACACTTGGCCTTCTTTCATAGTGATCTAAAATTGTCATTTTTATGTTCCTCCATCAGTTGCAGTATCTCCTCTATTTTGTGCAACACCAGGTCATTTTTTTTCTTACTTGCTTCCTCTTAGAAGTTCTTTTGAGTGCCATTCCTGCTTCATATAATGAAATTCCTTCTTAACTACATTGTGATTTTCTTTGTCCCTTCCATTGTTCTGCTTCCAATAAGATGCTACAACAGACCCTCAACACCAGGCCCTAATATTTAATATTCCCGTAACCTAACATTTCAAAAGCTTGTATTCGTATGTAATTGTTGCATGTGTTTGTTAGCGTGTGTCACCTAAATGGTATGGCAATGCTTGAGCAACACTGAGACTCGGAATCTTCCCCACTTTGCCTTTGCGAGTGTTGAGAAGTCAGTTGAAAGCTGGCTGCCTCTATATCTAGACATGTAGCTCCAAACACAAGAAAACCTGTAAATCATTTTACCTTCATGCAAAGCTGCATCTCCTGAACTTCAGCAAGACTTCTGACCTGAATCTCTTCATGGAATGCCAGAGAAATGGAACATTTAGGATCCAAAATTTCAGAATATTAAAGACTGCTAGCTTAATTAGTTGACGAGTGCTAGATTCATTCTGCGCTGACTAATACAGGAGGCAGGAGGCAAAGTGCCTAAGCCCCAAAATATTTTCAAGGGCCCACAAAAATGCTTTAATTTTTTTTAATCAGAAAAAAAGAAACTTAGGTTGAACAAAATGTTTTAATATATGATATTAATATATTCATTTTGATACCAATACAGTAGTACAATATAATTTTTAGTATTTTTTTTAGGGAGGAAGAGATCCATGAAGGCAAAGTGCTTAGAGCCCATGAAAGTCATATTGTGGCCCAAGATTTATTAGGCTAATTGTTTTCAAAATTTAGAAAGCATTAGAATTTCCTGAGATGCTTTTTATAATCTAAACTCTCAGCCACAATAGCAGAGATTCTGTTAAGCAGGGCTAGAAAAAAATCTCAGGAACTTGCATTCTTAATGAGCAATTTAGATAATTCTACTACACACTGAATTAGAGGAAAACTAAAAAAGTAAAACAAGAAATAATGAAAGTTTCTGCCACCCTGTAGCAGGCTCGAGGGATGGGACAAATAAGATAAGAGTATTGCTGCTTTTTGCTATATTTTTTCTATCCTAATTGATTTGTTCTCACCACATCACATGGCTGGCATTAAACTGTTGGCTCTATGGTCAACAGCTACCTGCTATTCCCATGAAATGCTTCCATCTGTGGATAGATTATTCCGCAGAGAAGGAGCACAATTTGTTGACTACAAGAAAACCACTTACGATTGTACACTGGCAAAACGAGACATATCAAGCTAGCCTTGAAAACAGCTGAGAGTCCAGTTCATTGTACATGTTGTAGCTGATTCTGTGTACAAATGAGGCCAGGTTGGTAGATGATTAAAATACTAAACAAAAAAACAAAAGAATGCAGGTTTCAAAATGAGAAGATAGAAAGATTCTTTATTGTTCATTTTGAATAGCTTTAGATGCATTCGTTTCCCTGAGAGCCGGTGAAATCACGACATCCAAGGCAAAGAGAAAACAGGAGATAGTTTAGTAGGAATGACTGATGTTGGAACTAGCTCCCTGTGACCCATGCACTCATTAAGATGAATCAAAGGCCCAGCAGGGAAGGACCGCTCCCCATACATAAGTATTTAAGGTCTCCATCTGATTGCTCACTAGTGATAGGGGGCATAATGGTTTCTTTCTGCAGCATGTGTCTGATGTTTTGGGGAGCTGAAATTTATTAAGAAGTTCAAGGAGATTACCCAGCAAACATCAGCTTCCAGCCAAGCTGGTTATACACAGGCCAGCAAATTATTCTTTAATTAAGATAAATTGAATAGCCACCAAAGGATTTGTCAGGGGGCTGGGCCTGAACAAAGCTAGAAATCTTACCCTATTATAAATAGTAACGTCTTCCCTAGGAGAGACTATGACGTATGCCACAGCATGAACTGGCATTATTGGTTATTGTCTCCAAGTCCTGGGAAGCATAACCCAGTGCTTCATGATTGCAAAGTACCTCATAACATTCATTATTTTATCTTCACAACAAGCCTGTTGGGCAGCCTGGGGATGCCATTCCCATTTTACACAGGAGGAAACAATGAGAGAGAGATTAAGTAACTCACCCAATGTTCCAGAATGAAAGAGGACAGATAGACAAGTCCAATTTTGAGCTGTGAATTTCTAGCACATCGTTTAGCTCATTGCCTTGCTCGCCCAAAATCCCAAAATAAATGTGACTGGTCTGGACACTGAAAGATATCATAATTAGTTAAATTAAAGATGTCTTGACAGACAGGAATGCTACTTCCTGTCCACCCCCATCCCCATGGACATGTTCTGTGAAATTTCTTTTCTCAAGGACAGCGTTGATTTAATTGGAAAGAACTGTGTTCTCGTTTCCTATTTTGGCTACCACAGTAGCCCCAGCCATATGCACAGTGGCCATCTGGAAAAATCCACTCCTAACTTTGGGGAGTATTGCATCAGTTTGCCCTGAAACTGTTTACCCACTGGCTCTGCGCTTCATGTTTAGAAGCCGTGTGATTTCTACTTGGGTTTACTTGAGATTCTGCCTAATAACGAAAACAAACAGTGGTACATAAGCCTCCGCTGAGAATCAGCACACAGAGTTAGAGAATACTCCCCCAGTGCTACTCTGTAATTTGTTCCCTTTTATGCAGTTTTTGTTTTTTACAAAGAGTTGTTGAAATCAGCTTTTGTTCCATGTATTCATGACTACAAGCCTTGTTTTTTGGTCCTTTTTTTTTCTTTTCTTTTTTTTACAGACTAAGAAATACTCAAAGGTATAATCAGGTCCTTCCACAGTATTTAATTAGCCATAATTAAAAGAGATCTACACAAAGCACAGTGTTTTCAAAGTCTTTTCTTCTGTTACATTGTTAATGAATTAAGAAATTAATTGGCATTGTGAGTTACCATAGAAAATGTCAGTGAGAAAATTTTAGCTGTCTTATAAAATTATTCTTTTTTGTAGATCATGTTCTGTCACTGTATTAAATTCAATGTCATTCCCAATCATTAAAAAGGGGGAAAGGAAAAAGCAAAAAACATAAGAATGGTGGAAAGAGAAGGACAGATAAAGGGATAAAAAATATTCCCATAAGTCCATATTCTAGTAAGAGTGTTGAAAATTATCAAATCTTCAAGTTATTCCATTAGTTTTTGGAGATATTTTTAGGCACCAAATTTTGCAGGGAAGGTGTGGAAGGCAGGCTTGGGAGTCAAAGGAGCAACCAGGAGTGCTAGGAAGAAAATGCATTTGTTTTTATACCTAGCAATCTAACTTTGTTGCTTAATAATATATGGAAATATTATACATATTATTAATCCTAATATAACAAGGTCTAAGGGAGAATAATTTAATAAAGAATTGGAAAGTATTATCTCATGTTTCCATTTTTAGTCTTTCACAGGCTATTTTCTGTAGATGGATTTGAACTTCCACTTTAAATGACATATAGGGCCTTTTATTTGGGCAAAATAATAGTAATCAAACAAGTATGATGGATGAAGGATTTCTGTCTGTAGCATGTGAAAAGCCTGTATAAATCTATAAGATAATACAAAACTACCAATGCAGGAGGGAAAAATAGATAAACAAACAGAATCACACACAAACAATATTAATGGCTAATAAACACAAAACAGATCACAGAAATGCAAATCAAACTGAGATAACCCTTAACCTCTACATTATTATTAAGGATTTCTTAATACCCAGTGCTTGGAGACCCTATGGTGTAAAGGGTGTTCTGATCCATTGCTGTTGAGACTATAAATTGATATATCGTTCTGAAGAGCAATTTAGCTATATGTACCAAAACCTTTAGAAATCATTGCATGCTTTGACTTGATAATATTACTTCCAGGATTTTTTCTAAAGAAATGTTCAAGTATGAAGGGAAGGACTTATATAGTAGAGTATTTATTACAGCAAATATCATAATAAACTTGTAATATAAAAATTTAGAAATAACATAAATACCAACAATAAAGTTTAAAATATGTATTGCTCATTGCTTTAGTTGAATATTATGCAGCCAATAAAAATATTTCTGATGAATATATGATAACATAAAGACTTACGATACAATGTTTTGTGAACAACATAATATAAATTATACTATCCAAATTTTTAAAAACTGTGTTTAAGTAGATATAAAGAAGAATAAAAATACATTAAAATATTAGCAGAGGTTATGTCTTGGTGGTTGAAATTACTGTAAATTTTCTCCTCTAATTTTTATAAAATGTTCTACAAGAAAAATGTGCTATTTTATGATTATAAAATATAAAATTGATTCTATAAAACAAGGTCACGATCAACATGTTTTTTTGAAACAAATACTAGAACAGAAGTATATTTTTAAATAAAAATTATAAAAATATTTCTAAAATATGTGGGCTTCTGCCACAATTAAATGTAACTGAAAATATTTATAATATTTAACTTGTGCATCTGAAGACCTTGATGACTCACTAGTCAAACCATAGATATTTTAACACTGTTAAGGAATTCTCTAATAAGCTTAAGAAGACAAATGGCATTATCTGCCAGACACAATCAGATAGAATTTAATTTCTAATTATACTTTATTTGAAGTCCTTTATTCTGTGTTAATTCAGAAATCCACTAATTAATGAATCAGACAGAGCAATGACATGTATAGAATGATCATAGAAATAAAGAATGAGAATCATTAATAATCATTTTCACATATATTACTATATTTGATCTTCATATTTGTAAACAAGAATAATGCTCTTCTGATTAGAGATATGAAAAAAACTGCTACAGTAAAATTGATGGCATTGCCCGGGGTCTCTTGGTGAGTCAGTAACGGAATCGGGACTTTGACTTTTACCCTTGACTTCTAATCCCGGACCAAAGTCCACAGTTTGTGCCAGTGTACCACGCTGGCACCCAAAAGTAATTACCATCTTTTATCTGGTCAAGTGATGCTATCAAAAATATTTGCTCTTAACGACCAGGCACAGTGGCTTGTAGTCCTAGCACTTAAGGATGTTGAGGCAGGAGGATCACTTGAGCCCACGAGTTTGAGACCAGCCTGGGAAACATAGTGGGACCTCACCTCTACAAAAAACAGAAAAATTAGCCAGGTGTGGTGGCACATGCCTGTTGTCCCAGCTACTCAGGAGGCTGAGGCGAGAGGATTGCTTGAGCCCAGGAGTTTTGAGGTTGCCATGAGTTAAGATGGTTCCACTAAACTCTAGCCCAGGCAACAGAGAGAGACCATATCTTAAAAAAAAAAAAAATGCTCTTAAAGTAAAACATCATCTACAACAGGTGAGTTTGGTAGACAGCATATTCTACTGAACAGCCTTGGAGATATAGTCAGCCTGAAGTGGGCTGAGGTTTCCACCAGATGGCATGTAGCCTGATTCTCTTCTGATGAATGTGTGTCAAGGAATTTGCAGCTATTTGCCACATTTTTCTTTAAAATAATTAATGAACAATCTCATTAAATACTATGTTCATATTATTTTAAAGCCCAATGAATGTAAGATCTTAAATTATCCCTGCTTTTTTGAACTTTAAATGATATACTTGCTTTTATTTGTTATTCCAAAACTATGGAAATTATCTCTGGAGTCCCCATTTGGTAAGGTGAAGATATTAGTGTCACTTTCCTTCCTTTCATCCTACCTTTCCTTGTCTACTCCCACACTGCCATTTCTACTTTTACATTGTCAAGGCTGATAATATTTACAGTCTGTCCGGCTTTGTTCATAGGATGATTCTAGATGATGGAACTATGAGCAGATGATTGACAACATAATTTATTTTTCAATCACAACCAAGTAGTTAACTACAATCGTATTTCTCTTCCTACAAAACTAGTGTGTGTTTGTTTTATGCTGAAATTTCTAATTTCTTTTTCACCTTATTTTTCCTTTTTCTCAGAAAAGTCCTTGACTTTTCTTCTACTACCTCTGCTACCTGGATTTTTAATAATCATATTTTAATTTCCAAGCAATCTTTCAAGTTCTTATACTTTTTATAGCATATCCTGTTCTTTTCTAATGAAGTTTTGTTGTTGTTGTTTTAGTTTTTTTTTTTTTCTTTTACAAATCTATTTGTGAACTTAATCTGAATTTTTATTTGGGAAGTTCTATCCCATTCCCTTAAAGAATTCTATTTTCTCAATAGTTTTTCTTTCTTTTTTTCTTTCCTTTCTTCCTTCCTTGCCTCTCTCCTCCATTTTCTGGGTGTAGTAGACCACAGAATCCTTGCCCCTCTCTGGAATCAGCCCGAAGTGAATTTCCACCCTGTGTGCCAGAGTTCCTCGGTGGGCTCAGCTCCAGCTCCACAGGGGCTTGCGAATGCACCTTTGACTGGCCTCATCCCTCTCCTAATCTCACTCCCCCACTTTCCCACTAGCAGTTCCACAGATCACCTCCCGTATAAACTATTGCCTCTAAACTAAGACAGTGAATTCTCTAAAGTGTATGATCTTTGCACATGCATATGTAAACGTGAGTAAATAGCAATAAGGGTATTTTGTTGGAAGATTCCTACTTAGCAAAATTCAGATTTTTTTTTGCTTTGGAACATTAATACCTATAATAGCTATTCTAGTCTCTAGGTCCCAAGCCACTGTCCATACACCACGAAGACAGGGGTTTTTTGTTTTTTGGTTTTTTCTATTTCTTTAAAGAAAAACTTTGTTACTTTTTTTTAAAAAAATGTGTTTGTTGTTGATGTTGCATTGTCTGGGAGGTAAATTCCTTGACGCCTGGATGTTGCAGATTTGGATGGAGGGAGCTGGCACGTAAGGGGGTTAGGGGGAATACAACTGATTTAAAGACAGCGGTGTTCAGTTATCCTCTTCATCACTGTCTCTTCTGGTCTTCCTGGTGTTTCTGAGAAGTGGATTGCCTTGGGGTCTTGCAGGGCATATTGACTCTCTGCTTGGCTATAACCCCTTTCAGCATAATTTCATCAATAACTTTCTCACCCCAGTTTAAAGCTCACTTATTTTTCTTCTAACAGATGGTTGTTGAAATTTCCTGCTGATAATGGCTCCCCTCCTATTCTCATCATGATTGTAGATTTATACATTTTTTAATCAATCACTTTACTACCAGTTTAAGGATAGGCCTCTTGAAGGAAAGGAAAAATACAAGTGTGATAAGAATGCCATATTAAAATGAAAGCTAGATGTTTTTGCAAATAAAGCTATTGGTAAAAATATAATTTATACCTTATATAAATATGAACTAGTAAAATAAGATTCCATTTGAAACTACAGGATTATAAAATTTATAAGATTTTTTAGTACAAAAGTCACTGGCTCAATTTTGATGGCCCTTGCTTTTTAATTAAATCTGTATTATATCCCAAGGTTCATTATAATTTTATTTTGTCTCTCTTTCTTCAGAATCAGAAAGTCATTTTATACTTATTCTGAAAGCTTTTGAATCCTAATCACTTATTAATGGGATCTAGATGTAAGCTGAATTGACTATCAGAGATTGTGATGATCATTTATGTTTGTACTTCTGGGCTCTCTGTGGCTCTGTTGAAATGTTTATAAATTACAATTCATTCCCTTTATGCATTAAGTATTATGCATTAAATATTTTATTCATTTACATGTTATCTGGGCCCTCTTTTTGGAGCTGTTTTCTGTTCTTGAAAATCTCCTGACAAAACTATATTATTTCCATTTTTCCCCCCACAGCTTATTTTACCTAATTTATACTTTAAGTAAGGTGGACAAGGTACTGTGTGGTTCTGAGATTGTTTTTCCTCTCCTATTTAAAAGAACATTTTATGTAATAAAATAACTTACTGTTAGTTTCCCCTCTCACAGTTCTAAAACTTTTCAGTGTAGTGTAAAATACTGAAAGACAGGTACATTTTAAACTAGGGACTTTTCCTAATCCTCGCAGACAGTCTAGTGGCTCCTCCAGTCATCTAGAATCTCATTCTTAGCCATTTAACAATGTACCCACAGAATGTATTGCCTGGCACTTATTTATTTCATAAAACATAATGACTGAATAAATGAATGAATCCTGGAATAGCTCTACTCTTGGCCCATGTGGTAGCAGAATAATGGCAGCCCCGAATAGAAGTCACATCCTAATTCCAAGAACCTGTAAATTTATTAATTTACATGGCAAAAGATGCTTTACAAATGTAATTAAGGTTATGGACTTGAGATGGGGAGATTATACTGGATTTATCTACCAACATAGCACCTTGAACCTATATGTAAATATTTATTTAAGTGATTAAGAAATGAAAACTTGTAACCATACCACTATGGACTACTGAACTGTGTTCTCCCAAAATTCATGTTGAAGCCCTAATCTCCAATGTGACTGTATCTGGGGAGAGGGACTTTAGGAGATAATTAAGGTTAAATAAAGTCATAAGGGTGGGTCCCTAATGCAATAGGACTGTGGTCTTATAAAAAGAGGAAAAGAGAGAAATCTCTCTCTCTTTTTCTCTCTGCCATGTGAGGACACAGAAAAGAGGTAAACATCTGCAAATCAGGAAGAGAGCCTTCATCAGAAACCAAATAAGCCATCACCCTGATCTTGGACTTCCCAGTTTCTAGAACCAACAGAAATAAATGCCTATTGCTTAAGCTACCCAGTGGTATTTTGTTATGACAGCCTGAGCATATTAACACACATATACACATGGACCTGGAAAGGTACTATGATACATTTCTCCACAAGAAGTATATAACCTCATGAAATCCTTCATTATTTAAACCAAAAGTCTAAGGAAGTTGAATTCAATGAAATAATAGCTACACACACATGTATGTATGAGATATTTCTGGTCATGCTCCCAGTGGGTCATGAACTTAATGCTTATCCTTGCCATTTGTATTTCTCTTTGAAAGACATATTAATTATAAACCATACCTCTCTCATGAATGGACTATCCATTTCACTTGATCTTATTTGATTATGGTTTTAGATAATACACAGAAGAGGGATAAAATGAATTTTCTTTCCACAATAAACTTGCTGGAAAGCAACTGTATTGCTTTCATCCCAAGCAAACATAGGCCAGCAGGTTTTTATTTGTCAAATTCACTGTACCTTCAGGGTATCTATACTATTATAGTATGATAAGAATCATTTGCATTTGAAAATTATCACTATAACTTTCTAAAAATTCTTTTGTCAATGTGACAGGTACCTGCTGATGAACAATAGAATTTGTACTACAAATCAATGGTCAAATGTAAAATTCAAGAGTAGATACGTTAAATCCAGCACCCACGAATTTCAAACCTAAAAACTGTCAAAAGTAGCAGTTAGTTTCTGCATACAACAGTGGTAGGCCATAAGAAGGATGTACAAGTGGATGTAAGTAGAAATGGAATCATTTATGACTTTATGTATCAAGGTTGGCATGATGAATTATAGCTAGAAGTAAAATGATCACATAAACTACAGTACCTAAGTGAAATATGTGCTAAGAAGTTCCTCCTGAAACATACTGGTTTTCCAAGGCTGGCGCCTTATGGAATCCATGGAAACCCTGGTGATTTTCAAGCTTGAATGCTTATAGAATCTACTGTAGTGGTAATCCAACTATAATGAGTAGGTTCAGGCAACACAACCCTATTGAAAAAGCAAGGCTGCATCTTAGTGATGAAGCTCAGTAAGATAAAAGGTTATTGCACAGTTACAAACAAGGGAAACCTTAAAACCAGCCTAGTACTGATAGTAACATTTTAGAAATGAATGTCATTTTGGTCAGATAAGTGATTCCTGTCAAGTCAAGGAGACCCAGCAATGTCTCCTCAATTATTCCATACATTAGGTCTTTACCCTGACCTTCAAGCTGTACTTCCTTCATATTGAAATTTAATCAATCAATTCACTCTACCAGTAAGGAACATTCAACAATATTATGCAAGCCAGGCTAATGTGTTTGTGAATTCACTATTGAATGATGTCTAAAATGCTGAAATAACAGTCCTGTGCAATGTTTCTGAAGATGTACAAAGTATGATTCATTTTCCATTAGGCTAGTGCCAGAGGGAGAAAGGCTCCTATCTGACATTTACTCTTCAGGGAACAAATTACATATAAACATTCATAACTTGGCAGAGATAATTCTCACTGTTGCTGTTCCTCAGAATTGTGACATGAGTGAAACAGAGTCCAACATGATACCTGGCCATGTCTGTTACTCATTCATTCATTCACTTAAATATTTAACATATAATTTTGGAGGACTTATTCAGTGCCAAATAAAGCTTGCTACTGATGGTCCTATTGAGCCATGTATCTTTTCTTCGTGCAATAAAGGATCCCTAAGTTGGGGGAAAAAATTACCTGTTATAGATAGAGCTTTCTATCTAATAATGCAAGAGTATCGTCTTCAATACCCCTACCAAGTGATCATCCAGTCTCTGATTAAACTCTTCCAGAAAGCTCTAAAGACAAATTCTCAGACATATGAAATCTGCCATATTGCTCTCCACCAGTCACATGGCACACTCAGCTCAGTCAGCAATTTGAAGAGCCAGAAGTGGTGTTTGGGGATGATAGCAGGATGTTGGTGGAGCAAATATCTTTGACTTTGGATTTTATCTGTCAATGAGACCTGATTGATGGTCCAGCTTACATAGACACACTCATGCTAATGGCTTCGTCGTTATAGCTCTAAATGTAATGCCGTGTTAATTTGGATAAGCAGTTGTTAGGGTTCATATCAAAGGTTTGTTTTTTTCTGTAATCATTTACTTAACATTTTAATTTTTTCCTCTCCAGCCTCTCAACTAAAATTGTTTAACAATAATCTCTATATTAATACCAGACATAGACAGAAAGCATCTGTATTGCGTCAAGTGTAAAGAAGAGAAAGAGAAAAGCATCAATTTCTGATCTTTAGGTAATATTTTTCTTCCTCTTTCTTGACACCATTTCATGCAATATGGTGAAATATACTTTAATGTCAGGGCAGATTTTTGTCATCATCTTTGAAATCTTCCTTTCGATTCATTTTAGCCCTTGTCTAGATATAGATACAGATAACAGATAATGATATAAATGTAGATACAGATATAAATATAGAGATATATAATAAAATGGTAATGAACAGAGTTATTTTTACAACTAAATCCCACCCTCCACTTTAGAATATTCAATTTCTAAGGGGCTACATTTTGCCACACAGTGTGGTAAGAAGTCATGATATGTTTTTGCAATCCTGTGTCCTACAGCAATAGGATATTAAGTGCCTATAGCACTTTACCTAGAAATCTTTTATTGAGTTGACAGCACATGATCTGGTGATGAGAAAAGAAGGACTGGATCCTGTAAATACATACACATGTTTGAACACAGGCAGTCGCTTTTTGGTGAAAATGTGTTATTCCAAAATTGGCATAATCACAGTTTCCACCTCGTTTATGACCAGCATAAAAAATTGCATAAAATATCATGCACAGCTGTAGTCAGAAGGAAGATTCAATTTGGGCTTTGTGCAGACTTGACTTTCTGCCAGTGCAGTTACATACATCATCTAGGGCTGCATTTAAAAGGATAAAATACAGTTTTAATTCCTGTGGCAAATTTATTTTTTCAAGAAGAGATAAAAATGTTAAAATAGATCATAAAAAGCATTAAGCTCCTCCCTGCCCCCACCCAGTCCATCTTTTGTTAATATAATGTTAAAGGGTTAGCAAAAGATGGGAAAGCCATAAAATTAAAGGTTAGGATTGCAGCTCTATCTGTCCTCAGAATAAGAAGGTAACTGGTGTGATCGCATACTCTTTTTTATTATTTGGACAGTCCCGTTGGGAATATTATATGTGAACAAGCTCAAACATCCCCGCTGGGTCCTTTGAGAAATCTCAAAGGCCACAGTCATAGAGAACAGCATGGGCAAGCTACTGAGGAAAGACAACGTTTTCATCTAAAACCCAAAAGCACAATATAGCACACAGTTTTACAAGGAGATTTTCTCTACCCCTGTGGAGGGCAGGGCTGACTTCTAGCATCCTGTGTGTTGCTGCATCACAGCATCTTCCACTCTCAAGAGCCTTAAAGGGCCAGCTGCTTTGTTTCCCATTCGGGATCCAAAGAAAACAAGCGAGTTGGCAAAGCCACATGGCTAATTATTAGCTGAAGCAGAACCAGACTGCTATTTTCTGGAATTTGAATACAATGTTCTTTCTACCTCTTTATGCTGCCTCAGGAAGTGCTTGGCACCTCTAGGAATGAGTAAAAATATCTACTTAGAGACATAAGTGAAAACTTTTTATTTCTTTTCTGATGGTGTGCTGGTGCCGGTTTGCACAGACTCTTAAGGGTTGATTGTTTTTATCCCTTCCTGATTCACACTCAGTGACTTCATGTTGGTTACATGAAATTAGCCTTGGTAGGAGTATTTACACCACCAAAATTCGCAAACTCTACAAATCAGGGCTCCCTCTCATGCCCTGCAGAGACATTTATTGGCACATCACTCCTCTTACTGTACCATCCAGGAGTTAGCTCATTGATGATAGGTGCCATGCTGTTCTCACCTACCAACACTCATCTCCTGCCTGACAATCTCCAGTTATCAACTCTCAGCCCGTGACAGCATAGCTTGCCAGGAGCTGCTACAAGGCTCCTTTGAAACCATACAGAATCATCAGAATCACCTGTTTCTGGGGGTTGGGGCTGTACCAAGGCCCCTGAAGTTGGCATTTATCAGAGTAGACCGTTTTGTCACTGACTTATAAAAATACAATATGCTCAATAATTTTATCAGAGCTTGAAGTTCCAAAGATTTTTTTTTAATCTAAAGGGTGCATTGATATCTTTAGTTTATATAGATTATATATAGTTTATTGTTAAGCAAAATTTTACAACAAGAGAAGCAGGTTTTTGAAATTAAAAAAAAAAAAAGTAACTGGGGCACAAATGTAGGTAAAGCTGATTCAACTGCAACCAGAAGAGTCTTTCTTACTGACAAGAGGCAAAAAAATATAGTTGCTAAGCGCTTTGGGGCATATATCTATATTTATGTTTGATCCCATCTCTGACAACTATGAGTTCTGTGACCTTATACAAGTTACTGACTTCTCTAAGCCTCACTTTCCTCATATGTAAAATGGAAAGAAAAATAATATCTGCCTCTTAGGTTTATTGTAAGAATTAAATAAGGTGAAGTACACTAGACCCCATCTTCTTTTGTCTTCTCCAGAATTTTGCTCTGACAATTCTTCGCTCTCATTCTTGTTTTGCTCTCTTTCCCTTGTGTCATCAATTTTTTGTTCTCTGCTCAGAGTTTTATTCCCTATCAAATGACCTCCAATTATCTTGTCAAGGTTGTCAGTGACCTCCATATGTCTAAATCCATTAGTCAAATCTTTGCTCTCATCTTACTTGACTTAGCATGTAGCACAGCTAATCAACCCCTCCTCCTTGAAACACTTTCTTCACTTGGCTTTCAGTACCCCCAACTCTCAAGGTTTCCTTCCTACATATGGAGACTACCAAGTCCAGTAGTCTAAGGAGAGCTACATGGTGTTAGGATAGACAGTAGGTAGTAGGGTCATGGAACCCTGGTCAGGCGGGGTATGCTATGGGTGAAATACACACAGGAAACATACAGGACAGTGGTTTTCAATTTGGGCTTCATGTTTGAATAACTTGGAGAGTTTTTGGACATCATGATGCTCCAGCTACACCAAGTAAATCATAATCTCTAGGGCTAAAACCCAGATTTCAGTATTTCTTAAGGCTTCCTTAGTGATTACGTTGTGCAACCAACATTGAGAAACAGTGATTTAGGTGCAGGAAGAGAAGTAAAGGCAGATCCCTGGAGGAGGAAGCAGTTTATAGAAAGGCTCCATGGTGGAGGTAGCAGATTAATGAGCACAAAAGAGTGAAAAAGATTAACAACACTAGAGCAGAGAAAATAAGGAGAATATAATATGTGTGCACCACTGACCATAATACAAAGCCTAATAGTATTTAAAAGATGCCATAAAAGGCATACTTAAAAAGTACTACTTAAGAGATCAGAGCAAACAGAGATGGTTTGGATTCATGAGAAAGTGTATAAAGATGAAAATTAATAGTACTACTTGGTGTCATTGATAGGAAGTCTACAGTCAGATTGTCTGGATTAAAATTCATATTTTACCACTTTCTTTGTCCTAGAACAAGTTTCCTGCCCCAGTTTCTTCATCTGTAATATGTATATAATAATAAACTTATTTCATAAGCTTCTTAGAGGATTAATTTAGATAATTTATATAAAGTGCTTAGAACAGCATTTGGCACATATTAAATGAACATTAAATGATGATGATGATATGATGATGGTGATGACGATGCAGATCTTTGGCAAAAGTTGAGGGAATTAAGTTGAGAAATTGGCCCAAAGATAGGACTTTCAATTTAGTAGAACCATGGTTGATGCTAAGCTAGGTTTCCTTCCTTGAACTAGAATTAGCACAAGAAACATCGTGAATCATGAAAAACTTGTCTCTGACTGGCATGCCCATTGTCTTTTGTAGCACGTTTCCCCTTCCCTGTCCTTCAACACCGGGATTTTTCTACTTCCAAATACCTCCAAGCAGAAAATGATCTGATAGCAGTAGCATTACTGGCATTACTTTTCTCAGTAGTACTGTATCTTAAAGCTTTATCTTGAACTGTGGAATGAAAGGCTTTATCCCCAAAAGAATGTTAGTAATCAGCAAATTAACTGAGATAATTTTGATGAAATCACTTTTAATTTATAAATTGCATTGCAAATATTAACCTTCACATGGCATAATTTACTTCTACAAAGCCCTCAAATTTCTAAGGGGAGTATCTGCTTAATTTGCCACATGCCCATCAAAGAACATATTGCATCTTACTGGAGAGCCAGCATTACTCACTAGCAACACATTACTCTAAGACCTATGGGGAAAAGACTTGATTGCACTGAGCATTGTGGCAAGCAGCAGGTTTGCAGATTGCTTATGAAAGCTTTTGTTCTTTTGAAAAACCTTAACATGAAAGCCGTGCTGATTTACTCATAATCGGTGTGATTGAGGAACAAAAGGAAGAGAAGAAACACAGGGATGCATCTATTCCTGGAACCACAAAGCCTGTCCTTTGTCAGATCTTGCTTTTCCATTTGGAATTTCCACTTCTTACCAATGTATCGCTGGTCCCAAAAAACATTCATGAAGCACCATTATGCACCAAGCACCTTTCATGGCACTAGAGCTATAAGATGATAAGACATAGTCTCTGCCCCTGAGAAGCATACAGTGGAGTAGGGTATGCAGACCACTTAAGTAAATAGATTATTTCAATATAAAAGAGAAGTTGCAAAGATAAAAGTAGGACACAAAGCTCCAGCAGAACCATTCTTAGCCCACATCAGAAACCATTACCCACAAGTGTGTCTTGAACATTAAGAGCCTAACAAGATGAAAAAATCCAAAAGAATGTTCAGGATAAATGAATGAAAACATGAACTGGCCACAGTAGCATGCTAGTTAAATACTCTCTCAAGAAGTAAGTCATTCTCAGAATACCCTGGTCTCCAATGAGAAAACCCTTTACCTTCATCCCCAGAGATGCCATATTGTTTCTTTCAATTAGTCTACAGTGATGGCCCCATTTTCTGCCCCCTGGATTTCCCTGAAGGTACACACCCACTTGGTGCATTCATGCACCCAAACATACTCCAGATGCATTTGCATGACCCAGTGATGCCTCTGTGTCACAAAGGAAATGGTCTATAAATGCAAACCGAAATTTATTTATAGGCCAAGAGATATACTGCAATAATCTACATATTTTAAATAATACCAAAAAGGGTTAAATACATTATGGTACAACCACAAAATGAAATACTCTAAAGCTCTTAAAAATACATAGTTCTGATATTTTAAGATTATTTTATGGCATGGGAAAATTCTCAGAATATTTATATTTGCTTCTGCTTTTTATATATATGCACACACATACACATACATACATATTTGCCTTTTATGTTTACATAGGCCCATGCTCAAAGTAAAAATTTGAGAAATAAAATAAATTAATACTTAAATTAATATTATATATAATCCCATAAGCCAGAGATAATTATTACTAACATTTAGACATCATTTTTCCAGCCCATTCTCCTTACATGCTTGCTTTTTCTGGAAACAAAATTAGAATCCTAGGATTTTGCATCATACATACTCAAGAAAATTTTTCTATATTATTAATTATTCTTTGAAATGTTCACTTTAAAATCTGTAAATATTCCAGTTTTTGACTGTAGCATAATTTACTTAGCAGTTTCCTTATGGTAGACAGTAATAATTTTTATCTTCTTATTGTTACAAATGGCTCTTCCATGAACTTCCTTGACCATGCGTCTTTGCTCATATATTCACTTATTTCCTAAGACTAGCTATATAGAAGTAAAATCACCAGGTCAAAAAGTAAAAGATTTTTAATGTTCTTTAAAAATATTTCCTAAATTGCTTTCTAGAAAGATTATGCCGTCTGATGCCCTCACCGATGATATATTATGGTGCCCATAACTCTCACTCTTGCCAGCATCGAGTGTTATCTTTCATCATCATTACCAATTGATAGATGAAAATCAATATCTCTTTTTGATGCTATATTGTGTTAAATAAAACAAAGCATACTAAACTGTATATGCACTATGATATGATCTCAATAATATAAAATTATGCCTAAAAAATGAAGAGAAACACTTGAAAATGTCAAAACTTTTAGCACCTGGTGGTAGAATAATAGATCACTACTTTTTTTCATATAACAACATTAATAATAGTAATATGTACTATTGATTCAAAAGCTACCATATTTTAGGAAACATGTTAAGCAATTTTCATGCAGCATTTCATGAAAAGTTTTAATCCTTAAACCATCCATTGTACTATAACCTCATTTATAGAATAAAATGACTGAGCCAAGGAAACTAGGTAGAGGTTGGGCCAGTATTTAAACTCTAGTTTACCTAACTCCACAGTTGTTGGTTTTTCCTCTTCTTCCAAATAATTTCATACATTTTTGCTTGTCAATGAGCATTTCTTCTTTCTAAAATCATAAAAAGCAATAAAAGTCATTTTTATAATCTGTCCCAAATAAAAGGGCCCCTTACTAAAGCTATTGTCAACAAAATTTGACAGAAGAAATTCATTCTCTAGCTCAAGGTAGTGAATATGAGATACCTTAGACATCTCACAATGATCAGGAGTTGCCCAAATGCAAAGGGTCACCAGCATCATTACCTGGAGTATTACTTCCTTGCATCCCTGAAAACCCACCACAGGGGTGGCTGCCTATCCCAGCACAGATTTCCTTGGCTTTGGCTTGTAGCATATTTCTCCAGCCATGAGAAATGCTACCTATGTGAGCAAAGTCAGAATCCAACTTTTGCCCTTCCTGAATTAATGGGAGGATTATGCTTTCTCTGTATTAGAATTAATTTTACTAATTTTTAAGAAGACAGCAGGCAGGAAGCAATTATATGAATATAATGTGTTCTTGTGTTTATAAATGGCAAGTTTGCTTCTACTGTTATTAAAGTCCAGATAACAGCAAGAAAATTTTTAATGATAGTCTTTAAATACACACACTATTTTAATATGTATTATCTACCTAAAATATTAGCAAATTTGCAAAAGAGCCTGTCTTTTAAAGATACATTTGGGTAGATTTTTTAAAAAATATACTACTTAATTATCATTATAAGCTATATAAATATATGTTTGCACATAGATGAATGCAGTAGCTATTTGATAGAATAAGAAGCTACCTTTCAAATTGTTATTTTTGTGTTTTTATTAAATCTTAATATGCTAAATATTTATATTGAGAAGCCAATACACAGAATAGAACAAAATAATGAATATTTCTATGAGAAGAAAAAGTCCAAAGCTAATTTTTTTAATATTTGAAGAACATGTTGACTGTGTATTTGATACATTCAGACACACTGTCAGACATTTCTGCCAGTAAGAAATAAGCATTAACAAACCAGACTTTTTTAGACCTTCAGGTGAAAGGAACTAGGGGAACATCTTTTGTTGACATGTTAGAAGAGAAATAACTATTTATAATGATTTAGTAATGGCTCCTGTCTGTTAAAACATCAACGACCAGACCCTATTCCTCTGGCCCCATGCCATGGCCTCATTTCATTCATCTGCCAATTGTTGACCTCAGTGACAACTTTGGGATATTCACATTCTTGGGAAAAGTGCCACCAAATTACCCATTTCTTGTTTTCTAAGAGCCATAGTAGTCTGGGAGTCTGATAAATTTTGCCTTTTCTCATTTTCCCTAAGATGTCTAACTCATTTACGATAGTTTCACAAGCTTCTAATTTGCTAGTTGTTCTTTGCATTTTAAATATGTGGGTTTTTCATTAGAAAAGGAAGGTATTTTAGAAATCTTAATGTATACTTTTTCAAGTGAGAAACTGAGTATTTTTTCTAACATACAAAAAGAAATGCTTTGCAATGCTAAAGAGAAATTAATATGAAATTATTATTTAAATTTTAAAAAGATTCAAGTCCTGCCAAATATTCTGATTTTATTGCTAATAGTTACTTCCTGGGGCTAATTTTACCTATGAAGGGTAGTATAATGGAAAGAATGATTTAAGCTTAATTTGGAAAGGAAAATTAAGAAATCCATGTCTTATATAGTCATAAGATTATTTTGAATCATTATTTATTCATTATAGAACAAATTTTTAAAAAGAAAATTTCAAATACATTGTACCATACCATATCATATAGAGCAATTTTTTTAAAAACAAAAAGGCATATTTCTATAAAATATACCTTGCCAGCTAACAGCAGTAAAACTGTTATAAATGTTTACCCTTCCTTGACTTGTGTCTTGCCAATTTCAGTTTTCTGGTTCTACCCAACCAAGTTATTCTCAGTTGTTAAACACAGGAGCCTAGATTTTCTCATATATAAATATAAGGGGATGAAACCAGAAAAACCTCTGACCTCTTTTGGCAATAAAAATTATAATTAACCTATTTTATATCCATTCCTAAAATATTTATTAAGTATTGGTATGTGCCAGGCACTGTGTTAGGCTCTAAGAATACAACAGTGAGTGAGAGGAACGTGATCCCTGCACAAACCTAATGTACACCCTAGTGAGAAAGTCGATGATGTTGCATCACTGCCCCATTGTTTTTCTCTCACTAATGCCCTGGCCTGTTCCAGTGAAGTACTCCACTTTTCACAGCTTATTTAAAAGTATCAGATCACTTGACTATCAAACCAAATACACTGTAGACAGTTATCACATAATCTTGTCTCAAACAAAGCTTAGTGATACACAAAAATATTCCGTTTCCATTTTTTCACTGACAGCTTCAGAGCCAAGGGTTGGCTGACTTTATTTTTATTTTTATTTTCAGAAATGCCAAGTACAAGACAGGTCCACACATCAATGGAGTGGTTTGTGTTTAGGAAGACTGAGGGTGGAAGGAGGACTCTTGATCTCCCTCTCTCTTTCTCTCTCTTTCTTTCTCTACCTCTATCTCTATCTATATATCTCACTTTAAATAAATAATGAGTTCATTAGTTCCTAGTGAATTCTTTTTGCACTAGCTGAAAAAGGATTTTATCCTACCTGGTCCATTTTTCTGCAGGGAAAATCCCTGTCTGGGATTCTTAACTACCTTGAGGGTCAGAGATTCTTTTGAGAATCAGAGGAAGGCAGTGAACCCCAGGCCTGGGAGGTAGGAGGAGCCGAAGAAGGCAGGAGTAAGTACATATGTGCAAACAGACAAAACTCTTCATACGGTCAGGCAGTCTATGCCCAAAGTGAGCAACTCCATATCAGAGTATCCAAAAAATTGCATTTCACAAAGTGTGTTCTACAAAAATTGTTATTACTGTTACTTGGGGTGGGGGGCAGCATTTCCAAAGGGAATGAGTCTGGGAAATGCTGGATTTAAAAATGATTTTTCAAAAACCTTTAGTAGGTAAATGTACACTGCACCTCCCTAAAAAGATGATGTACATATATATACCAGTAGCTCCCAAACTGCTCTGGGCATGGAACCCCCTTTCCATATCCACTCTTGAATTGTCTCTTCTGACAGGTGTTCTAAGAAACATTTTGAGAAGTAATTCATTGTTCATATCTTTACCACGCTGCCAGATACATCAATTGAATCTGGCTGAAGAAGATCATCTGTTACGAGAGAAAAGTCAGTCGGTAACTTTAAGATTAATTAATTGTTGAGACATGAGCATTAAAAACATATAACTGTCCACTTGGTTTGATGAAACTTTTTGCTTTTTTTTCAAACCTTTGGCCCTGAAATGCAACGCAGGTGTGGTTAGAGCAGTTTCTAACTGTTTCAGCTTTCTCTCATGTTAAATATGTATAAAAATAGTGTGTCCCACATACCATTATCATTAGAGTTAAATGAGTTAGTACATGTGAATGTACTGTAAATGAGTTAGATCAGTGTCCAGCATACAAGTACCCAGTAAATATCAGCTATAATTTTTATTTTCTGTAGTTATATTAATATATTTTGTTGATTAAGTATCACTCAATTAGCACAGATAATTTATATAGCTACAGAGAGGTGATAAGTATTGATATTTTCAAAAGTAGTCAATGGCTACTCCATCTCAGAATATCTGAATATAAATTGAAATATTTGCAGGAGGAAAGTTCAGATATTTGTGGGGGGAAAAGCCATTTCTTATCTAGAGAGTTGTTTACATTTCCATTTTGTTTACTACAGATATATAGAGCTATATCACCATTTAGAAACTTGGTTAAAGAGTAAATTGAAAATGTATCAAATTCCCCATATTTACACAATACTTCTTTGGCATTATTAAGTTTCTTCAAGGTAGAATAAAATGAGTGACATGATTAGGGCCTGAGGCATTTAATGGCAAAAAAAAAACAAAACAGCCTGGTGTAAAGAAAGTCATCATTACCCATATGAGGACAAAAAACACAAGGCAACTCAAACCTGGCTTCATTCTTACCTTGACCTGCCTCTTTACAAGAAACCCAGCTAGAGGAGATTGGGAGAATTCTGTTTTCTCCTACCGTTCTCTCTGCTCCTATTGTTTGGTTTCTTTCCTTATTAAAGCCCATTTCTCACCTCACAGCCAGCTTGCTCCCCTGGTTATAACTCTCCCTGATGCCCCATCATGCTTAGAATGGAATCCTTCCCCCAGTCTATAAGGCCCCACATGATGCTGCCACTTCTGACCTTCAATATACGCCACTATTCCCCACCTAGGCCTTTTTTATTGTTCACTAAACCAAGCTCCTTCCTGCCACAAGGCCTTTGCACTTGCCATTGCCTCTTCTTGGAACGTTTATTAGATTACACCTGGCCTAACTCCATCTTACCATCTGAGCTGGTAGGAAATGGTAATTGAGAATGAGACCTCTTCCAACAGGCCTTCCCTGACCACTCTACCTAAGGTAGCCCTCTTCTCCCCATTCATTGTCTGATAGACCACCAGTTTTATTTTCCTTTAAGTACCAACACATATTTGACCTTAACTAATACATTAATATTAGCCTCAAAACTGTTCTAGTCAGTTATCTCCACAGTATAAAGGAAGTCTTCCATATCCTTTCCACTTTAGGGAGAATTCATCCTTCTTAACTTACTATTATTAAGTCCCAGCCACTGAACTGAGATAAACATTAGCTCTTTTCTATCATTTACAATAAATTACAAGGTATATAACTGTTAACATTAATTTTAAAGCTATCCTTTGGGTATATGGTAGGAATAATAGTAACAGAGGAAATGAAAGCTCACATATTCCATTTGCAAAGTGTTTTACAGTCAAAGAATGGGCCTGTTATATCTCTTAGCTGATCCTGTAACAACTCTAGAATGATCAAGAATTTATGAAATCATACAATTTGAACATTAGAAAAAAACACACAAGTCTTAGAACCAGCCAATCCTCTCATCTTTGCATCCTTTCTATGTTGTTCCTACCAAGTGGTTATTCTCCATTAATTCCAGGAATTCACGACCTCTTGATGCAACCTTTCTAGTTAGAAGACCTCTGACTTTTGCAATCCCTAAAAGATGAGAGGAGATAGGCCTCACAGTAATCCCTACTCTTGGTCCTATTTCAATATCTTAAATCCAAGCGAAATAAGCCTAATCTCTTTTTTACACACCAGCCTTTCCTGTTTCTGAAAACAGTTGTAGTATACTTCTAACTTTTCTTTTCTCTGGAGTAATATCTTTAGTTCCTTCAACTATTCTTAATATGCCATTATTTCAAATTCTCACCAGGGAGTCATCTTTTTAATTGACGTTGCTTTCTTTACAGCCTGCTTAGCAGGTGGAGCCCAGAAATGAACCACTTGTCACCAGTAACCAGGTCACTGGAGAACAAAGCAGTCTGTTAAAACCCATGTTCATGATGTCAAAATACAATAACAACAACAACAACAAAGCATATCAAACTACTCTGAGTTTAACACATGGAGAGAAAAAAAACCAAAAGGAAAGAACCTGGAAAACACTGGCTCTTCTTCCACTCCCCAAACACATCCCATCCTCTAATCATTTCTAGTCTCTTTTCTTAACTTTTTTTGCACCTAACTTCATGATAGAGTCTCTCTTCCTAAATTTTTAGGGGCAAAAACCCTTTTATGGCTTCCATTGTATTCTAACTTACAAAAGAGCTCAACCCAATGTATCTGATGTAGAGAAACAAAATACACCGTGGACATTGCTCAAGTGAGAAAATTGCTCAAAGGAGAATAGGGAACTTACAAGCGATCACAGGCTAGACAAAACCAGGACCAGAAGCCAGACTGCTCATCCAGTGCTCTTGCCACCATATCACACGGTCCTCTCCCAAGGCCACCTCTTGGATTCCTAGAGAGGAAGGAAATGTGCTATTTTGCAAGAGAGATTCCATATTTCTCTCCATGTTAAACATGTAAAAACTGAATCTCAGAGAAGTTTATCAACTTGACCACAATCACAAGCTGGAGAGTTGGGTACTTAATCATGGGTGCCATGACTCTAGAGCAAGGGGCACGTAGCCAGTGTGATAGTTTCAGTATTTCGCTGCTACAAATTGCCTTTACTATTAATAGTTGCCGGTTTTGTGGGTTTTCTGAATATTTTTAACTTTAAAAAGTCATAGAAACTAAATGATCAAAATCTGTTTTCTCATTGAATGTCTCTTTTATAATCCATTTCTTCTTACAAGCACATAAGAATGCATATTTGATTTACATCTTTAGACACTGGAAACCATAGAGACAATTTGTAAAAGCTTGAGAGGTTAAAAGCACTTGTACGAAAGCCATTCTCAGGTCCAGGTTTTGTCCCATTGCAGTTTTATACCTAAATTATGAAGCTTTTCTAGAAATTGAGTTCATAGGGAAAGTGCTGAGTCATTTTCATTATTGCATCGATTCTACACAGGGGTATCATCATAATGTTTGAGGAAGTCAAACAGTCACTATGTTTTCTTTAATTTATATCTCAGATCGATGGAATTATCGAATCATCTATGCACATCTGTTACAGTGATTCATGCTTATCCTCAGGTGTTGGATAATTTCATCTCTCATCTTCTTTCAGATGAAGGACTGGCAGTTCTAGAAGCCTCCAACACAGAGTCACACAATTCAGTGGCTTCAGTAGCATTCTAAGTTTAAAAACACAAGCTTCCTCTAAACGGGTGCTCTTCAGGTATCACAGCACCAGCAGCCAAAATAGCAATAACCATGTCAAAGTCATGAGAATTACAGTAGTCCAGAGAACAACTTGCCATGTGGGAAAAAAAAATGAAATTACTCTGTATTTAGGTCTCCACTTTCATTGCAAAGTACTTTTAAAATGATTTTGTGCCAAGTGGGGCTCAAGCCAAACCTTCTCTCCTTCACAGCTCACCTTGCCTTAGTTAAAATGTAAAAATCGTGACAGCACCACCATTTCCACACACTGTGGTGTGTGGTTAACAAAGACAACCAGCAATTATTCAGCGAGGAAGAAAAGTGAATGCTAGAAGCAGAGGGGGTCAAGATTACCTGTGGAGCTCAGCCATGAGTAACGGCAGAGTCCTTATTTTCTAATAATATGAACCATTGATCCCCATGTAGTCATTTGTTTACAATACACATTAGGTAACCTTTGTCTCTGCTCCCACACCACAGCAGCAGATCCTTTATTGATAACATGTTCTTAGCGCTGCTGAAGCTGAATAGAGAGGTAGACGTGGCCAACCACTCCTGACTCGTGGGCTCACGACTACCCAGGGGCACTAAGAAAGGCCCCCTAGAAGAGGAAAGACTTGGGGAATCGGGAGATGGAACTGTCAGGTAGTAAGAGGACAAAAAAGAGAAATTAGGGATCGAAACAAATTTGAGTAAATCAAACATAACTCGTGCAAGTTCTGAAAATAAATTGGTGTCACAGGGATCTATTTATGTCTGTTTCCATTTCCTGGCAAGATAATGACATATCTATACATAAAATTTATGATCCTAACACTCTGGGAGGCCAAGGCAAGAGGATCGCTTAAGGCCAGGAGATGAGGACCAGCCTGAGCAAGAGCGAGACTCCATCTCTATGAAAAATAGAAAAAATTATCCAGGCATGGTGGCATGCACCTGTAGTCCCAGCTATTCAGGAGGCTGAGACAGGAGGATCACTTAAGCCCAGGAGTTTGAGGTTGCTGTGAGCTATGATGACACCACTACACTCTAGCTTGATCAACAGAGTAACACCCTGTCTCAAAAAAAAACCAAAAAAAAAACCTTAGGAACACTAATAAGTGAAGCTCATTAGTAAAGCAACCTTTAACATGGTAACTATATAAAAGGGAGACCCCTGAAATCTCTCAACTATTGCTTAAACAGCCATGTTAACTTTGTGTGTGTTTCAGTTAGCTGCATTGGTAATCACAGCAGAATGAATAGGTGGAAATGAAAATGTAGTAAGTCAACGATGGGGGTGGTTTAATATTGCCACCCACACAGTAATTTTAATGTTTCCTGAATCTAAGCGATTTCCACTTTCATCCTTAAGTGAACTTTACTGTGCTTTGGCATTGATATTGCTACTTTTCTGTAGACTCAATAAAATTGAAAAGGAAAGTGGCTACTCCCCATGGACTTTCCAACTGATACCTCTTCAAATCTTGAATTGTGTTGGGATCACAAAAAACATGAAAAATGCCAGGAATGCAGGAGAAAAAGCAGAACAACCAGTGGTCCGACCTAACTAGCAAATATCTATAGGACTTTCCACATATAAACACATTCTGATTGTGTGGACTGTGTCTGTTAGGACAAATTTTTCTGCTGAAGATATGAGGAAACACTGCCAAATAATTACTACTTGAAAGTAACAAATGCTTTTTAGATGAAGTTATTTTTTCCTTAGTATGACATTCCTTCTTCCAAACTTACAGAGGAATAGGTAATTCGTTCTGGCACAGTGGAAAAATGTGAAAATAAAAGAAGCAATTTTGCATTTTCTCTGTATTGGAATATTAGGTATTTTCTACAGGTAATCAACTTTCCATTGAGTAAAGTGTTCTGTTTTTCAGGGCGGGTGAACCCTTCAGTCAGCAGATGTCAAGCAAAGCCATTTCTTAAGTGGGCTCTTTGCAGAAGTGGTTTGCTTCACATTTAGGCAGAGTTAGAGCTACTGTGATCCAAAAGATACTAACAGCCAAAGCAATCTCTCGTGTGACCAACTGTCCAGGGGAGAACCCATACAAAAACATGACTGTCAGTGGAAGCTACCACGGTCTTACTTTCTTATTGAAACAGAACAAGCCTGAATGCTAGGGGTTCAGGTTCCCAGAGTTACCTTAGCTACCATATTTTAAAGGATGAGTAGAAATGAAAACTATAGTAACATATCCAACAACAGTGTTATAGTATTTCCACCCATGCACTAATTTTATATTTCTGTAATCCATGGTTTTTCAACTTTCCTCCATAAGGAGCAATTCCATAATACTCATTATTTCTCTTTAGGCTCAGTGAGACTGGGGGAAGAAAAAGAAATCTACTTCTCTGGGAATTTCTGGAAAGTATGGCTAAACTTTGAGATCACAAAATGCAAAGGTAGCCATGGAGATAGGAAATATAGACCAAGGACTAATTAAAAACCTGCTCCATGATTTAACCTAGTCCACTTCTAATCACATGTGAAATGCCTACACAGCACCTGGCACATAGCAGGGAAGCTATAAATAGGTAGAACTCATAGTAAGGGTAGTATTAATAATAATATAAGGAGTATCATCATGATTATTACTTCAGATTCTATTAATAGATGTAAAATCTGGTAATAAAATCTGAGTTCTTGCTTTGCATACATGGATATTACTGAGGTAAGAATGTGCTTTTGTGACAAATGTTCTATGAAAAAAATAACTCATTTTATTGGAGCCACATTATGACACATGACTATGATATCCTATCTGTCCCACGAGTAGCCTGTCCACTGACTTGAATGAGCACCTTTCCTTCCAACAGTTTAATATAAATTTTATGTTTGTGTTGAAATGTCATTTAAATTCATTTTCCATTATTTCTTGGTATCAAAATTAGGAGACAAGAGGAAAGGTTATTATCTCTTTGTTTTTAGCTCCATGGTAATTTTGCAGGCTTTTACAAAACTACTTGAGTTTCTTTGTGTGTGGTTGTTGTATGTTTGTTTTAATTCACATTTTTAGAAACATAGAAAAACTGACAATGGCAACTTTGTCTATCTGATGATTTCCAATAACTGAGAATGGGGGGTGGGCAAGTTTGTGCTATGGTGCACAAGCTTAAAACTTTCTCCCACCTGAGTCTTTGCCACCTGAGACTGGATAGGAACAGCCAGAAGTAACTTCATTAACCTATGGGGCTGAGAAGACAGATACCAAAGCAGTGACCTTGTGCTAGAGAGAGGGATTCCTGGTTGGCGGACTTTTCCATTCCTTCTTGTGACACCCTTCCCACAACCCAAATCCTTTCTGGTACCTATACCAACTTCCAAAGTCATGGCTCCTTTTATAGAATAAAGCCCAGGGCAGTCTACAACGTCTACAAGTGAGCAGAACAAAATGCTGCGTACATCGCCGTATCAGATTCATGGCTATGCTCATGATTACGTGACAAACTACGTAAACTCACCACGTGCCAGTTTCTTTTGTAACCCAGAAACACAATAATGTGCAAATCTGCCTCATGGGATTATTTTGAGTAGTAATCATACCTGTATATGTGTAGATATATATTAAACCATTTAGCTTTATAAGGTGCTCTGGCAGTGTTTAAAGTCAGAATAATTGAATAAGCCTGCAGCTGCTCTCTACACAAGGCTGCTAGTATTAAACAGCACAACTTGGAGCTGGTCTTCCCAGGTGTCTATCCTTGGCCTCTGCCGCTGACTTCCTATGTAATTTCCACTTTGGATTCTCTCTGCCTCTACCTTCATCCTTAAAACAATCTGAAGTGATGAAGTCCCTTGTAAGGCATAGAGGGGAAAAGGAAAAAAAGAAAAAAAGTCAAGGGATTTAATAAGTGTAATTGAAAAAACAAATGACAGACAGGAGCCAACTCTCAAATACACACTTGTTACTCCTATTCATATAAATGCAAATTCAGCCCAAGAGTCAAGTTGCATGGAATTCTCTGATTTAAGAAATTTGCCTAGTAATAAGCACTAGACATTTTTTCTGGTTTTAGTCAACCAAGTGAAGAACAGGTTTTAGGGAATGCTTATAACTTTGCCTTGAATTATTTGTATGTGGCTTCTATAATCTAAATTGTTGGGGTTATCTACGGATAACGGCAGGCAGAGTTTAGCCACAAACTTCCAAGTAGCGGTGACTTCCTGAGCCCCTCTTCTAACAAATATTTCTGAACTGTTTTCCTTGACTCATTGTCAGTAAAATGGATGGAAACGCTTTCAATTCTCTCTTTTTCTTTCTTGGTCATAGCTTCAGAAACCTAGCGCTGCTTGATTCCCTTCAGTTGCAGATATTGGTGGCTGGAACCAAGGGCCAGGCCCCAGAAAAGTTTCACAGAAGGGACAGACATAGGGCCAAATTGGACCCTCCGATCCACACCGTGTTATCTCTGAGATGTGTGGTAAGTGTCTGAGGTACTGATAATGCTGCAGCCAAGGTGGTAAAATAGAGCCAACACATCACTCATGATATCCAGAAGCCGTGTCGCACCCTGACGCCAACTGTGCTGCAATGCATGTTGCTCAGGCCATCTCTGGGCCTGGGCGCTATGCATTTTAATTGCACACGCTGCAATTAAAATTTAGGACTTAAAGGAATTATTGTATTCTTTGTGTTTCCAGTTCATTGTATCTCTGTATCTCTGACAAAAACATTTGCCAAATGAAGTTGTGATATGGGTAGAGTCTTAGGGACTGTTTTCGAGCACCTTCCACCTGAACAGAAAGAAATACGTCACCACCAGTGAGAAAGTATTGGTGCGAGGCACAGACAATGTACCACTTAGAATTCCTGCACAACTCCAGGGGGCGCCATGGACTCATCACATTGTGAATGGTGCCCCCTGGTGTTGTGCAGAGAAGACATCCTGTGAGAGCATAGACATCCTAGAGAAATTTTACTGAAGGAAAACTGACTCAAACAAATTAGAAATGTCCATCTAGGAGACATAAGTTCCGGTTCTTCTGCTCTCTGGGTCTGACTTTTCTCATCTTAAACAGAGGGTTGCAGGAGATCATCTCCAGCATTAACTTCAGCTCTGAAACTTTGTGATTCTAACAGTCAAACCCAATTTATAAACATCAAATGGTAGCAGCGGATGCAAATATTTCCCTCTTTTAAGCAGTGTTCTTGGAACTAGAGTCATTTTAGTGAAAATAAGAAGAAAATCCAAATAATCCTTAGTTGTTTTGAAGTGGGCTTTTGGAAAGAGGTTAAATCCCTGGACTGCCTGACTGGTTCAGTTCCTTTCACAACTAATGAAAATACTGCAAAAAATGATGAGTAGAGTGGAATCATAAAGAAAAAGAAAGTTTCATTAAAGCAATATAGGCAGTATTTCAAAAATGATTTTAGGAGGTTTGTTTCTCTCAAGCTGGAAACATTCTTTAAGCTAAACAATAAACTCTGCTTTAAATCAAAGACAAAGGCAGCATCCTTCATTTGGGGTAGAGTTTTATAATTTTTTATTTAGAATTATGTCTCCTATAATGTTTTCTCAAGGTATCTTTTGCATGCCACCAGTCAAATTCTTTATTGAGTTTCACTTTCTGTTATTTGATTATAAAAATAGTGGATATACTAAAGATACTTTTGGTAAAATTTCTTATGTTCCTCTCCACTCTTCTGGTCCAAGATCTTCATGCTTCATGGTATCCCCAGCACTTCCCAGTTTAAAATCTCTTATATCCATACACTGGCCTGTTGAAATGTGAGCTGAGCTTGGCTTCCTAGTGGGAAAGGCCAGGTTTATTACAACCAAACAGAATTAGCAGCCACTTCATTTATTTATTTTTTGAATGGGATTAGTACCATTTCTTTATTTTTTTTAAAGACTATATAATCCAAGTGGCACCATGATTGTTTATAAACCACGAGCTTTTGTTTTAGAAAAAGAAACAGAAGGGTGATTCTTAAAATTGTGTAAGTCACCCCAATTTCAAATATTGGGCATTGATCTGACAGCTTGATTCAGGCTGGATACAGCTCCAGAGAGTATTGAGATCAATTAGATAAATGGAGCTTTATAACAGAAGTCAACACACACACACACACACACACACACACACACATACATACATATACAATACTACACCTGGAAATATTCAAGAGAGAAAAGACAGGGCTTTGGCCTTACAATGGGGGCAACACCTACTTCTTTCTAAAAGAGAATGGAAATACTTGTCTGAACTCTCAGGCTTTCTATCCATGCCTAAACTTCGGCCTGGGCAGTCCCGAGGCATGCCTATTTCAATATTCTCTCATTTTTTTTTCATTGGTACAGGAGAAAGAGATGTGTTTCTCTCTAACTTTATTCTTACCCATTTATTGCACTACACTGTGAGATCAATGAGGACCTGTTTTAGTTCACCATTAGAGCCCCAGTGTCCAGCATAGGACAGGGTACATAGTAAATTGTCAGTAAATACTCATGAGATTACTGGATGAAAGATTTCATTTTTTTTCTTTCATCCAACACATTTATTGAATTCTTGCCACAGGTTCTTCCTGGCATATAGTAGCATTCAATAAAAAACAGTGTGTAAATAAATCATAGTACAGTTTCAATTCAGGATCAGCTTTTAGCATAAGCAAAAAAGCTTAGGTGGACTTGCACTCAGTTCTTGGACCGGCAGAACCTCTATATTCTCCATAATCACAGTGAATTGAAGTTCATGGCCTTGTAAACTTCCTGCAGTGTTTACGTACTTTTCAACCAACTAAGAAATTGACTCCCAGTCAGAAGCTATTTAATCCACCATGGGAAATTTGGTACTTTGGCTATATCCATTTGATCTTCAAAATCTTAACATTTGTGGGTAAAAATAAAAAAAATAGAAATGAGGATTTATACTCTAAATTTTTTATGCCCAAACAGACATAGCTTCCTTTATCTTTCCTTTTAGAACAAAAAGTATTAGCATTGTTTTTTTATGATACTATAAAAGCATTTCACCCTCCCTGCCTCTGGAGAGAATTTTCCAAAAATATGTAACTGATCTCTTCTCTCCATGCTTAAAAGACCCCCAATTGTCTTCAACATAAAGTCCAGATTCATAGCATGACCTACGAAAAGCTCAATGATCTGACTCCTTCTTTATCTGCAGGCTCATGCCCTGGCAGTAACCACCACCACCCCCAACCAATTTGTAATACTTGAAATTCCCAAGCACACATTGCTTTTTTTCTCCCTGTCGTCCTATACAATAATGCCTCTCCCTCCCTGCCCCACAAATTTATCTACTGCGCGTGCACACACACACACACACACACACAGACTTTACCAGGCTAACTTCTATTCATCTTTTTAATTAGCTCAGGGATAATCTTCCTAAAGACTTACAAGTCCTCCCCAATCCCTCCCTCCCATAATCTAGGTTAAGTGCTCTTCTTAAATATACTTTGCACTATCAAAACTCACATGTCCACTCACCCCTTCCCCAACGGTGTATAAATTCTTGGAAGGCAGAGCCTGAGTCTTAATGTCTTTGGATCCCTAACATCCAACAGAATGCTTGGTACTTCATAACAACTTAATAAAAATGAACAGAATATACCACATTTTCTTTATTCGTTCATTTGTTAATGGACACTTGAGTTGATTCCATATGTTGGCTATTGTAAATAATTCTGTTATTTGAGGCAACATAGATAAATCTGGAGGAAATTATGCCAAGCAAAATAAACTAGGCACAAAAAGACAAAAAAAAAAAGCATGTGGAATCTCTCTTATATACGAAATCTAACACAAAAACAATCGAACTCATAGAAGTAGAGAATAGAATGGAAGTTACTAAAGGCTGGGGAATGGGAGGAATGGAGAGATGTTGGTCAAAAAGTACAAAGATGAAGTTAGACAGGAGAAGTTCAGTGATAAGAATTTAAGGTGATGGATATGTGAACTAGCTTGATTCAATTATTCCACACTGTGTGTGTGTGTATATATATATATATATCTCATAACATTACTCTGTACTCCCAAATTATATCAATTATGATCTTTCAAAAAATTGTTAAATGAATGGATTAAGTGAACAAATATACCCATGCCTTTTTTTTGCTTATACTTCCTCCCAAAATACTCTGCATGGATTGTATTGAATCCATTAACCCAATTCATGAAACCAAACAAGTGACCAAGGACAAGCAAATTGTTTCCAAATGGTTTGAGAGAGGCCTTTTTTGTTGGGTTTGCCATGAAGATGATTTTGAACTGGACAGTTAGTAAATATGAATGTCATTGTGCATGCTTATGCCCCCAAGCAGTTTTCTCCTTCTCCAGCCTTCTCTTTGGGACATGTGTATTGTTATTGCCATTTTCCGTGAGGACACTATAGGGGATGCGATGATTATGCTTGGAAGTTGTGAGAAGATATAGTAAACAATGTGACAGGCATATATCCTAACATCTGCATGACTATGATAGACAGAGACTGAGAGACAGACTGAGCACTATTCATTGACAACTGCCAAATGATTCTTCATGAACTATTCATTCACTCACAAATGTGGAAGCTAGTATCACTCTACCAAGTTATTACTTTGATTAGATATATCCATAGGCAACCTCCTACACACCGTAGGTGAGTATAGTTTGCTTCTTGTTAGAGTAGAGAATCAATAGGACGCTTGACTTATGTTAAGCAGATTAAATGAATATTATGTTACAAACATCTCTGATTCAGTCCATTCAACAAAAATGTGTTGAGCAAGTAACTGTGTGTCTTTAAGTGCTATGGGTGAGTATACTCTAGATAAAAATTTTCCAAACAATATATATATATATACACATATATATCAAACAATATACATATATACATATATATCAATAAAGCAAATATTTTTATTGAGAGACTACTGCAATGCAGACTCAAACAAAAATGCAGATTCTTAGAGTTCATTGTCAGTATAATTTTAGTATAATTTAATATGTATTACTTAGTATACATATTTAGGACATATAATTTAGTATAGCAGTATCACTTCTCTTAAAGAAAGATGTTCTAATGAAATGTTTTTTCTACCTTCTCCCAAGTACATTTATAAAATATCTTACTATATGCTACCTTAATTCTGATACTTTACTTTGTTAATTTTAAGTTACTTAAGAGCTAGGAGTGGTTATGTGGGTGATCTGGGGTCACTTCTATCAAAAATCCACAGTTCTCAGTGTTGTTTGAGAGAGGAATTAGCTGTCTAGCCTTTTTGCACAATTCACATTAAAACTTCCATTGGGGAAAACCCCTCATAATTTCTAAAGTGAGTACTTTTAAATTGCATCTATATATCTTCCTTGCATGAATGGGTATCTGGCTTCATATCTAGCTGTACTTGCTGCAATGCTGCCTCATAAAATTAAGCAACTATACAATCAATTACATTTTTTAAAAGGCAATGTGATGGTGCTCTTCTTGGATGCCACACTGCCTCTGATTTGTTTGGGGACTACTGTGCTTGATTAAGAATGATAACAAACACTTGATAACATCGCAAAGGAGATGTAAATCAACTCAGAGGAGCAACAAAGCATAACCCAATTGACATCAAGGGAAACTATTCCTTAAACATGTTCAATTCAATCACAAAAAACTCTATAAAATTATTTATGTAGCCCTTTTCAAAATTTCATTCCTTTTTCCAAACTTTGTCACAATCAAAATGCAAATGCAAAATAAATGTTGTGATTAGTTGACTGTTAGTAAAGTTGCCACTGCTAGCTGAAATCCTTATGTGTACCATGTGTTAATTAGGAAAAAAGATCAATGGGAATGAAAGAGATCTTTCAGTTCTATTACTGTGCTATTCTTTATTACTCTGAACCATTAAACCGGTGACCTAAAATTTTCATACTTATCCACAAACTTTGGTAGTGAATAACAAAGTTAACCTGACCTTGTCTAGTAGTAGTTAATCCAAGCTAAGATTTTTTTTTATTTATTTATTTTTTATTTCAGCATATTATGGGGGTACAAATATTACGGTTATGTATATTGCCCATGCTCCTCCTCCCCCCTCGAGGCAGAGCCTCAAGCATGACCCAAGCTAAGATTTTTGCTTTGTATTCCATTTTCTCTTAATGTACTGCTTCTTTTTGGCAGGCAGCTTGCAATTAGATAGAACAAAATTTTTACAGCTTATATCTTAACAAAGATACTAACTTTCCTGAAGCAGATTGTTTTATCTTTCTTTAAAATAAACTACAGCTCATAATAAGTATCACTGATATAGTCAAATACAATGTATTACACAATTTAATTAAATTTTACCTCTAAAATAATTTTTAAGAAGTAAAAAAAAGATTAATTTTGATCTGAGGTATATTTTTAATGCTGCATGGGGCTTGTCTGTGTGTGTTTTATATTGGTAAAATTCACAGAACACTTAAAAAGATCAGATAAATTAGCTAAAGGAATGACATATAAAATTTAGGACCTACCATTTTTTAGTCTTCCTTCCCAAGAAGGTATAGTTGGAATTGAGTATCCTCCTGGAAGTGTCGATATCTGCATGGTGAGAGGCCCATGTAAAATAATGAATAATCTCTAATGATTATTGAATAGAACCTATATCTATCTGCTAAGGATATCAGATAAGCCCTTTGTATTGGAAAACTGGGTTTAAAATAAAAGCCTCAGAAAGAAGACAATAGATTATACCACCAATAACAATATTCAACTTTTATTGGGAATTTACTAGAATTTTTATGTGCATTATCTCTTTAAACTTCACAATACCCTAGAACAGAGCACCCCATTTTACAACTGAAGCTCAGAACAGTTAAGCAAATAGCCAAGGTTCTGTAGGGAAGCCAAACTCTAAAGCAACATTCAGACCCCAACAATGTGACTCACATGTCCTTGCTGTAAACCACTATGCAACACTCCCTGAAAACAAAACACTAACTTTGCCATTAAGAGATGGTTTGTCCTTGCATATGGCAGGTGTATATCAAAGAGCTGGTGTCTTTAACTCTTAAATATAACCAACACCTTTCGTACCTGGATGGAAGGCATGCATCTATTTCCAGAGTTCCAGACTTTTCAGTGTTAATGAACAGTGCATTCTCACTAAGATTTACATGAGAAGAATGCAGACTTCATCTGAATTAGAGGAATCCCAGGGAAATTAATTTGCTCCGTGAGAAATGTGTAGTAAATAGCAGACAGCTTTTCTTCTAAAATACCTAAAATAGTGCTTGTAAACAATACATTTGAAAAGCAAGACAAGAGGGACTTGGGATGGATTTCATGGTAATGTATGTGCCCTTAAGAATGTCAAAATGTTCTTTCCTCCACCAGTAACCAGAGTCAGACCAAAGCTTTTCTTTAGACAACACACGCAAAGAAGCCAATGAATTGCACCCATTTATTTCACTTTCTTTTACACCCTTAACGTCTCTAAATTTAGCTTTTCTTCCTCCATTCCAGGTGGACTGGTTCTTCGGCTAGTAAAGTGCAGGGTGTTTGCTTATACCAACTCGAGAAATACTTTGGCACAAAATGTTGGGATGCTATATGAGATGATTATCTGGGCTGGAATGGTTTAAAACTATGTCCTCTATTCTGCTATCCCCTGTCAGGGTCTTTATATAATTTATTCTTCATCCCTTTTAATTTCTTCATTTCGTTTTCTAGTCTTGGTACCACCCAAACAGGAAAACAAAAAATAAAACAGTCCCTTCTGTGACTTCTTCTTGTTTATTTCTCTGAGTGACATTTAGCTATTTCCACATCAGGCTGAGTCACCCAGGCATATGTCCTTCTGCTAATCTGAGGGCTCCTAATCCCATCCGCATTATAGCTGCCTCATTACTCCATGTGTTTTGATTCATTGATTAGCAGGCTTCCTGGCATGGAATAGCAACTCAACATTTGTCAAAGAAATGATTGAATGAACTTGAAATTTGTGATGGAAGATGAGCTTGGAAAAAAGAATTGTTAGGGTAGTACATGGATAAAAATGGCAGTATGCGTAGTGGTGATGAACTTGAGTTTGGGCTAGGACAGCCTCAATTTGCACTCCTGCTCTGCTGTGTGTTAGCTAGGGCCTTGGGCATCACTCAACCCCACCAAACCATGGCTTCCCCATCTCCCAAACTAAGATTGAACCAATTAGCATGTACCATGCTCAGCTCTGTGCCTGACACCTAGCAAATACATAATAATAGTGCTGTTTGTTTATTTATTTATTTGGTAGTAAGCAGGTAATGCATTTACACTAATAACATGGAGATTTTAATTTGAGTCATTGAAACTGATATATTCTAGGTAAATTTTAGATAGTGTTAAAATTCTGAGAGAGACTAAGGACTCTTTATTCTTTTTTTTTTTCCTGAGGTAAAAGTGTTGAACCTAATTCGGAATAATAATAAAGAGCCGCCAGAAGGGAAGTTCAGCTGCTGAAGAGCTGCCATAGTTGTTTATTTTTGCTCAGGTGGAAGAGGTCATTCATTATGGGACAGTGTTGGCTCCCCGAGTGGATATAATGCTGGTGACAATCTGCCTGGCTGTAATGGCTTCCTCTCATTTTAGGTGGTTCTCACCACTAGATTATTAACAGAGTTCCTTCAGCTTGTCCTTACGTGCAGTGCAGTAAAATTTTGGGGAAACAAGCTGTGACCACTGGGGACTATTTGCATCTGATCATTTATACACAACACACCAAGCTTCCAGGCAGCTTGGAAGATTACATAAACACCTCCAAAACCTACCCGGATTGTAGTCCCTCTCAGGTGCCTGATACCAGCTGTTGTGTCTGTCTAGGGACTGAGATTGCCAATTGCCTTTCTGTCTTTCACACTTGCCGCATCAGTGAGCAATCATCGCTGCTGACAAGACTTTGATGGTCCTAACACAGAGGTGGGAGCAAAGTTGAAGTGACTGAAAACTTCTCCTCCTGCTGCCTGGTTTAGATTGACCCTGACATCGTTCAGAAATGTGCAGTTAATGCAAGATGCAAATGCCAGTGTTAAGAGCTGCCAAGGCCGACAGAGTTCTATTTTAGCTGGTGTCCACCACACAGTGACAGGGGTGCCCTAGGCAAGTGAAAATCGCTGCAGGCACCGGTCAAAACAAGCTCCCTGCATCTTATTATCCCACTAGTGTGCCTCTCCTATGCCCTTTCCAATCTTTCAACCTTCATACTCTCTCTGCCTTTCCTACTCCAGGGATGGATTTATCCCAGGGGTGGTTACAGCTAATGGCTGTACAATTTTCGTGCACTTTCATCCAAGACATATTTATATAAACCTTCCCATTATTGAAACTTGTGCACAATTTAGAAACGATGTATCAATTTGAGGTTTATTCATTCAGCAAACATTGATCACATACCCACCCCGTGTTAGATTGTCATTGTATCACACTGATGCCTTTTCTTTGCAAGTTTCTGATGGTTCCCACTGAAAAATTCTAAATCCTTCTTATGGAATGTCTTGCACCTAAAAGAGTATAGCATTCTGTTTGCATAGGTTTCTCTAGAAGATACTCAGAAGCAATAGCAACCTACTGACAGCATCCTTTTTAGGTCAATATAAAAAGTTGACTTCTAAGGTAGAGTTCTAAAAGGTCTCTCCCTTTGTGAAATGCTCCCCTTTCTCCCAGAATTACTAAAAAGGTTGAATAGGGATGGTTTCATTGTGTTCAAACAGAATTTTCAACCAAGCCAAAATCTAATTCATTTTTGAGACCTCTCAATTCTCCGGGAAGTATTTACTTTTAAATGTCTGGATTAGCCATATAAAACGTATGTATAATAACATTAATTTCACATGGATGTGACTCAACTGAACAAAAATTATAGGGAAAAGCTAATTCTATTTCATAATATTTTTAAGTTGGTCAAACCAACCTAATCAATGCCATCAAGTTCTTCTCTTCACATTTTAGAAACAGGGTTGTTGTTTTTTTTTGAAGATAGTTTATCAAATAAAATAGTCAATGAAAAATATTTGTCTTACCCAGAGAACTTTTCAGAAAACCAAACCATGTTGTATTTGCTCCCAGAAAATGTAAAGATTAGTCACCCTCCAGCTGAATATGCTGACCAACAAAAGGAAGGGGAAAACAAAAAAAAACGAGAGGAAAATTAAGATGTTTGGCAAGGTCCCTCGGCTTAATTGAATAAACAAGGGAATAGCATCCTACACACCCACTCAAAACCAGACTGGTTTGGCTGATTCTAAAGTACTAAGTGGTTCCCTACAGGGCATTAAAGAAGTTTTGGCTTTTGGCCAGATCTGCCAAATAGCTTTACTTTCACTTTTTTGCTGAGTAAGCAAAAACCTAAAGTCCTGATGATGCACCCAGAAGTGTGATTATTTGCCAATATTATGACCATGGAAATTACAAGGCTACATAGTTCTTGCTGCAAGTTACAGCAAGGTTTTCTCACTTATTTTACTTGTTTATCCAGCAACCCTACAAGAACAAAAACATAGGAATCATATTGCTATTCTTGTCTAAAAATGAGGAATTAATATTGTTATCCCTGTCTAAAAATGAGATTCATAAAGATCACACACATAATAAGACACAGAACCAAGACTAGAATCTCTGGCTTCTGATTCCAAGACCTTTATTCCATGCTTGTCAACAGGAGAAAGAGAGTGACTCCAGACATGGACAACTTTGCCATATCCCTATCATTGTAAATAATCTGGATATGTATCTCTGTGCAGGTATAGATTAGAGGGCCCTGTTTAAGTAGAAGTATATTCTCAGAGTTGCTGGTGCTTTTTTTTTTTTTTTTTTTTTTTTTTTTTTTTTTTTGCTAGATCCAAATACTGTGAGAGGATGTGATTTGTAAAGTCTTAAAGAAAGTAGCAGCTGGTCACTGGCAAGTAGCAAGTTGGAGTTGCTGGCCCAAACTGGTCAACTCAGCCCCGCCTCTTCAGCCCTCTGTAACTTGGAAGTTCCTTAGGCCTAGTGGTCTTTCATGACCCTCCTCCATACCCCACTTCTGGTTGTCTTTCCAGGAAAGTCCAGCCTAAGAACTGGTACACTGGATACTGCCTGATGCTGGACTCCATCCTGTTATAGGATGAAGAGTCTCAAGCCAAAGACTTGGTAACTCAACAAGTGATTGAATAATAGTAAATGTCCATAGATTTTGGAATTGAGCTTGGACAAGTCTCTTTACTTCTCTGAGTTCCAATTTTTTTAATCTAGAATGGAAGGCACTACTATGTTTCTTGAAAATTTGCTGAGAAGATTATAAAAGTTTAATAGATTGATCTCTTATATTGTGCTCTTATATTGGGTCAGGCACTTTTCTATGCCCAGTAACAGTCCTATGAGGTGAGTACTGTGATTATACCATTTTTCAGACAACAAAACTACAGCAAAGAGGAATTAAGTAACATGGCCAAGAATATACAGCTAGTACGCAGAAAAATTGAGATTTGAATCCAGGGTCCCAAATCCACTATGCTCTGCTGCTTCCCAATTATCCTGATTTTCCACATATTCTTTACCACTTAAACTGTAAAGTCTGTTTACATTAGTTGCTTTGGATTGGGTCTAAAATGCCCAATCTCCATAAATTCATTTCTAAATGCATTTCTAACAATTATAGGGTCACTACTATAAAGAGTATAAGATGCATATAGAACTTTGAAGAATTATAAAAGATAAAAGGAAAGTAGTAATAAAGTCAGTCAGGAAAACTGAATTATCTGCAACAGAGGTATTTTGCAAGCAGAGAAACAGAAGAAAACCCTACAAGGTACTTTAGGAGCACTGGCATGTGCTATATATGTGTGTGTTCTTCCTTTGAAAGCCATTATTATTAATTATTCATCTTTAAGTAATATCTTTGCCAAGACACTGAACCCACTGAATATCACCCCTAAACAAGCTGATGTAGAACATATAGAATGATAGTTGGCTGTTGCCTTTTGAATTAATAACACAACTTCTTTTTAACCAAATATGACATGATTATTGTAAAGAGAAAGTTTTAAGCAAGACAGTCATTTTGTTCAAGTGATAGTGATATTAAGTCTAAATGATGCATGTGGCATCTAACATGATACAAACCATTTCAAAATGCAATGTAATATGATGTTTATGTAGTTTCAGAGCAGGCAGAAACCCACCAAAAAGCATTGATGTCTCTTCCGGAAAAAAAAAAATTCATCTCTGTGGTAATTTCGTAAAGTTTTTGTCAACTTCAACCAAATTGAAAATACAGCTTGAAAAAGCTTTCTCAGCGAGACTATCAGGGAAATCAAGAAATTTCATAAATATCCTTCTGACTATGTTCCAGGAATCTGGCCACAGAGGCAACCGTATATCCCATGGTTCCTCCCTACACCATTTAAGGAAATGTCTGATTTATCTCACTCCCACACTATAAAGGGGGAAAAAAATCTATGAAACCACTTAATCATTCAGCATCAACTGATTCAAATTTTCCACACCAGATCTAGCACATACACATACACACACACACAAAACTAGGGATGTTCACCAAAAATAATTTATTCCGTTTCTAAAAGACATTTCTTTATCCACCCTCCTATCACCTCCCTCTCCAATCCTGCTCGCTAACTTTGCATTTGATTTAGAATCACATGCCAGAGCATGAATATTAATTAGCATGCTTGGGGTTGAGTGAGAAGTAATTGGTATAAACAAGGGGAGAAAACCCTAGCTTAGCTCTAGGAAATGAATTGCTCCTAAAACAGTCTAGTGAGCTAAGCCTAAATGATTTCTGGCTCCTCACAGTGTTGAATCTTTCATTTCTTCTTATGGTCAAGCCCATTTACTAAGCAGCACTAAGGAATTGCTGTAGCACTTGGCATAGCTGCCAAGATGCACAAAACGTCAGTTGATTACCATATGTTCATTGTGTTCATTTTCTTTCAGCCAAATGCTCCCTAGATCTTGTTTGCTGTCTCTTTTAGCTTCTCCTAGATTCTCCTGAATTCTAATGGTTTCCTTGCCTTCTCAGTAATGCTCTAGTGGGGAGCATGCAAAAGCACATTTTTATTCTAGAAATGGCCACAGTAGGAGCAATATTGCACTTCTATGCAGGAGTTGTCCTCATTGCCAGTGATTGTTAGTTTCATAAAAATGAAGTGTAATGCTCACAGGCAGATCAAGCAATTATTGCAAATATCAGGTTTTTAAAAACAGAAAACACATGTATTGTTCAGATACACAGAAACCTTGTCATATGATTTCTATTATAATGTTTGCATATTTGAAATGAATGTCATTCTTCTCTCCTTGAAGCTTCAGTTTTTATAAAAATCATTTTTAGCAAACACCAAGAACACTGAATGTGGCTGAGTAAGAAGGGTTCTCATTGGCAGAATTGGCATGTTACAGTGATTCTATGCCAAAGCCAAGTGTCACAGAAGAAACCCCAAGAAAAATGATACCCCAATTTTAATATGAGAGGCAAAACCTACTTTCAAAAGTACTGTTGGAACAAATGCTACAATCGTTTATTGAACCCCTTCTATGCCATGTGCTGAGTGCCTTTGTGGTGTTCAAAGTCCAGTGTGGAAAGAAACATGTCCATAAATGCCTTCTATGCCTGATTCTATAATGGAAATACAGAGCACAGTTTAATGAAGGCCATAAAGGAAACACAGTCAGCTCAAGCTGGTGGCTTTTCTAAAATCAAGATCTGAAGGTCCCCTCACTTGAATGCCACCACATATCCAGAAATGAACTGGGAGCTTGAGGAAGTTCTAGGAAAACAAATAAAAAACTTGGGCTTCCATCCCCAAACTCTTGAGTTTACACCCTCCTGAAATCCTTTAATCAATCTCAGACTAAAACAAGGATGATTAATGTAGAACAGCCAGATTAGAACAAAACAGCTAGGTCTAGATGCATACAGCCTGGAGTAAACTGGAGAAAGTTCTACATACAGTCAAGGGCAAGGTAAAGTTTACTAGGGCTGAAAAGGTAGAATATACTTGAACATTTTTCACCACATGCTCTGTGGTTATTAACTTGTGTTCATGGTGTCTGTATAGGTTCTCCTTAAAAACAAATGCTACAGTTAATTTTTTAATGATATAGACTGGCATCAACCTGAAAGTTACTGGGAGCAGACTAACTGAGCAACATTCACTCAAGATCATTGTACAGGAAAACTTAGCAAAATTTTGTCTAGATTTCCCCCTTAGTGACAGGATTCTATAATTGTAGTGTTCTGGTGTGTGCAATGTCATAGATAATGGAAATTACCAAAATTCCATGCAAATCAAATAAGGATAAGCACATTTCCTAAATAACTGGGTTTTAGTGGAAAACAAACAGCCTTGCAAAGACTTCATCAGTTCTTAGCTTAGCATGACTTCTATCCTTTGGAAGCAAATCATTTTGTCCTGAAGAAGCATAGTGAAGAGTATATAGTAGGAGCCAAGCAGAGCTTGTTGAGTGAATCTACAAATACATGAAGGTTTGCCTCTAACTGTAGCTATGAGAGTTTTTATTTCTTCTTGCAGCTTCTTTTATGATTTGGGTTTTACACTGAGTCACACAAGTTAATGTAAATCTGCCTTCTTCAAATGTCTTCTCCATTTGGAGGCATTGCCAATGGAATTCTAAGGCTGTCATTAAATCTACAAAAATCATATGACTCATGGATGCTTTCCGCTCTGAGGCTCTTTGCCAGTAGTACACTAGCAGAGCAATTAGTCACTCATACTACTCAATCCTCTTGTTAGTTCTTCCAAGCCATGTGGCTCAGTATCACTCCTGTATTATGTGTGTTCCATCACTGCTTGACAACACAAGGCATGCGATTTATAGGCTTGAAACATTTACACAATTTTTAAAAAATTTTGTGCCAATATTCTCTAGGATAAGCGTGGGCATTTTTTTTTTTGAAAAACTGCATGTTGGCAGAGATGATGTACTTTTGATTTCTGAAAATGAACAGTGCAAGCCAGTACTTACAATTCATAAATAAATTTCCATGTTTTCCTTGCAGGATATAAATACTTTAAAACACTGCCTACAAATTCAAATTTAAGCAGGAAACTCAACCAAATCCAGTGTATTGAAGTACCATTCTGAAAGTACTGAAACATCCTCAATTTTTTAGTATATATAAAGTAGCTAAGAGCAGACCACAAATGCTTCAAACACAACCAAGTTGTCAATATAGACAATTTGTTAAATGGTTACCGTGATAACAGCCCGCAACCATTTTAACCCATGTGTAGACTGGACCAAGCTCTTCTCTCTTCAGAAATTCTTTTTAAGGACACTAATAGCATCATTAGTAATCAATACACAGTTTGAAATTCTTTTAAAATCCATCAGAAAATTCTACTTTACATCTAGACTGATCCTTCCTGCTTTAGCATGATCTGCAAGTTGATTCAAGGGGTAGTGTTCTACCTTCCTGTTGCTTCTGTAACAACTTACCAAAAACATGGTCACTTAAAAGAAGATAAATTTATTCTTGTACACTTTTAGAGGTCAGAAGTCTGACATCAAGGCATTTGTTCTGGAGGCTCCAGGAAAGAATTTGTTTCCTTGCATTTTCCAGCTTCTAAAGGCCACCTGCGTTACTTAACTTGGGCCCCCTTCCACTCCAGCCCTTTGCTTCCTTCTTCACATCTCCTACTACTGACACTGATCTTCCTCCCTCCCTGTCAGATGACCCTTGTGATGACAGTTGGCTCAGCTGGATAATCTGTGATAATCTCCCTCTCTCAAAATTCTTGGCTTAACCATATCTGCAAACTCCCTTTTATCATGTAAGGTAATATAATATATTCATAGGTTCCAGGAATTAGGATGTGGACATCTTTGGGAGGCCAGTTTTCAACCTGCTACAGCTGGGTATAACAAAGAGGACACAAATATAGTAGTTTCATCTGTTTAGGACATTATTTCTCTCTCTAAAGCATCAGAGAAATACAGATGAAAAGAAGCAGTTAAATGACACTACTGAAAACAGACCATATTAATAAGTTGTCCTAGTCATATATTTATGTTATGAAAGACTGAGATCTGGGTAGAATTATAGGATACATTTACTGGATCTCCCTTCTTAACTGCTAAAAATAACAACATTGATGCCCCGTTTATTGTTACCTAGGTGCCTCTGCTAAAGCTCAGAGAAAAACACTGAGGTGGATCAAAGACTTTACCTCCTAATATCTTTCAGGATCACCCTGCACACTTTCTGATGCAAAGAAGAGACAAACCTAGATATGCAAATATTTAAAAAGTGCCTAACTCAGTGTTTGGAACCAAGTTGGCTTGAAAACCTGCATGTGAAATGCAAGTGCTGCACAAATTCTCTTTATTGCTCAAATGCTCCAGAAAGTACAATCCCTAGGGCTGTGCTGTGTCATTTGGAATTAAAATGAGCATCATATGAAAACTTGGGTGTATTTAAAGGTCAGTGAAATTTCAACCAGATGTTCTGCTTCCATACAACAGACTTGGCCATAGGAGTGGTTTATAAATTCCACTTGGGGGAAATAAATGTAAATACTTTTAAAAAGATGTTTCCATTTCAACCTTGGCTCTTCCTTAAGTTCAAAACACAATCTCACATGCATTCTTTTATTTTCTAATGTATTTAACCAACACTTATTATCAAAAGTAAAATACTTTAAAATGTCTAAGATTGAACTAGTCACTCCCCACTCACCACCACCCCCACACACACACATACTATCACCATCCTTTTCCTCTTCCCTGAACTTATTTCTTTTTCTGTACATCTCAGTGAATTGTTTTACCTGTCACCAAATTCAGAAACCAGGAATGAGCTACAAATATCTTCCCTTGCCTCATTCCTTACATCCA
>VBSM01001562.1:52628633-52687166 GCA_008086735.1 Cheirogaleus medius
TAGATGCAAAAATCCTCAATAAAATACTAGCAAACCTAATTCAGCAGCACATCAAAAAGATAATTCTCCATGATCAAGTGAGTTTCATTCAGTGTTGCAGGGATGGTTGAACATATGAAAACCAATAAACATGATTCAACACATAAACAGAAGCAAAAACAAAGACCATAATATCACCTCAATTTATGCAGAAAAAGCATTCTAAAAACCCCAGGACACCTTCATGATTAAAAACTCTCCACAAACTAGGCATAGGAGGAATATGCCTCAAAATAATAAAAGACATATATCACAAACCCACAGCCAACAGAATACTGAGTGGGGAAAAGCTGAAAGCATTCCCCCTATGAACTGAAACAAGACAAGGATGCCCACCATCACCACTTCTATTCAACATAGTACTGGAAGTTCTAGACAGAGTAATTAGGCAAGAGAAAGAAATAAAGGGTATTCAAATTGGGAAAAAGGTGGTTAAACTATCCCTTTTTGCCGATGATATGATCTCGTATCTAGAAAATTCTAAAAACTCCACCAAAAGACTCCTTGAATTAATAAATAAATTCAGCAAAGTCTCAGGTTAAAAAAACAATGTAGACACATCAGTAGCTTTTCTATATATTAATACTAATAGTAGTCAAGCAGAGAGTCAAGTCAAAGAATCAATACCATTCACAATAGCTACGAAGAAAATAAAATACCTAAGAATATACTTAACCAAGGAAGTGAAAGATTTCTGCAAGGAGAACTACAAAACACTAAGGAAAAAAATCACAAATGACACAAACAAATGAAAAATATCTCATGCTCATGGATTGGTAGAATCAACATTGTTAAAATGTCCATATAGCCCAAAGTGATTTACAGATCGAAAGCAATCCCCATCAAAATACCAGCATCACATTTCACAGATCTAGAAAAAATAACTCTACACTTCATTTGGAATGAAAAATGAGCCCAAATAAAAAATAATACAAATAAACAAAAACAAAAAGTCCCAAATAGCCAAAGCAATCTTAAGCAAAAAGAAAAAATCTAGAGGGATCACATGACCAGACTTCAAATTATACTACCAGGCGATGGCAACCAAAACAGCATGGACTGGTATAAAACTAGAGACATAGACATAGAACAGAATAGAGAACACAGAAATAAATCATCTACCTAAAACCAACAAATGTTTGACAAAGCAGACCACAACATATACTAGGGAAAGGAAGCCCTATTCAATAAATGGTGCTGGGAAAACTGGATAGCCACATGCAGAAGAATGAAGTAGTACCCTTAACTCTTGCCATGTACAAAAATTAATTCAAGATGGATAAAAGACTTAAATTTAAGGTATTAAACCATAAAAATTCTAGAAGAAAATGTAGGAAAAAGTCTTCTAGATATCAGCCTAGGCAAAGAATTTATAACTTAGACCCCAAAGGTGAATACAACAACAAAAATAAATAAATGGGAATTGATTAAATTAAATAGCTTCAGCATAGCCAAGGAAATAATCAACAGAGCAAACAGACAACCTACAGAATAGGAGAAAATATTTGCAAAACTATACATCTGAAAAGGGCTAATATCCAGAATCTAAAAAGAATTAAAACAAATCATCAAGAAATAAAAAAACAACCCCATTAAAAAGTAGGCAAAAGACATGAACAGAAGCTTTTCAAAAAAAGACAAATAACCAACAAACATATGAAAAAATGCTCAACATCACTAATCATCAGGAAAATGCAAATTAAAACTGCAATGAGATACCACCTTGCCCCTGTCAGAATGACCATTATCAAAAGTCAAAAAACAATAGATGCTGGAGTGAATGCAGAGAGACAGGAATGTTTATATACTGTTGGTGGGACTGCAAACTAGTACAACCTCTATGGAAAACGGTATAGAGATGCTTTGAAGAAAAATATATAGACTTACCATTCAATACAGGCTTATGATTAGACACAGTACCCACTACTGGGTAGCTACCCAAAGGAAAAGAAATCATTTTATCAAAAAGATACCTGCACTTGAATGTTTATTGCAGCACAATTCACAATTGCAACAATGTGGAATCAACCCAAATGCCCATCAATTCATAAGTAGATTAAGAAAATATGGTATATATATACCATGGAGTACTACTCAGCCATAAAAAGAATGAAATGTCTTTTACAGCAAGTTGGATGGAACTAGAGGCTATTATCCTAAGCAAAGTATCTCAGGGATGGAAAACCAAACACCACATGTATTCTCTAATAATTGGGAGCTAATCAATGGGCACATACATGCACAAGGAGATATAAAGCTCAATGGAAATCAAGAAGGGGGAGGAAGGAGGTATAAAAACTTACCTATTGGGTACAATGAACACTACTCAGGTGATGGACACAGTAAAAGCTCTGACTTAAGCATTATAAAAGTTATCCATGTAACAAAAATATGTGTACCCCCTTAATATCTTGAATTTTAAGAGATTAAGTTATATATTTTATTTAACCCAATAACTGTAAGGCATGAAACCATAAAAATTCTAGAAGAAAATGTAGGAAATGTAGTCTTCTGGATATCAAAAATATTTTCAATCAACATGTAATTGATACAAAAATATTAATGAGCTATTTTACATTTTTTTAATGTTCAAAGACACACTAAGTCTTTGAAATCTAATATGTATTTTTGACACTTCCAGCACATCTCGCCTTGGACCAGCCACACGTAGCTCCACAGCCACACATGCTGGCATCTGCTGTAATGGACAGCACAGCCCTAGAACTTTAGAGTCGAGGACACTAGAGTATGGAGTGCTCTGTTCAGTCTGCCCTTTACTGTGATTTTCACCACATTTCCTCAGTTCTAAGATGTGCCTGATTACCAGATGCATTATTAATCTAATAACAGATTTAAGGAAAAAAGGACCCACTACATCATTAAATGTACATACTAATTTTAAACTGAATGTCAATATCAGAATGTATTTCTTTATTTTTATGCACAGGACCAAATATAAATATGCCATGATTCAGTTTTTGTGCAGTTTCTTTTAACTTATTTGTTCTCCTTCCCTTTTATCCTTCTCATCTCATCCCTCATCAGCAACCCCTTTCTCTAGCAAGACAATCTATGATACCAACATAGTATTTGTGCTTCTTTATTTTTCCTCTATTCTCATATAATCCTCTAAAAATATACGTCCAAGTTTTTCTACATTTGTTTCACTAAAATAAGATCATATTATACTCAATTCCCTGCATAATTTCTTTCTTATTCAATAATAACTCATGAAAACCCTCATAATCATCTGGAGGTTGTAATTCATTTTTTTTCTTACTGTAGAAAAACCCATGGAGTAGGATACTATAATTTATTCAATATTTCTGTTTTGGGTGAGCATTCACATTTTAGCCTGCTTTTCTTAAGCACTAAGAGAAAATCTGGAAAAAAAAACACTCTCCATATAAATAGATAGAAATATAGATATTGAAAGAGATATCTTTGCCTACTCTTTCTTGTATTTAGCTTGCAACCTCTTTGTTAGCCTTTAACTTAGACTTTCCCCCATCATAGCTGGGGCCCTCTATTTCCAACAAATGAAAGTGCTTACTATTAGCAGTCTCAGCAAACCATCTTAAATGATTTTCCTAATGAATACCTCCTCAGCCAACAATTGGTACAGATCAACGTATTTCCCCTAACCCTCCCCAATGCAATGATTTCTGTTCAGGTGTTCTCTGCATTCATCTGGCTTCCTGGTAAACAGCCCAAAGGAAATCTACATATAAAAGATTTTACTGCTGTATGTCCACTCACTTTGCAAAAATATTAGTTAATGCTAACAAGATTAAATTCTTCATTGATGTTTAAAAAAAATTTTTTTAAGAAATACTAGATTAGAAATCAAAGGACCTGGACTCCATAGCCTACCCAAAGTGGTACAGACTGAAACTCAGGTAATAACAATAATTACAATGATAAATAGAAACATCTAACATATATTGAGCTTTCCTGTGTGACAGGCATTGTTGTAAGGACTTTAACTCATTTGCTCTTTTAAAACCTCCATAAAATAGTTTTTCTTGTTATTTTATTATTATTCCCACTTTATGGCTGAGGACACTGAATTCACTCAGCCAGTAAATGGCAAAAGCAGGATTGAAATGTGGACAGTCTGGCTCCAGGGTCCTAATCTCTTCACTGTCTCTTGGAACCTCAGTGTTTTCAGCTTTAAAATGAGTATGGCAATACTGACTCAACCTACCTTTAGGACTGCTGAAAAGAAACACAACAGTGATTTGAAAACCATTCAAAGCTCTAACAAGATGAGGTCAGTCTTATTTCAGGTTGGAAAATTTGGCTGACATTATTCCATCATTCACACCGATAACTAAGCAGATTGAATGTTTTATACAATGGAAAACCAAGCCATTTTCTGACCACCTTCTGAAGGTGAGACTAGACAGATATGGCCAGTCCACACAGAACCTGAACTATGCCAGATTCTCAGAGCCTGTTGATATTTCTGAAATCAGAAAAAGAGCAGCTAACCTTTACTTCTATTGTGCAGCTTGACCGCATCCTTCTTCTCTTCGCTCCAGCCCTTGCATTTTACTTAATTGGAACACCGGGCTATAAATCTTACATACTTAAGAGCCAGAAAACTCTCTGGAGCTCTCAGACTGAAATGTGTGTGGGAGCTCAGCAATATTGAATTTTCAAATAAAATGATTAACAAGTACCTTTAGGGCAGCCTCAGAGAAAACAATATTTCCTGAATCTTGCCACCTTAATCTAAGGAAGCTTTTTGTTTTTAGGTTTAATAAAAAGGGTTTGAAAGTAACATAGGGAGGAGTGACTGAAAACAGGTAGAGACACTCTATTCTCCAGTCTGGAGGTTTTCTTCGGCAATTGGAACTTCATCATTGCTCTCCGCTCAGGCCTAAGAAGCCCATCAGAGCATGTTACCAGGAAGGTTTAAGGCGCTTAGTTCAATTTTAACTGCAATCAGCTCTAATGACTGGTTTTTTAAGATACATTTTTCCAAGATTTTGATAGTTGAAAATGGGCATGCCTGATCAAAAATCCTATTTGCTTTTCCATAGCACAACAACATTGATCAGACTTCATGAAGCAGAGAATTAGAAACAGTTAAGAGAAAGAGGATAATCCAATCCAATTCAACCACAGACTGATGGCTACGAGCCTACTATTTGCTGAAACAATGATTCAGGTTCTCTGCCAAATAAATATAGGATGTTTATAGCTTTACACAATAGGAATCGGCCTCATTTATGCAGCAGGAAGATCATTTATAACCAATTTCTAAAAGACACCAAGTGTCAATAATACATTTTCAAATCAAAGCCAGAAATTGCAATACTCAAAAGAAGACCATTAAGCAATATGAAGTTGTTGTCAGAAAGAGGATTTTCAGAGACGCCATACTAATTTATTATATATAATCATAAAATGTCTATAAAGTGGTCATGACCCACCTGGCTTCCCTAGTCTTTGGGAAGTAGGAAGCTTGGCTTTATAGAGGATCTGGGTCGACAAGCAACAAGGACAGGACATCTCCTACTGCAAAGATCTCCGTGCCGACCTGGCTGCCTTCCAAGATGATAGCTGCAGCCACACTGGCTTCTCAACCATAGGAGCTTCGTGGGGCAAATCCTGCTCTGCAGTTATTGGGAAGAGGTTGAATAGAGCTGCTCCAGAGGCCTCACATGTAGCCAGAAATTCCCCTTCCCATTCATCCATTGATCCATTCACCCCTTTACCTATAACACACAACAGGAAGTTGGGCACCAGAGCCTTTTACCTCTACTACAGCCACATCATCCCAGGTGCTACCAATGCTTAAAGGAAATGAAAAGTCGCTCCTGCTCACAGAAAGATTGACAGCTGGGGTGGAGCATGGAGAGAATGGCTGCTTCCCAGCTCAATCACTTATTAGCTGTGTGACTTTGGGAAAGTCACTTGACATGTCTGTCTTACTGTCTCACCTGCAAAACAATAATAGCTCATGCAAGGAGAAAATTAGCTCGCGCATGAAAAGCTCTTAAAAGGAATTTTTTAAGTGTTAACTGAATTGAGTGTTGTCAACTGGATCTGGATTTCATCTGAGCTCCCTATGAGAAAAAACTAGGGATCAGGAAGAGGAGAACATGCCATTATGACCAACATTCTGAGTAAATAATAGTCCACTTAAAGACACATTCTCCTCAAGGAAAGTTGTCAAGCTGGGGTCAGAGTGTAAGGGTTGAAATTTAAGCTCTCCCATTGCTGAGTTCTCTGTGCTTAATTTCTCTGAGTTTTCCTTTCCTCGCTTGTGAAATGGCACTCATGATAACCACTTCACAGCATTGTGGAGAATATTATTTTTATATAAGAAAACATATACAAACATGTTCTATACACTATTAAATATTTCCTGCTCCGGGTCTAGGCATTTGACTACCTTGTCTTATTTAACTTTTAACTATCATGTTAAATTGTTTTTGTGCTTTTTGTCTGATTTATCCCATTAGAATGTCAACTCCCTGAAGGCAGAAGCTGTCTTACTCATGGCTGCATCCCTTGTGCTTCTGGCAGTCTCGTTCTGAGTGACTGTTTATGTTATTAAATAGCACCTGCCTGTTAGACAAGTGTACTCACAGTCAGCTCCAGAAAAAAGATGGAAGCAGATGAAATTTGCCTTCATTGGCCCCTTTCCCCACCCCACTTGGCATCTGAAATGAACAATGACCTCTCTTTTATGATTGAGGAAATCCCTCTGTATGAAGAAAGCTGCCTTTCCCCTAGAGAAGCTGAGTCTGTGTGCCAGATATTCCTGTCCCAGCCTTCCTTGCAGCTAAGGGGCTGGCACTCGACTAGGCTGTCACCAGACATACCTGCTTCAGACACTTTGAATTGCAAGTTGGTATTGTACTTCCAAGAAGCATGGGACCACACAGCCCCATGCTGGCAAGGCTGGTATGAGAGGCACCTGTGCTGATGGTGCTAGCAGCAGCACCCAGGGGCCTACATTGGTGATATGAATGAGGTAAGCTGTCGTATCTGTGCCCAAGGTGAGTCTTCACTGGACCAACTCTGTGTATGATTTGGGCCCTTGGTCCTGATTGTATTATCTCCAAGCTTGGTTCTCTTGGCTATTCTAGATATTCTCTGGATACAAATGCCTTTAATAAGTGCATTCTCTGCTTAAATTATCCAGGGTTGGTTTTTCTGACTGTCAGGATCCTCCTCTCCCCAGCAGCCCAGTATCTTAACCAGATTGCGCGTGATCCTGGTCCCCTGAGGGACTAAGCTGTCCTCCTAGAAATTACCTCCACTCTCCATCACTTTTCCTTCTCCCTCCTCCAGATAAAATTGCACTTTTCCTTTTCCCTTAGGACTTAACTTTCTATGAGGGATAATCTGATCAATTAACTCAAGCCAATGTGTTAATTGCTGACACTAATTTAATATTACGCCAGCATCTTAGCAGATACCTTCAGTGCCTCAAAGCAAAGGAGAAAGGAATGCATTTTAGTTACCCTGACGCAGTGGCTGTGAGCATTCTAGTCTTTGTCTGCAACTTCAAAAGTCCTACATCCATCAAGGCAGGTCCTGTCTCTTTCATCCATGGGTGTAGATCAGTAACATAGTGACACTGGTATGGTTTATGAAATCAATGTCTTTACTTCATGGTAACACACACACACCCACATGCACACAGACCTACATAAAATATTTCAATGGCTTCCCATTGCTTTAGAATAAAGACTAAAATTTTTAACATAGTCACAAAAGCCAAGAATCTTGAGGCCTAACCTAGTGATATGCTCAGAAATGTTTAACAACTAGCTTGAGAGCAGGAAGTTAAGGTGGCAGGGCTGGGAGAGATGTGTTAAAACCCTGATTTGTAGTATTTTCTGTGGGTGGACTAAATATACCCCCATAGCCAATTTTAAGCTATCAAAATAATGTCAATGAGGGGACAAGATTACTGAATATTTAACAGCTTGTTCTTGCAAGCCAATATGTGCACTGGCTCCAGCATACCACTGCCCCAACTTCTTTTCCTACTCACTTTACTGACCCCATATTACTATATTACACTCATCACTCCAATTTCATTAGCCTTTTCCACCCCCTCAATGGATCATACCATTCCCTCCCCCTCCACCCACACACATGCAACCCCAGCTCTTTGATTCTCTCTTCCAAAACTCTTATTTCAGATTATCTACTCATTCCTTAATGCAATCATATGATGTTTAATGTCGTAAGCAAACATGAATCTGTAGGAGGTGTGATCAGAATGGCTGTCAACTTCCTTTTCCATGTGGTTTTGATGCACCCTTTTATGAGGGAAATTTGGGGGCTTAACAAGAAAAAAAAATTTAGCAGCTGCTCAGTTCTTAATACAACAAATATGACAGAGACCCTTCAATTTTCTGCTGATTTATTAGAATCCTGGATTATTGAAGCTAAAGGAGATCATTCCAAATGCTTTTTCTCTGATCACTAGATATTCTATGCAGGTATCTCACGGTCTTCCTTGGGGAAGTTGAAATGGAAAATGGGACAAAATGCTGCTGAAAAGATAGAGCTCTGGGCTCTCCACAGCCACCTCTCAAGAACAGCTCTGTTTTTATATATTTCATATATTGCTCTTCCTTGTGAGATTTTTGAATAATGTCTATTGTGGAAGGAAAAGTTTGCACACTAGTTTTTACTTTGTAGATGTACAAAATAAATGCTCAGAGAAGTACAGAATAATAGGGAAAACTATTCATGTGTTTCATGCAAAAAAAAAATGTTTTCATGTGTGAGTGTTTCTACCTTTCCCTCTTTCCTCCTAGCTGCAATGCCCAGTAAATAATTGAATTTCCCATTTTTATCACATTTTCAAAACTATGAATCCTCTCTGAGACTAGACCACACGGATGCCCATTTGTATTTGAGTTACAGAGCACTTGCATGGATAATCAATCACAGAACCTCAACTTGAACAAGATCTCCTGAGTCAAAGGCCACCTTCATTCTGCTTCTTGGTTGGTGCACATTCAGTACCAGTAAGAATGTCATTGCTGCCAAAAGGAAGCCTCACTGCCCAAGCATCTTCTCCATGGGACATTTCCTTTAGTGTTTAAGTAAATTATTTTTCTTGGAGACTATATGAGCACAAAATATAAAACCAGTAACCGATAAAGACTGTAGAAAAAGTCTCACTTCTTCCTAAACACATCAAATTTCTTGCCTCAGTAAGGGCATCATCAATACAAAAATCAATTGAACTTCTAAATTCTGATCAGAAGCTCAGGATCTCAGCAAAGGAACACAGCAGTACACTCCTAGATACTTGCCTCATTTCCTAGACAATTAGAAGCATTCTATAGTTCAGAGATATTTGAACTCATATCTCATCAATAATACTCCCTGGATATGTGATTTCAGGCCAGTTATTTTTTATTTGTGAGGCTCAGTGTCCTGAGTGTAAGCATGTTTACATTATATGGTTTGTTGTAAAGATAAAATGAGACAAATTCCTGGCATGAAGTAAGTGCTCAAGAAATTATCACCATATGTTTTCATTCATTAGCAAATATTTCTCTACCTATATCATTAGAACTAGGCCTGATATATAGATAAGGCCTGATCTATAAGTCCAGGAAATAAGTTTGCTTCCAATATATAACTAGCTAGTTCATACTATTTTTTTTTCAGTTAAACAAATATTTACTGAATTCTTAATATTTGCCAGACACAGTATTAGGCCTGGACCATAAGAAATAGCAGATATTCAGTTCCTGTCTTCAAGGAGCTGATGATTTAAACCATACCTGACAGATAAGACTTCCTATGTTTTTTTTTTTTTTTCAGAAATGGAGTTTTGCTGTGTTGCCCAGTCTGGAGTGTAGTGGCTATCTGCATCATAGCTCACTGCAGCTTCAGACTCTTGAGTTCTGGCGATCCTTCTTCCTCAGCCTTGCAAGTAGCTGGAAATATAGACAGGAACCACCATGCCTGGCAGACTTTCTATATTCTTAAAGATGTCTAAAAGAGATCTCACCACATTGTTGGCAACTGACACATTCAATTCTTACTCCTCTGAGAAATCTGTGTGTGTGTTCAATTCATTGAGAATCGATTTATCTCCATTCCCTCGTATTCTAGGCCCCAGAAGAAAGAGAACAGTTGGTCACCATTTTTCATATAAGAAGCTTTCATTCTTTGAGAGTTATTGAGTTATTTCTCCATCTTCTCTTTCTAGATTAAATAATTCCAATTCCTTTAACCTTTTCTCAGAGGTCCTATTTGCCAGCCTTCAGTTTAATCATTTTCATTGCTCCCCTCTGGAATCTCTCCAAATCCTCCGCATTCAAATACGTTGCTTTGTCATTGAGTTCCCTCATCTAAGCAACTTATTCCTTCACAGAGACCAAGACAAAAAGAAAGCAGCTCCCACATAAAAGGATGAGAGTAGATTGAAGGATAGAGTTTCCATGTAGAGAACCCATTAAGACACCGCCTGCTCAAAGCAGACTAGCATTTACTGTCACCACTATTCAAGAAGAAGGTCTACAACCAGAACAGTTTTTAAATAGTGCCAACCATTCTGTTTAACAATTATCTAAATTACTTTTAAGCAGATAAGACTATTAACAGCAAACTTGAGACTTGCTGTAGTTACAACTGAGATTCTCAGAAGGGCACTAATAAAATAACTGTACTACTAAAGCTAATGAGATCAAACAGGAATTTTTGATTCTGTAAAATACCTCTGGCCATCAGGTAGACAGCTGAGGGCTTACTGTGCAATTTACAGAAGTGCCTTTGGTTATTCCTGGCACGTACACAGGATCTTTCTTTGCATTCTGTCAATCAATATACAGTAATTAATATTTCTTGAGCTGAGAGTGCAGGAAATTCTTAAGTGATTCTTTTGAAATGATGTATAGAGGTTAATCAAATACATACTCATCATAGTATGATTCCAACATATATAGAAAGGGGTAGATATGAATACCAGAGTAAAATATCTCTTTTGGATACGCATAGTGACTTGTAAGAAATCTCTCCTCACAAGGATTCTTCCCGGCTTTTTTTCTCTTCTTGTGCCATTGAGATCAACCAGCCTCCTGTGAGCCAGCAGAATGTCTACTCTGCCTATTTCAGGGACTCCTTTGTTCTGAAACCACTATTTAGAATATTTTTTCTTTTCCCATCTGAAAAATTAAAAGTATACAAATGGGGTACAAAGCTTTGGTTAGAAGGGAGCAGGTGGAGAGAGTAACCATTGCCTCCCATGAGCTGACTCTAGGCAAACAGGTGGTGGTCGCCTCTATTTCAGTTTCTAAAGCCTGCCTGGCCCTGGCAGAACCTTGTTTGGCCTAGAACTGGCTGGGCTGAGAGAGGTCTGTCAACAATAACCATGAGAGAACCAACTACATTCTGAAAAAACTTCCTTGCCAAGTTCTCTAAAGACTCCCTCAGTTCTGGGTCCAGAACAAATTCATGGTTTGGTGTTGAATTTTCCCAGGGAAGTGTAGTCCCAAAGGTATTCTAATCTATCAAACAATGACTTGAATCCCAAAATTTATGATATTAATATTAGGATCCTTAAATAATCAGCAATTAGGATGACCAGTGGCTTATAATCACAATTAGAAGCACCCTCCTGGGCGAAGGCAAACAGCTCACCAGCTGTTTAATTGTCAAGAGTTGACCTTTTATGTATGCCTCTTATTCCTGATGGCTTTCCAAGCTTGGGCACGCAACCCAGGTATTTGTGTTACACAGTGAAGAAAGGTATAGGAATGCAATCACCATTATATACACAGTTGAAATCCAGGAGCTCTGAAACAATGGACAATTAAAGCCATAACATATTAAATACTTTTGTGTTGATAAATTTACACTGTAACTTAATAGTTACAATTTTTATAAAAGCAAGACTCCAGTTATGAAGTGGAACTACAAATAGCCTCAGATTTCATTTATCTGATGGTAAAGACAGCCTTGTAAATTCTTATCAAGGGGTAAGAAAGTGAAAGTAGGGCACTGATATTGGCATATGCTGCCATGTTACTTTGTAGTGGTTATGGCAAGTAGCCAGTAATGCTGGATTAATAAATCACTAGCAAACACAACTCAGTGCTCTCTCTTTTTACCCAAATGTGTACTTCAGAGACTTACATTAAATTGTTTCGAAGAAATAGCAATTTTTAGCACCCCACTATAGTCCATTGCACATTGGGAAGCAATTGTTTTTCCATTTGATTTTGGGAAATACAGTAAAACAACTAATACCAAACACTGACATCCCTACATTGGGAAGGTTAAAAGAAAAAAATACAAGAAAATAAATAAATACATAAATGGAAAGTAAAGGAAAAACGAATGAGAGCAAGACAGACAAGAAGTGAAAAACTGAGACTGGTGAGTTTTAAATGTACCCATCTATCATGAATAGCTGATATTTTCAAAATTGCTTTTGTGAACCTGAAAAAGTAAAATAAAATTCCTGCTGACTTTCAAAAGCCAACCATTTGAGCCATTTAAAAAAAAAAAAAAAAGATAGCCAGCAGATTAAAGGAAGTCCATTTATAAAAATCAAATGAACCTCTAACAAAGCTTGTTCGGGACATGAATAAATCATCTGGTCATGAATTATTCATTGTTATCAAGAAACAAGCCGGGATTCCAGGAACCGGGCTGAGGAGGTGCTGAAACGGGGGCGTGAGCGAGGTTATTGTCTCATGCCCACCATGGGAAGGGAAAGGACAGGCCACCAATACCGTCATCGCACGCAGACTATGTCAGTCCTCCACGGGTTTCAGGGACACTTTGGCACTTTGGCAGCTTTTACAATGTAGAGGAAAAAACAAATAGAGTTTAATCCACAGAACCTTAATTTAGAAGATAGCAGGTACCCAGTAAGCAGACAATAAGATGTTTTGAGCATTGTCTCTCTTTTTTAAATGCATGATAGACATGGAAAATACGAGCTGTGTGCAAAAGATAATAGAGTTGAAAGTTTGAATTTAAAGGGCTGGCCAAAAAATTCCTTGATGACAAGTTGTTAGAGTGGTCTGCCTGACCTACTCATTCATGGCTTAGGGGTTGGGTTTTGGGGCGGGGAGCGGGTGAGAAAGAAAGGGAGCCTCCCAGATTTAATCAACTAATCAATGTATCTGTGTGTTCCAGGTCCAAACTGCTTTGCAGGAACTACAATAATTCCAGCTGGCATTGAAGTGAAAGTGGATGAATGTAACATCTGTCACTGTCACAACGGGGACTGGTGGAAACCTGCTCAGTGTTCAAAACGTGAATGCCAAGGCAAGCAGACTGTGTAGGACAAACTTCCAACCAATGACGAGTTCTTAAGGGAGGATGCTCTGGCTTCTACACTGCACATGTTTAACACAAAACAAAACAAACAAACTCCTGCCAGCTACAACAGGGTCACCAGCAAAACCTTTTAGGGTTGACAAAAGTGAATATTTTACTAAGAGGAAATTTCTCTCTTTCTCTCTTGCTATATAAAATATATATAGTATATAGCTATCTAAACCGCTTTTGTATTTACCAATGCTTGATGGTGACTTGACGACTGGATTTCTGGAACAAAAAGAAAGAAATAGCCTTGCACAGGCTCCTTCTCTGGTGAAGCCTCTGACCTGCCAGCTCACCATCCCCTGGTTTGCTCCATTTTTACTCTTCCGTACATCCTATATGGCATTTTTCTCTGGTAGTATTTTTTTTTCACCTTTAGAGTCTAAAGGGCCAGATTTGACTGCACAGGAAAGTTCTGAGTTGTGTCAAGAAAAGGTTTGGTAAACGAATACCATGGGAAGGATCTTTCCCTGCCAGGAGGACACAAGGGCATCCAACGAATCGCTCCCCTAGAGTGGATCATGCCCTGTAGGCTGAGAAAAGAGGGAAGGATGCATAGATGGACCCACTGCTGAACAGGATGGGAAACAGCTAGTTTGTCTATTATGTGGGGGCTCACGATTTAATGCTTACAAACCACGCATTTCATACGCAAAACCTTGAAACTGCCAATTAAAAACTAATATGTAAAGAACACCATGAGCTTGACTAAAGAATCCAAAGAGAGACAGATATTTAAAATTGTAGCACTAATCACCAGACTTTTCATGATGCTAAATTTGAGTTTGGTTTGTAACTAAAGCACTCTAAACCCTCCCTGTCACCAGGCAATATAAATATCAGAACCAGGGTGACTAGCCCCACTGTGAATCTGAATCCTTCTGAACATTGCTGGCTTTTGAGTTCAGATTTGACTGAAAGCCAGTAGTGCACATCGGCAGTTTTTACGGCTTGGGACTGTGTTTGCCATGTTCTAGTAACAACCACTCAGCCCTACGTCTAAAACACAGATTCAGGACACTCTTTCCACCTCAAGTGCTGATTTAAATTAAAGATTAGGGTAGAGTGAGTCTTGCACAATACAATTCCATTTGTTGAACATTTTTAAAAATGTATATATTAGATACTGAACAATTAAAGTGAACCTTTGAAGAGTCTCCAGGTTGCCCTGGTAATGCTGCTAGTATAGTAACAGAAAAAATAAAACACACAGGGTATCTGATGCCATCTCAATTCAAGTGCAAAATTAGCAATTCTGAAACCACATGGCATAGTTAATCGCTTATTCCACTCTCCTGTCCTAAAAACCCTGGCGCAAATCTGATAGGGTCCTTGAAGAAACTCTAAGGTTGTCTTCATTATCAATGTTCTTTCTTCTTCTGTTCCCCCAACCTGGGCTTTGCCATAGCTCCTGTGGAGTGCCATATTCTAGAGCAGGAATGTCTCTACCTTAGTACTATCAACATTTGGGGCCACATAATTATTTGTTGGTATGGGCTGTCCTGTGCATTTTTAGGATGTTTAGTAGCATCTCTGGCCTCGATCCACTAAGTAGCAGTAGCAACACCCCAGTTGTGACAACCAAATGTCTCCAGACATCGCAAATGTCCTAAAGTGGTGGGGGTGGAGGGCAAAATTTCACCTGGTTAAGAACCAGTGCTCTAGAATAATCAGTATGGAGTGGTATACTCTATGCTAGGGGGAGATACTGGGCACCTGTGGCTTTGATGAGCCTCTGAGCCCCTTAGGACACGCACAGACAGCAGCCCCGAGGGGTCAGTCTTCTCCATAGAGAGTGATTCTTCTAATGCTATAGGTCCACCCTCAAGATACATATTTCTCTAGTCTTGTCAACTGGTTTTTCATTTAAAATTGTCAGCCTCTCCACCCTGGAAGCATCTCCTGTCATCAAGAAAGAGTTGTCATTTCTAAAATTAATGTGCTGACGAGTTGGACCTGACACTTTTACGCACACTGTGCTTGTGTTATGATACAAATAGCCAGGCCGGCACCATCCCGAGGAAGAACATCAAGCCGCCTTCCCTTAGAACACCAATTTGCAGCAAGGTTGGTGCTTTTCAGTTGCCACCATGGATACATCATATAGACAGTCATGAATCATTCATGAACAATGCTGCATGATTTATGTCTGCACTCAGAAGTGAAGGCATTCCACACTTCAGCTCGTGTCTAGACAGAGACATATTATAGAGCTTTCTTTGCTCTGAGGTTGCCTGTTGCCAGCTTCAAAGATCCACACTCTTGGGAAGTAACAATAATAATAATAAATGACAGGAATAAGGTTTGAAACTCAGAAAATATCATTAATAGAGCCATGTAGCATAGTACCTTATCTATTATTAAGGAGTTACTATGTCTTTTTTAGAAAACACAAAGAGAGCGCAACTGGGAAGCTGAAGTAGAGGAATTTTGCATCAAAGTATTGGCACAGTGATAGTCACGGCAAGACTTTACTAGAACGGAGTGTAACATCCATCAAGAAACTCTCTTCAGAGATCGTGCAGAAAGCAGGCTGCTCATTGGCCCCTGGTACCAGCTAGAGTGAGGGATTTTTATTGTCATTGTTGTTGGATTAATTTTTCCGCTACAAGCTGTTCCCTTTAAGATTTTGTAGCACTGATATGTTCCCTCCTTTAGGGAAAGATGAACCTATACTGTGACAGAGTTTCTCATACACCAATGAATATTTCACAACTTCCTTCTACCCAGGTCACTGAGAAATTCTTTCCAAACTCTGGACAGCAGAGTTCTGGTCTCATCTGTTGTGTTTTTCTTTTGGAGGCTTGTTTGCAGCCACACTGTCACCTCTGTCCTCTTGTTTCTCCTCCACCTTTGGTTCTCGGCTTTAACTACAGCTATGTTTAAATAAGGGATCAACATCCTCTTCGTCAGCTGATGCCTATTAAAAATGATTCAGTTTCTAAAATCTTTGAAAAATGGTGTGCCTGAAAACTAGTGAGAAAAAAAAACAACTAAACTCTAAACTGTAAAAAGGGGATTCTAGCAACAATATTTGATGTGTAAAAGAATATATTATTAAAAAATTATTTTGTTAAATATAAAGTGTGTTAACCAGCAAACATTGTTTGTGGTATATTTTCCTTCCCAAATTTCTCCCCTCTCCCTACCCTCATTATTTAATGACTAATTCTCAGTGGTTCCTATTGTTGGAAAGTACATGTGTCATTGGAGCTATATTCAATTAGAAGGAAGCATTAGCTTTGGCCTGCGTGCATTTTCATTTTTCTTAATACAAGACAAAGCTGACTCGGAGATTGGAGAGGAGGTTCAAATAAACCAGCAGTGAGAGGGTAAGTGACAGGAAATTTTTCCTGATGCTATATCCATATACAATACTGATGATAATCTATAACTATTGAGTGCTGGCTCTGTGCCCACAGGATTGTGTTCAATCCATGCAGCACACTCATGAGGAACAAACTTTGTTATCTTTACTTTGCTCTTGAGGAAACCTGAACATAAAGAGGTTAAAGGCTTTGCCCAAGGTCATAGGATAGTAAGTGGCAAAGCAGGAATAATTTTTATTATAAAAGTTTTCAAACATACACAAAAATTGAGAAAACAGCATAAGCAACCTCCATTTACCCATTGCCCAGATTCAACAGTTATCAAGATTTTGAATAATACTTCATATATTCTTTTATCCTTAGGTTTTTGTAAAGCAAATATCGAGCACTATATCACTCATACCTATACTCTTTATTAAAAAGTGACTATTTTTACAAAACCATACTGTTGTATGATCAAACCTAACAAAATTAATAATTCCTTATTATCATCTAATATCCAATCCATATTCAAATTTCTTAGATTTTCTAAAATATGAAGGGGAGGGGTGTTTGCATGCTAAAAACCATCCATAACATTACATTTGATTGTTACGCCTCCTACATTCAAAGTAGGGACTTGACCTCTGCCAACTGACAGCTATGAATTCTGACAGAGTCCTGGGTTTGTTGTTATTTGAGGATCTGTACGCTTTGAAAGCTCAACGTTAAACTCCCTGCTAGACGCTGAGTAGGGAAGCAGCTGGGGCAAGAGGCTTTCTACTAATTGTCCTCCAGGGGGCAACCAAGAGCCCCAGAGCAAGAACTATGGCAGACAGCCAGCATCCTGGAGACAGTGCCTTTTACAGTGGTGTGTAAGCTTCCCTTAGGGAGTACAAGTAAACTGGTACTTTTCTTCCCCTTGAGACAAACATATTGCCTAATACAGTGTAAAACTGAACAATATTTTATAAATTGCCATCATCTTCTGCATTGTTGGAGGAAGGAATAAAAAAGCAACCAGTAAGACTTCAGCTCCACCAACACTTTCTTCACACAAGATTAGGCTTTCTTGCGTTTCAATTTCCCACGTAACCAATTCTCTACTCCTCATGTCTGCTGTGTAAAGGTTTGTTTACAATTCAATTTAGATCAAATTTCATGGAGAGGACACCTCAAAACATAGGAGAGAAAGCTATGAACTGAGACAGAGTCATGGGTTTGTTATTTGAGGTTTTGTTTGGGGAATATTAATCTATCAAAGGCAGGTATTTTCATGATTTTGAAAGAAAAAATGCTATCTCCGAGTCAGCAACCTCACGTATACCCTCTTACCACATTCCTAAGAGATTTATTCCTTAAATTGGGGTGACCCGCTCATCGGTGAGCCTCAAACAGTAGTCCAGTGTAAACATCTGATTCTCCCTGGTCAACTTAGAAGGCATATTGTTCTTTTGATGAACATAGTGCCATAGTACCTTTCGTAAAGTAAGAGTCAAGTGGATTGAATTGAATGAATTTCTTTCATTTAATTTTAAGGACCCCAAATTTGTTGTGTATTCCAAATATCTTCAGTTGCGATAAAGTTAGGATGGATTTCTTTTTAATTTTTGAAAATCTTGAACTGATAATTCTTTGAAGCCCAAACTCCAGTTTAAATAGTCTCAGTACTCACATTACAATAAGGTTTAGAGTAGGGGTACTTTCAAAAAAGCTATACTTTTAGAATTAAGTTGTGTTTTAAAACCTTCCAAATGAATAGTTATGTGAGGTGGGTAAGGTTGAAGAATAATTTGGATATAAAGTTCAGCTGTCATCTCTTGAACCTCTTCTGTGTGTCAGACACTGTATTGGCTACTTTACATGAGACATTCTTATAATCACCATGAAATTATGGACTGGTATTCCCATTTTGTAGGCTGGAACACCAAGGTTCAAAGAGGTTTTGTGGCTTTATTAGAAAGAGGCATGATTAGAAAGAGGCAAAACCAGGTTTTTTTTTTATCAGAGAGTTGTAAGAATTAAACAGAATGAGATAGAGGCCTATACATTAGCTGTCATTATTAGGACTTGTAGTATCAGAAAAGAGATCTCATGGATGAGGTGATGCTGGATTCAGATCATGTAGCTTAGATACAAGTTGGGCAGGCATTTAGGAGAATAATATTGTAAAATAGAGAAAATACTATATTTGAAGTATGACAAGCAGTCAGGTATGATTTGAGTGTGAGGCTGGACATGGAGGAATACAGTGGGAGTTTTGTCTGGGAAGGAAACTCAATTGTTAAGACCTAGAAGATCATGCTAACAAAATTAGACTTGGTTTTCATAGATAGTATGGATTGATTAATATCAAATAAAATGGTGACATGGCCATATTTGTATCTTGAAAACAATTTTGACAGCAAAATAAAGGATGGATTGAGGTTTGGGGAGAGAGGGGTGGGGACATTAATGGAAGCAATTATAAAAGTTCAGGAAAAAATGATTAGGGTCTGATCTGAAAGTGGCAAGACTCAGACCAGCTGGAACAACAGGACTTCACGGAGGATCAAATGAGGATTCAAGAATTAAAACATTCCCATCTCTAGCACAGGTGATGAGAAGGATGTTGATGCTAACAATCACCACCAAAAATATGGAACCTATGCTTTACTTAGGGGTGGCACATGATGAAGATGAAGAAGCATGTTTGTCTTCAGGGCAGCCCACCCTGTTTCTACTTGCCAACATTATTTTCATCTTGGTTTGAATAATTGCAATTTGAATAGCCCAGGTTTATCACTGGTCATATGTTTTTTCATAGTATTCTTGAAAAGTAAGTTGAAGTTTGGAATGGCAAGAATAATGGAATTCTTTCACTAGTTTGTGGCAAATATTAACCTCATACCATAGTGAAAAAATGTATTTACATATTGTGATACAAACCGCTTATAAATTTCCAACACCTCTCTTCTCACTTGCCCCTTCAGAATGTAAAATGTTTGTTTCATTTTCATATTGTTGCTCACCAGGATTCCATAAATTAAAAAATTATATATTTAGCTGTCCACTGTGGCCTTCTCTGTTTGTTTATCCCAGAATATGTAGGGTTAAATGGCAAGTTAGATCCTGGGAAAGCCTTTCAAGTTCAGATTTCCAAGGATGCCCACCCTTATATCTTCCCATTATATATTCCTTTGATTTTGTTTGTTTTGTTTGGTTTCATTCCCTTTTTAATTAATCACAACATTGGGTCAGCCAGACCCATTAACTGCATTTCTCATTTAGACCTTTCAGAGATGCAGTTGCAGATGCAATTTAATTTGTTGACCCGTGATCGATAGCAATTAATAGCGTCTCTTTAATCTTGTTGAAGGATCTGTCTCTGGCTTCCAGTAGCCACCATCTCAAGGGAAAGGTATCCATACAGGCAGGTTATTTAGCTTCCAGGCAATAGTTCGCCTCAACCAACTACTTCTCTGGTGACTAAGTGTTTGTTTCAGAAGTCACCATTCTCTGTGACATTTTCAATTATCGCACAAAAGTTCATCTAGGTTCTTTTGAAAGATTTCTGTGCTGCAAGTTCATCATGTGAATGTTATGGACAAGGAACTCTGAGAAAAATACTACAAAGTACTTTTTTAATTCAGAAAACATTGATTTAAGTTTTTAAAGTGCATTATGTTAATAAAATAGGTGCTCAAGTTTCCAGGGACTTCTCCATGTTGTGTTGTGGCTAACTCAGTTCCTGCAATCCAGTATTTTCTTTTATCTGTCATATTTAATTAAAAGGTTTATTCGTTTATTCAATAAAAAACTTTGCAGCTAGGAAACTAGACACCGTGGTTGAACTGAATGATGCATTTTTCTCTTGTTCTCAAGAAGCTTACAGTCTCAGGGGGCAAACTAGGCACGTTGACAATAACAGAGGGGAGTGCGGTGCTCTAGGCATGAGCAGGCACACTGGGGAAATGGGTGAAAGGCAATGCGTCATCCTAGGTCTGTGGGAAGGCTTTCTGGGACATGGAGCTTGTTATCTGAGTTTTAAAAGAAGAATAGATCAGGTAAAGAATGAGGAAAGTAGTCAATACCCTGTTATGGTTAAGAAGGTGGAGTTTCTGCTGATACAGCTCAAACCACATAACTGTTCTGTTTTGCTAATAATGAAATCCATTCAAATTAGTAAATATGTGTGTGCCTGGCACAAAACCAGAGGCTTCGAAAAAATAAAAAAGCAACGGCATGTTGCCTCCACATTGGAAAGAAGTAACTTGTCTTATTGACATCAACCCTTCTTTTCTATAGTCAAGGCACTGACCAGTAGAATGCCCTCCACTCTGCCCACTTCAGGTATCCCGTGCACAGCATTTTATCAAAAAGTATCCTTGTGTCTCTGTGGGAATTTGGGTAATGCCATCCCTCAATGGTCTTTGCTTTGCTAGCCTTGTCTATTGAACTCCTACTTGGTACCAGGCTCACTGTGCAATGGAAGGTTGGGACCCTGTTGAAGCAGCAGTAACTAAGCAAGAGATGTATTTTTGAGCAAAGGTGCTTTTCCAAATCTATGGAAATGACCATATGAGGATGACCACATGCTCTGGAAACTCACAAGACTAGTCTTAAAACAAATTGTCAACAAGTTTCCTGCATTACAATTTTATAAACATAATAAAAAGTTGCTAGGCAATATCTTATAGATAAATTTTGAGGTCATGGGATATACAAGGCATATAATTTGTAAATGGCAAGTATAAAAATGTCTAAGGTGCATATATGTGTGTATATTTGTGCCTATGTGTAAATAGGGCAGATCTATATATCTATGAAAATGTAAAAAGTTATAAAGGTTATGGTGGACTGACGGCTGTGTCACTAGGTTCAAATATTTGCTATGGCTCTGTCTACCTAGCACACGTTTCTCCCTCTTTTGTACCTAACGACTGCAGGCTTGTGTAGCCTGCAGTTATTCTGACCCCATCTTTGCCTTGCTGTGAGGCATTTCATTAGTTTTGCTTGTTCATAGATTTAATTTCCCATCCCTACTCATTTGTGGCTCGTGGGGTCCATTGATTTCGGAGGGAGGCTAACCATGAGCGAAGGAAAGTTGCAGAGGGGAATGAAAATCAAACTTCTGTGATACCTAAAATCATTGCAGTGACAATGAAATATGTGTATATAAAAGAAAACAATATTTCTTATTAAATTTATAAATATTAACATAAGCATATGGTTGGGGGTTTTTGTTTGCTTTTGTTTGGGGTTTTCTTTTTTGGCAACTAGACAATCATTTCTGCACAAAAGGGCTTATCTTCTATTTCCCTGCTATATTTACTGTGTCACGTGGCCTTGTAGGGCACCACTCCTATGAGATGAACAGAGAATAACTTCTGAATATACAGATATGCAAGAGGGTACTTACACGCAGTAGGAGGAGAATGTTCTCCAAGCCACTTCATTGTTTACATAAGGTGCACTTATATCCCTTTTGTTGGGCTGTTTTCAGTTCCCCGGAGAACCCAACAAAGTTCCAAGAGGTTCTCAACCGTAATTACCTGTTTGTCAGCCTGACAAGTATCCTACTCAGGAATGTTAACTTTGATTGCCTGAGTTTGCTTTAGATACCCAGCTGCACCTTCTAGTTCATAAGTTATTGAGCACTATACAAGTCATGCTTTGTATATACAAGACCCCAGCACCACTTACAAGAAGAGCAGAGCCAACCAGTGTCGCATTTCCCAGTCCCTTTTCGCCAGTACAGCGACTTTATTAGCAGCCAGGCCACTGGCTACCAAGACTCCAGAGTCAGCAGCCTATAATAGCTTCGGTGGAACATCACCACTGCGTCTTCATTTTGTTTTAAACCTTCTTAGAATCGGCTGTCCTCAAATGAGCAGGAAGGCCAGGCAGCAAAGCTGCAAAATGATGCATCTGAAAAAGCATAAAGTAACTTAAGAAAAGGGGGAGGAGCACAGAATTATGATATTTCATAACACCAATGTAGCATGCAATGATACATTTCCCTTCTTTGCACTTGCAGAAGTAAAACTAGAACATACATCTGTAATCACAAATTCCATCTCATTGATTTGTGCTTGCAGAAAATGGAAGGCTAGTCATCAAACTCATATGCCTATTGAAATGATGTCAACTCAGAAAAATGCTCTTTGTTTACCATATAATCTATATTTCACTACCTAAAAATCCACAGCACGTAGGCTGGGTATACAGCATCATACCATTTTCTTTAACTGTCTTCTGGAGAAATAAAAGGGTATTGGAAATGCATCATGTTTCCTTTGAAATACAGCCAGAAACACATTCTTTAACCCTCTTCTCAGGCACATAATGAAATACAAATTTTTTTAAACTGGTTAATTTGAGCAATTGTATACTTAGCATCATTAGACCTGAGGTTGAACTGAATACTCTGGCCCAGAGTAATGTGCTTTGAGATTTGATGTATGTCTATTGAGCTAAGTCAAATAAACTAGATCATTGTAAAGGTCCACTTCTTAATGGCTCTGTAGATACTACCAGGATCATGTTTGCAGAATCAAATACTTTCTTCCTTTATATAAAGGATTCATTCTAACTGAACATCTTTTTATTTTATTTTATCATGATAAGAACACTTAACCATGATATCTACCCTTTTAACAAATTTTTAAGTGTACAATGCAGTACTGCTGACTATAGGAACAATGTTGCACAACAAATCTCTAGAACTTACTCATCTCACATAACTGAAACCTTAGGCCTGTTAATTAATAACTAACTCCCTATTTCCCCCTTCCCCCAGCTCCTGGCAACCACCATTCCATTTTTTGATGCTATGAATTTGATTTTAGACACCTCACATAAGTGGAATCATGCAGTATTTGTCTTTGTGTGACTGGCTTATTTTACAGAAAATAATGTCCTCAAGCTTCACCTATTTTGTCTGTCTCATAATGTAGAATTTCCTTCTTTTTTTAAAGGCTGAATAATATTCCATTCTATGTATATACAACCTTTTCTTTATTCATTGATCTGTCAATGAACATTTAGATTGTTTCCACATTTTGGCTATTCTGAATAGTGGGGCAATGAGCATTAGAATAAGTGAATATTTTTTAAAAATTTGTATTGAATTACACTATATACTGTATACAGAAAAGTGCACATATTATACTTATGACATAGAGTGTATACAGTTGTATCAGTAGCACCCCAGAAGTCTCCATGTGCCCCTTCCTAGTCAATACCCTCACCACCACCCCAGATAAGCCCACCATGAATGGCTGACCTTACAACAAAATAACTATTCTGAAACTATGTAAATAGAATCATACAGTATGTATCATTTAAACTTGACAGCTTTACTCAACATTTTATTTCTGAGATTCATCCATATCTCTTTTTTATGAAAAAGGAGATTTGATTACATTGACAGAGCTATATTCCCTTATTTCCCAGGTGAAATTTAATTACTAATATGAAAAAACTAAAATCTTACCCAAAGATCAGAGATTAGGAAGAAATAGCAGGCAATATCTATAAACTTACATTTTTTCCCTCTTCTAGGGACTTAATAATACATATTAATTTATGAATTTACTGGACTCCTACATTGGGAGCTGCTTCTAAGCAGAGGCCCATGTTCAGCAGAGGTGAGGCTAAGTTTCTATGTTTGAAGGAGAGGGCTTGTCCTTTACTGAACTATTTCATCGCTTCTAGCTGAATTTCTCAGTTATCACTTTCTCCTTTCATTCCTCAGTACAGTTTTTCACTGGCCTAGACAGAGAAGCAAGACTCCTTGACAGGTGAGCTCAGACAGGTCAGATATGAAACAGAGAGGGAAAAAGCATCATGACACCAGGCTGGGGTCACCGGAGACTAGAGGGAATATCAAAGCATCTGCTAAGAATAGCTCATCCTAGCAAGAACTGTGTGCTCTGTAGCCTTTGCCTGGAACACCTTGGCCTACTCCACCCCTCACTCCTTCTCCTGGCTCTCTCTTTTTCATCCCTCAATTCTCTACTTCCTTCTTAGGGAGCACCCACCTCACACCCAGATTGGGTCAGGTCCCTCCTGATGTTCTTCCATTGCTCTCTGGACTTCCCTTTTTAAAAACTCATGACTCCATAAGTAATTATTCTCATGGAATAAAAGAGCTGTCCCCTTTGCCAGATCATAAATTGATGAGGCACTTAGGAGTATGCCTGGCATATAGAAGATGTTCAACTAATATTTCTTGAATGAGTGAATTAATAAAGAAAAAATAAATACTGTAGCAATCCTCAAGATCCAAAATTAATTTTACCCCTGAAAATTTTGACTTATTTTCTCTTTCTTGGTATTCTTATTTTAGGAGGGATATGTAAATTTCCCTAAACCAACAAAACACACAAATCTTGAGTATCAAATAAATCCACTTTTTTTCTACACACAAAATTTTTCTCATTTCTGGGAATATATGCATTATAGTTTTCTTAAATTAGAGGTCCTGCTGTTTAACATTTTTGTACTAAACCCACCAAATGAATAGAAGTTCAGTAGAGCACACAAATTTGATCAGAAAGAAGCATAGTATCCCATCTCAGGCAAATGAATTCATGTAGACTACCAAAATGACATTTTTGTAATGACTTGTATTCATTTATAATGTGAATATTCCTCTCCACATCTAGTGGATCCAATTAGGATGAATCATTTGGCAGAGAGAGGATATTGGTAAGATGTTGTATGTTTTTGTGTTTGTATGTTTTTATCTTAACCTACTGTGTTTCTTCAGGAAATTAGACTTATGGCCTCTTCTTTACTTTTGAGATTGTTGGAATGTGAGGAAGTTTACTAAAATGATCAAGAACTCTTGTTAATTCAAAGTGCTTGGGCTTTCTTCACAAGTGATGCAGATGGATACAGGATGGGTCCACTCTGCAATTATAGATGACCAACACAACCAAATGGTGGTCCCATCTGGTACCTACGACAGAGCTGAAACATTTTTTATTCTGAGATTTTTTTGGCAGCAGGGGGATTTCAAAACTGGAAGGGACCTCAGAGGCTATGAGTTACTAAATCTTATGGGCAGTAATTATTAGCAATAATTTACAAATAAAAGTATTTACATTTCTTATACTTCAAACTTATTTATAGTACATATTACGTATGGCAGCAAAGATCCTATAATCCTGGAAGTACAACCAGGTCCTAGAAACCTGTAGCTAGTATCTTAAGAAACTAAGTTGAAATGTTGGTGTCTATCTTTCAGGCTTTTATATATATATATATATATACACACACACACACATATACATATATATATACACACACACACATAATGCTTACTCTTAAATCCTGTCTTCAAACTATAAGTGACTCAGAAACATCCCAATTAAGAATTCTTCCACAGTTTTCCTAACAATCTACCCAATTACTCAAAACTCTCAAAGGAAAGGAAATCTTATGGAAAACTATTGAATGTATTAATTAAGCTCAAACACAATTTAACAAGCATTCTTAATCACTTACCACACAGAAGGCATTAGGATTGATGTTGAGGGTACAAAGATGGATATAAAACTTATTTTTCTCAAAAGCTTTATAGTCTAGTGAAAGAGAGAAACAAAAACTATCAATAAAATTTCAATATATAGAGGTTTGTATAGGATGCAATGGAGCATACAAGAGCATTTATTATTTCACATTGGGTTTCAGAGAAGGCTTTCAGGAGAAAAAGATGTTGAAGCTAAGTCTAGAAAGATGAACACAAGCTAACCAGATGCAGAGAGATACAGCTGATCATATCTTTACTTGTCCACAGATAAAGACGTGTAGGGTGAACCAATACTGCACGTGCGGGATCCACAGGCACATCCATGCCGCACTTGCATGGAGAGATGAAGCTAGTGGGGGGGGGCATCAAGTCAAGGACCTCAGGAGCCCTGTTAAGAGGCTACCCTTCAGTCTGTGGATGTCAGGAAAACGCTGAGTGTTTAGTCTAAAGAGGGAGCTACATAGCCCAATGTGTACCTTGGAGAGAGAATTCTGGCTCTAGCTACACCATAAAAATGCTTCTGGGAAAAGTGACACTAAGCAGAAGCAAGACTAGATGGCAACTGTACTCAAAACAAGAGATAGTGAGTCCTTACAGTAAAGAACTGTTCCTAGGGATAAAACAAAGTGTATCCTTTGAGCCAAATTTAGGTAATAAAATTATGAAGACTTAGGAATTGGCTGGATAAAGAAGTTGAAGGGAAGAAGCAGTATAGCTTGAGTGAGTCCTAAAATACAGAGGAGGAATAGGTTTGGGTTGGTAGGAATATGATGATTTAAGCTTTAGACATAGTGAGCCACAGGTGACAGTGAGATATAAATGTATCTGTATCCAGTAGTACATTGGATATATGAGTTTGAAGTTCAAGGCCAAGATCAAGATGCAGATACAGGTTAAGGGGTTTTAAAAACATACGTGACAGTTACAAACATAGGCAGGTAAGATTGCTCAAGAACAGACTATAGAGCTGGGAGAAGATCAATGACACATTGAAACAAGCCAAATAAAGACATATTATAACTGTGATCAGATCATAAATATTGTATAGCCATACATTTTTCTATATTCTCTTCACGCTAAGAATCTCAGTGTTTCCGGTAGTCAAAATATAGTATTCATTAAATCTTGTCCACCTATATTTTAGAGAATCAAAGGCAAAGGCTAATGATAGATTAATAATAAGCAAAATTTAAGTAATCTAAGTTAAAATTGATCCTCAGTTATCTCAGAAAGATTCGACAGAATGCTCTAGTGTTACATACCCATGTAGATAAATATATATATTGCTGGATAAAGGGTATGTGAGCAATTTATTCTCACAAATAATTCTTACCTATACATGCTGAAATGCTCATTTCTCAGTCCATTAGGTTCAATTTAATGCATATAGAACATGTCTAGAATCAATAGGACTTTGAAGGTTTCATTTTTAATTTCACTCAGATGAAAAATTCTGCGTGCTGCTTGATAGTTCCAGCACTTAAGCAGCTTCGGCAGCAGGTCCCTCGGGAAGCATGAGGCCAAGGTTAAAGCCCTTCTAAGTCAAGATGCTAGGATACCCACAGAACCAATTTTCATTGTATTACATGTCTTCTGTTATTTTATTGGCATGCCTAGAATCTGAGAGTGGAAGGGGTGCACTGGGATTAATTTCAGTTGCAGATGTATAGCTCTTGGCATTAAATTTTCCTTAACTTTCACAAAATTCAAGGTTACTGCTTTAGCTTATTAGTCTTTGGCTAATTTTGTATTGTGTACAAAAAACAAAAGGAGAAATGCTGTTTTTCCCAAAACACACAGAAGACAACAGTGTGATGGGAGATGTGAGTCCCAGTTTTTGCTGAATTAGCAAGTACTTCCTAAATTAGAAGGAACAGCTTACATCATTTTTCTTCATGACTAGAGTAGTGGTTGTCTGTGTGCAAAGATGCCCTGGATCCTCCTGGCCAAGTGGCCTTCCCTTAAATTGTTTCTTTATTGTTAAAGGTGGGTTGGCATATCCTCAGCTATAGGCATATCTCCATTCATATCTCCATCGGCAAAATGGCAGATTAGGAGTAGGACTAGGGTTTGGATGACCATGTGTGTGGTACATGAGAGCTCATCCTGCCAGCAGCTCAAACAAAATACCGAAAATGCCCCTGGGGCAAAAAGTCTTCTATGCCATTCTGCCAGCTCATGTGTCTCACACCTACCCTTTACTGACACGTCATCCCTGGTGATCCCTGCATTAGTCTGACCCAAGAACTTGCTGAACAATACTTCATATTGACCGTTATAATTGTGTAGTATTTTGCAATTTCAACATACTTTCAAATATGTTATTTAATTTTATATTCTAAGAACTCTCTGTAGTGACAAAGCAGCTGTTATTATTGCATTATCTCGTTAGAGAAACTGAAGCTCCAAAAGGTTAAATGATTTGCACAGAATTATATAATTAATAAATGGAGGAACTTGTCTGCAAGCCGAGCACTTTCTGACTTCTAGGCAAGTATTATCTTCACTCTACCCCAGGCATCCTGTAAGAAACAAACAAACAAAAATCACTGAGGTCTTATACAGGCTAGGAATAGGACCTCGTGTCATGGAAGAAAGGATTTTTCTTGTGAAACAAACTTTGTCTTTGACATTCTTTCCTTTTTCCCAGAGCCCTATTTCTCTCCTCATCTTTCCACCTTCCAAACCTGGACTTAGTGTCCCCAGAATGCCTCAGTGTCCTGAGACGTGTCATTCCCATCTCTTCCCAGTAGGCAAATTCCAACTAGTACTTCACAGACTGAAATGTTATCTCCTCTCTAAATATTTTCCTTATTTCCCCTGGAATTATTTATTGTTCCCTCCTCTAAGCTATTGGATCATAGCTTTTTTCATACATTTTATCAGCACTTACTATATCATGTTTTAATATTTCATTCTATCCATTTTTTCCCAGGACTTTGTGTTCCAAAAGACAAGTACTTATTTTTCATTCTTGTATCATTCACAGTACCTAGAAGAGTCTCTGGCACATCGGAGATGTTCAAGGTTCGGTGAGGGGACCCAAACACATTTAGCCTAAAGGCTTGACAACAATGTGCTCACTCCCTTCACAATGACAGATGAATACAAATGTTAAGATAGGCCTCCAGGAAGAGGTCAATATTTAGCACAAAGTAATGAATCTCTCATGATGAAATATCAGGCACTATGACAGTCAGTAGGAATTTAGTGACAATGCTGTCTTCCTATTGTTTTCAAATCATATCACATAGGTAACTTCCAAGACCAATGCAAATTAATTCATGTCAACAGATATTTACAGTGGACATCTGACATTCATTAGGAATACTTCCAGGGTCCTTTACATATTCTTAAATTCACTATTTCAAAACATTTTGCAAAGGATCTTGGTTTTCTCCAAAACCACATTTTATTGAAAATCACCTGTTTCCTTTCCATATCCAAGCCATAAGTTTACCACTTTTTAAATTGTTATTAAACTACATCTTATTTTGCCTCTATTTTACACACATACAAAAAATTCAGTTGTGAGCACTTAACAATGTAAAATAAAGATTGCTTGATAAAGAATAAAGAACCACAGTCATATTAAGATACACAGGGCAAGAGCAGCAAAATTTCAGGGCCCTCTGGAGGTCACTTGAGAAAATTCAAAACCATAAACGTTAAATTTACAAATGCCAAGAGTCTAATGGATACTGAGTGCCTATTACATGCAAGACATTGTGATCAGTGCTGCAGAGAATTCAATATGCATAATTGTCTCTGTTCTAAACATTCTAATCATTAATCCAGTGTCTCTATTTCTGTTGTGTTACCATTTGCCCTGACATTTTTATTTAATATTATAGAACTTCCTAAAGAAATAGCCTAAAGGCTTCCAGTCAAGGTGTCTTGAACTAATGCTGCAATCTTCTTATGACACTCACACAAATAGTACTGATAGATTCGATAACTATTTATTTATTTATTTATTGAGGCAGATTCTCACTCCATTGCCCTGAGTAGAGTGCCATGGAATCATCATAGCTCACAGCAACCTCAAATTCCTGGGCTCAAGGGATCCTCCTGCCTCAGCCTCCCGAGTAGCTGGGACTACGGGCATGCACCACCATGCCTGGCTAATTTTTCTATTTTTAGTAGAGATGGGGTCTCACTCTTGCTCGGGCTGATCTCAAGTAATCCTCCCGCCTTGGCCTCCCGGAGTGCTAAGATTACAGGTGTGAGCCACCGGGCCCAGACTCGATAATTTTTTAAAATGTAAAACATGGTCATTTTTTAAGAAAGTATAAATATATTCAAGAGCTGGAAATAGAAACAAACAGAGGTGAGTGGAGGCTACAGTCACTGGATCAATCAGATTCCAGAACTTTTCATTGCGTGTGTGTGTGCGTGTGTGTGTGAAGAAATGTTCATTTTACATATACAGAGACAGAGAGAGAGAGAGAGAGAGAGAGAGCCTGTATAAATTCCCAGGACATTGGCTTATATGAAGTAATATATTTGGGGGTGGGGTTGCCTAGGGAGAGCAGAGACAGCTATGCAGGTAGAACCCTAGCCAGGTTGATCAAAGGCTTATGACTCGGTGTGTACTTTTTCCAATAGCACCATGGGACAAGACCACAGAGGCATCAATATAAAACCTGGCTCTGGATAGGAGAAACTGAGTCTCCAAAACCATAGACAGAAAAGAATGAACACAGAAAGTGTGAAAAGGAATGGTCATTTAAGATGAGCCTGCAACCCAAAATTTCAAGCATGTGAAAAATAGCAAAGTAAAGGCAAAAATCCAATCAGAAAATTTGAAAATGGCTCTAAAGTAGAAATTTTTTATATCTTCAAAGAAATGAATAACATTTGTAAAGTAAGAACTACAATTATGAAACCAAAGCAGTCAGATACGAATCAAGAAAAGGTAGATAAGAAAAAAGAGCCAGGCCAGGCACAGTGGCTCATCATATCTGTAATCCTAGCACTTTGGGAGGCAGAGGTAAGTGGATTGCTTGAGGCCAGGAGTTCGAGACCAGCCGAACAAGAGTAAGGCCCCATCTCTACAAAAATAGAAAAGTTAGCTGGGTGTAGTGGCATGTCCCTGTACTGGGGAGGCTGAGGCAGGAGGATTCCTTGAGCCCAGGAGTTTAAGGTCACAGTGAGCTGTGATGATGATGATGATACCACTGCACTCCACCTGGGCAACAGAGTGAGACTCAGTCTCAATAAAAGAGAGAGAGAGAGAAAGAGAGAGAGCCAATTAGAAATTAAAAATTAGCTATTAAAATAAAAAGTCCAACATATGCTGGATATAGCCAAAATAAGAATTAATTAGTTTGAAGATAGGTGTGAAAGTAGTCATGCAGAATGAAGCACAGAGAACTAAAGAAATCACACATAAAAGTAAAAGATAAGGCACAATAATAATGATGATGATTATGACATTAAACTGCTTTAGAAAATATAAACAATGAAAACAGGAATCAGATATCAAACTTCCAAATCAGCAGGAAATAATTGAGAAAAAATCATCAAATTAAGTCAAAAAAGGCAGATGAGAGAAAGAGAAAATAATAACATGGTAATAGAAGTAAAATATTGAATTAAGTTCAAATAAATCAGTCATAGCAATAAGTATAAATGGATTAAAATTACCTTATAAAAGACCATCAAATAAAATGTTTTTCAATTCAGCATTATGTTATGAGAGAAAAACCTAATATAAAATAATACTGAAAGAAAACCCCAAAGGCAATCACAGCATCAACAAAAATAAATAAATGGGACCTGATCAAATTAAAAAGCTTCTGCACAGCCAAAGAAACTGTCAAGAGAGCAAACAGACAACCTACAGACTGGGAGAAAATTTTTGCAAGCTACACATCCGATAAAGGGCTGATAACTAGAATCTATTTAGAACTCAGGAAAATCAGCAAGAAAAAAATCAAACAACTCTATCAAAAAGTGGGCAAAGGACACAAACAGAAATTTTTCAAAAGAAGAAAGAATAATGGCCAACAAACATATGAAAAAATGCTCAACATCTCTAATCATCAGGGAAATGCAAATCAAAACCACAATGAGATATCACTTATCTCCAGGGAGAATGGCCTTTATTAACAAGTCCCAAAACAATAAATGTTGGCATGGATGCAGAGAGATAGGAACACTCCTACACTGCTGGTAGGACTGCAAACTAGTTCAACCTCTGTGGAAAGCAATATGGAGATACCTTAAAGCGATACAAGTAGATCTACCATTTGATCCAGCAATCTCATTACTGGGCATATACCCAAAAGAACAAAAGTCACTCTATAAAAAAGACACCTGCACTCGGATGTTTATAGCAGCACAGTTAACAATTGCAAAGTTGTGGAAACAACCCAAGTGCCCATCAATACATGAGTAGTTTAATAAAATGCGGTGTATGTATACCATGGAGTACTATCCAGCTATAAGAAACAACAGTGATATAGCACCTCTTGTATTTTCCTGGCTACAGCTGGGACCCATTCTATTAAGTGAAATGTCCCAAGAATGGAAAAACAAGCACCACATGTTCTCACCAGCAAATTGGTATTAACGGATCAACACCTAAGTAGACATATAGGAATAACATCTATTGGGTGTCGGACAGGTCGGGGGGGAAGGGATAGGTATTATATATACATAGTGAGTGTGATGTGCACCAACTGGGGGACGGACACGCTAGAAGCTCTGACTCGAGGTGGGGGGCAAGGGCAATATAAGTAACCTTAACATTTGTACCCCCATAATATGCTGAAATAAATAAATAAGTAAGCAAACAAAAAGATATACAAGGTCACAATATTACTTTTGTAATATTTGGGTGTCATTTGCCCTTTTCCTTGTGTTGACATTTGCACTGATATCACAAAAGCAACAGGGGGTCAAACTGCTCACACCAGGGCAGTGGCACTAAACTGTACTAGCAGTCATTGTCTTCTTCACTGCCACGTGTCAAAGATATGCACAGTGGGCATGAGTTAAAGCAGTGAAAACAAATTTTATTCAGTAACTACTGACAAGTAGAGGAAAGAGCTGAGCCTCATTCCAATTTGAGCAGAGGTGATCTGGGCGTTTTAAAGGGAGAACTGGGGGAGGAATGCGGGGGCTCAGCAGAGTCAGAAAAGTGAAAAAAGTACAATGAGTTGGTCAGTGTAAAGGTGATCTGGCCAGCTGTGACTGCTGGTGGGCAGGTATCTAAGTTAGGGTGGTTCTATCCTCCCACGGAGACTGGGAGACAGAGGCCTTATCCTTCTCAAGGATTACATTTCAAAGGAATGGTTCTCAGCTCCTTAAGAGAGATTCCTATGAACAGCAAGAGCTACATATTTACAATCATGAGCCCATTGTGCCCTAAGAAAGGAAGTTCAGGGGCCTATGCTTGGGCCTGTTGGCCAGTACAAATAGTAAACTTTTCTGGCAGCCCTGAGCTTTCTCAGGCAGGCACTTTAAGGTGGGTAGAGGTCAACCTGGGGACATGGCCTTATGCTATTAGAAGCCATGCTAGAGTTTTGTCAGGTCTCTCAGTGCAGGGTTGGAATGGCATTGTCATGCACCTGAGTTCTGCAGTTTTCACATGCACTTGTAAAAAACAACACGCCACTGCCCACTCAGCTCCCCAAAGCTGGTTTTGCTTAAGAATGACCTTCATGAAGCAGGATTATTAATTTCATTAAATCTCAACCCTTAAGTACATGTCTTTTTAGTATTCAGTGTGACAAAATGTGAAGTACAAATAAAGCAATTTCTGCTTCACATTTAAGTACTCAAGCTATCTTAAGGAAAACTATTATCCAATTGTTTGAATTGTGAAATGAGCTATCACTTTGTCTATGGAACATCATTTTTACTTGAAAGAATGACTGATAGACAAACTATAGCTATGAAACTTTGGGTTTTGTGTGCATGTATCTCAAAAATAAATGTAGTGAATCTCTCACTTCAAGGAAAACAACTGACAACTAACAATATCTATTGCCAATGATAAAATTCAACCTTTCAAGTGAAAATTGGGAAATTAGAATTTTGGAAAACTTGTATTCACTATCGTGAGTTTGATAGCTTTGCAATATTGAAAGACTATTTTAAAAATCAGTGGTTATATTAATGAATGTGATTTTTTTGATGCTGCATAATGCAATTTGTCATTTGGAAGGTCTGCATAATTCAGTAAACCAGTAGTTTCCAAATGAAAATGCATAGTGTTACAAAATTGAGCATCAGTAAAAGACTATTCAAAGCACAAGATACATCAATGGGTATCAGGATAACAGAGTACAAATAGTTTACTGATGTGATTTTAGATTTCACCTTGCCAGTAACTATTAGTTTTGGTGTACTACCAAGGAAAAATGTCCACAATTACCTTCTACCAGTCATATGGTTCAACATTTTCTTAGAGTTCCTAGTCGATAAAAAATGATACAAGAAATGACATATAAGTTGTACAAAGAGACGATTGTCATTATTTGCAGATGATATGATTGCCAATATAGAAAACCAAGAAAATATCAGACAGACTATTAAAACTAATAAGAGAATTTAGCAACTAAGATCACCATGCAAAAGTCAATAGATCCCCTATCTACCATCATACACAAATAGAAAAGGTAATGGAAAAAAGATCTCATTTATAATGACAACAGAAAATATAAGATACCTGAGCATAAAACTAATATGTCTTATATGACAGTAATCAAGAACTTTTAAATAATTTAAATAAATGAAAAAATATACCATGTTCATAAAGGGAATATTGTAAAGAGAAAAGTCTCTCCAAAATTAATATACAAATCCAATAAAGTTCTTATCAAAATGTTATAAATTTTAAACTGATTCATATAGAAGAAATATTTAAAATTTTAAGGCATAATACATAATAATGGCAAAGAATAAAAGGTACATTATCCGAGATATAACAAAATATCTACATGAATATTATGAAGAAAATTTTAAAACATTACTAAGAAAATAAAGATGACTTAAATATATGAGGAAATATGCTGTTTGCATGAAAAGGAGACCTTAGTATTATAAAGATATCAATGGTCCCTTAAGTTAACATATAAATTCAATGAAATTCCACTGAAAATTCTGGCAGAATATTTTAGAAAACCTGATAAATTGATTCTAGATTTATTAATGGAGTAATAGCAAATATTTAATAGTATTTTGTGTTAATCAAGTACTTTTCTAAGAACTTTAATACAACTATTTAATGCCCATAATAACCATATCTATCAAGCAGGTACTACTATCATCCCCATTTTATATATGAGAAAACAGAGGCACAGGCAGATTAAGAACTTACCCAAGGTCAGACAGATAGTAATAGAAGAACCAAGATTCTTCCCCAGTTTGTCTCCAGTTTCCATGCCCTTAGCACCACTATGCAGTTCTGTCAAGAGGACCAAATGGTTTTGAGGAAGAGCAAGGGGGTGTGGGGGAGGTATCTTTATCACTATAGCTTGAAATAATGTGATATTGATACATAAGTAAATATGCCAATGAAACAAACTGAAGCACCTATAAACAACTTACTCATTTGATTTATGAGCATGAAAGCATTTTAGATTGACAAGAAATGAATAGCATATTAGACAAATGTTACTGGGGTAAATGACATAAGATCCCCGGATCATTTCATATAAAAAAAATCAATTCCAAGAGGATTAAATATGTTAAAAATAGAGGCAAAACTTTAATATATTTAAAGTAAAATTTATGAAAACGCATTTGTAAACTTGTGGTAGGAAATCATTTTAAACACATACAAATGAAGCACAAATCATACAACGAGAATGATTAAGTTGTCTACATCGAAATTAAAAATACCAGTGTAACAAAATATAAATATATATATTTTTCAAAACAAGTGAAAAGACAAGAAAAGCTGGGAAGAGGTATTTATTATACATAACCAACAAATAATTAGTATCCAAAATATATAACAAACTCTTACAGATCAGTAATAAATATGTTAGGTACAATAGCTAAGATCTCTGGCTCTTCTAGGGACAAGGGTCCCCATTTGCCCTGCTTTGGTGCTGCCTCGAGCAAATGCCCCACCTGGGAAGAAGAATGAGGTCTGGCACTTCCTTCTGCTGTTGCCTCACCTTTAATCCTATCCCAAGAAACTGCTACATCTGGGGAAGGAGGGAATGCTTTACTAATCTGGGAATTCCCCAGCCTAGGCATACTAGATTTGGAAAGACCCAGAGTAAACTAAGGCTAATTATTGTGTCATTAGCTTAAATCTACATTGTGGTTCCTCTCCCCCAGCTAGGGCTTTTAGAAAAGGAGCTCGCATAGGCAGATACCACCTTGAGAACACCTGTTAAGCATTTGGTAACATACCACACCTCCCAAAAGCCCTTCCACAGAATAAGCCAATAGGAAGAAACAACTCGAGAATTCCCAGAGAGCGAGTCAGTTAGTAAGTCAGTGAGTCAGTCTGTCTATCTCTGCTCACAGAGACAAACCTGTTTTGTTTTATAATAAAAAGAAACTGCTTCCTGCTTGTGGTCGCTCAATGGCACTGGCCCTGTGTGTGATTTTTTTTATTTTTCCAAGCAAGGAGCCAAAGAGCTGGGATAATGGTCCGCCAAGAGGCTGGACCTGACACTTTGGTGTGTCTGGTCATTCTTTGGCCAAGAGCACACAAAAAACTGAGAACAGACAGCCACCCTGACCAATAGACAAATAACCAAGAGAAAAAAATAGCCAAAAGAATGGGCAAGAATTTCATAGAATAAGAAACATAATGGGTGAAAAAATATATGGAAAGATGTTGAATGTAAACAGTAATCAAAGAAATGTAAATTTAACCAATGTTCAAATGGCCAAAGAAGCCGGTGTGAACCATCATGCTGGAGTTCATTGTCCCCATCTCTTTCCAACCCGGCATTGTCACATTCTGTGACTTCACATTGGGGACTTGGTATAGGCCATTTGGGAAGATTTACACCATGAAAATGGGCAAATGCTACAAATCAGGGTTTGGTTTTTTTTCTCTATTTACTAGTTTACCAACACATACTGACTTTAACTCAAAATGAAATATTATTTCACACCTATCTGATTTACAAAAAGTTTAAAGCATAACAATAGCAAGTGTGTGGAATTCTCATACTCTGTTGGTAGGATCATAAAATGATACAAGTACTTAGAACAATTTGTCAAATCTGTACAGACAGTGTATATGTGTGTTGTATGTATGTGTATATATATATATAATAATATATATAAAATATTTAAAGATTATATCAGATAGCCAAAAACGTAAGTCTAACAATACCAAGAATGTAGGAAAACACTAATTCTCATATACTATGAGAGTATGATTTGGCATTACCCAGTTAAAGATAAATTGGGCAATATTTAGTGAAAATGGAGAAATGCCTTCCTATGATTCATCAGTCTGGTTGCTAGATATATTAACCTAGAGAAAAGTCTCTCACACATACCCAAAGGACAAGCTCAATAATTTTCCCTGTAGCATTACTCAGTACAGAGTTATTTTTACTAGAGAATAAATGTCCTACTACAGAGCAGTTAAAGTAGGCCAGCTAGATCTATCTATGTCCACATAGATAACTCTCAAGTCAATGCTAGGTGAAAAGAAGTCATAGAATGACATGTACAGTATGTTACCATTTATGTTGTTTTATAAGAACACACAAAGTATCATATTATTTATGAATAAATACATAGTGAAAATATTAAAATATAAACTGAATGTAAACCAAAGTAATGGTTATGCTTGCCTGTGGGAAAGGGGAAAGGGAATGATCTATAGACAGAAGCATAAGAGAAATATCAGTAATGATTTATTTATTTAAGAAAAAGATCTGAAGGAAATGTAATAATATGTTAACATTTGTTAAATTTGATGGCAGGTACATGGGTGTTTAGAACATTATTTTTTGTTTGTACTGACTTAAAATGTTTATATTTTTTCCTTTTTAAGAAAAATAATATATTTCCCTTAGCTTCCTGAATTTGTTTTGGGGAGAGGAAAAACCAGTAAACTTGAAGTCAAACATAAGTTCTAACGCAAGCTCTTCTATTCGATAGCTGTGTGTCCACAAACAAGGCTCCTGAGTTTTAAATGAGAATGTAATAACTGCCTTGTAGAGAAAGATTAATTGAGATATCATGAGTCACAGGGCATATGCTACCAGCCTTCTGTATTAGTTTGCTAGGAGTGCTGTAACAATGTACTGCACACTGTGTGGCTTAAACAAAAGAAATGTATTGCCTCACAGTTCTGGAGGCTAGAAGTCCAAAATCAAGGTATCTGCAGGATTGATTCCCTCTGAGGCCTGTGAAGGAAGAATCTGGTCCAGACCTCTCTCCTTGGCTTGTAGCTGGCTATCATCTACCTGCCTTTTTATGTCACTGTCCCTCTATGAGCAGCCATGTCCTTCTTATAAGCACACCAGTCATACTGGATTAGGGTCTACCCTAATTACCTCCTTTTAATTATAAAGGCCCTATCTCCAAATGTGGTTATATTTTGAAGTACTGGGGGTTAGAACTATAATGTAGAATTTTAGGGAGCCACAATTCAACCCACAAAACCTAAAGTATATAGTTGATACTTAAAAAAAAAAAATATATATATATATAAAGATGTTGCCTTTAAGAAGATTAAACTCATCCCCAACTAAAAGTGACTTTCATTTATTGGTATTATTTAATTGGTCAGAAGTTAGTGGGCAGGTCTGAAGAATGGCAGAATGAGGTTATGGACTTCGGCTCCTACCTTTACAGATGCAATATGACACCTGTGTTGGTAAGGCCTGTGGCCAAAATAAAGGCTGGACCTGCCAGCTTCTCATTTGTCACGCTATATCCAGTTCGCTCAGGTGGATAGTGGATAATGCTAATAATGCCGAATTCTACATTTGATTCCCATCAGAGCTAATTAGCTTCACTCATTCCTACACAGCCAGCCCTTAGCTGTTGCCTGATGATCCAGGAAACAACAGAGGCCAACAAAAAACAGCACTGGATGTTTAACAGGCATGACTTCTATTCTGAGTCCTGGAATTGATAATCTAAGAGCAGGAAAGAGGCAATGGGAGGCTCCCTTTATCTCAGTTCAAATGGCCCCTCACATGTTATTTCAGACCTCCACAACCAGGTGATTAGCACTATGCATAAAAATCTTAACAGAGGTGAACAGTCAACACAAACCAAAGAAAGGGAGTGGCAAACTCAGATAAAAAACATCGAGATTAAAAAATAAATAAATAAATAAATAAACAACAACATCGAGATAGCAAAGCCTGGCCTTAATAATCCTCCTCTCGTGTGACCATTTGTTTTCCACCTAATTAAATATGCTTTCATATTGAAATAGTTTTAAACTGAATAACTAGGTTTAAACTGAATAATACTGAATTACAATAGTCTCTCCTTATTGGAGGTTTCACTTTCCAAGGTTTCGGTTATCCATGGTCAACCGTGGTCTGAAAATATTACATGAAAATTCCAGAAACAAACAATTCATAAATTTTAAGTTGCATGCCATTCAGAGTGTCATGATGAAATCTTGCTCCATCCTGTCTGGGACGAGAATCATTCCTTTGTCCAGCGTCTCCACACTGTGTATGCTTAGTAGCCATATTGGTTATCAGTTTGACTATCACAGTGTTGCTCTATTTTTGTTAGTTATTGTTAACTTCTTATTGTGCCAAATTTATAAATTAAACTTTATCATAGGTCTGCATACACAGGAAAAAACATAGTATGTATAGGGTTCAAAACTATCAGTGGTTTCCAGCATCCACTGGGCATCTTAGAATGTATCCCCCACAGACAATGGAGAACTACAGTTCTTACAAATATTTTACTCCCATTTATCAACCACTTCATCTCCCTCCTCTATAAACGATTGGGTATGCCACAGAATAAATAATTTATAAACTTTCGAAAGAAGAAATATTTCTATGTCTTCCTCTTAGTTTTTGTTTGTTTTGCTCAAATCATGGTTGTAAATGAAGATGTTCAAACACAGAACAGAGTAATAATGTTCCCAATTTCTCAGGGAAGCATTCCAAATTTCCAAGTTTATCCCCTTTAAAGTGAGAAACTCTTAGCTTCCTCCTGCCTCAGGAACTCTTGGGCCTTAGAATTAATGTGGATTATAGTGCAGAGAAACCAGCTAGGAACACAATGCACTGGACTCTTTGATACACAGATATAGTTTTGGGGAACTCTATTTATGTTTGCCCTTTTTAACTTCATAGGAATGATGATCAGAGAACCTGTGTGTGAAAGGACTCTTTTGGTTACAAGTAACAGAAACCCAATTCAATCCAACAAAAAGAAGGATTTTTGGCTCCCCAAATCCTGAAGTCCAGGGGTCTACTTCACGCACAGTTGAATTTTTCTGTACCCCTCCATTTCTCAGGTCTACTTTCTACGGATAGACTATCCAGATAGTGCCACAGAGGTCCAACAGGGGCTTTCAAATGATATCCTACTAGTTTAGCAACACAAGAAGAAAAATATAAAACTCCTCTTTTCTAAAATTTACAGCAAGAATTCCAGATTTCCCAGCGTGGGCAACATAGCAAAACCCCATCTCTACAAAAAATAAGAAAATAGCTGGGCAGAGTGGCTCCGGCATGTAGTCCCAGCTATAGAGGAGGCTGAGGTGGGAGGATTGTTTGAGCTTAGGAATACGAGGCTACAGTGAGCTGTGATCTCACCACTGCACTCCAGCTCTGGGCAAAAGAGTGAGACCCTGCATTTAAAAATAAAAAAATAAAATAAAATAAATAATTCTGGGTTTTATGATTATATGCCTATTCTTGAACTAATAAGTGTATCTAACAGATGTTGGGCTCTCATCTACTCTGCTTGGTCCATGTACCTGCCTCAGAGTTTAGGAGAGGGATCAACCACCCTCCACCCTCCAACCATATGGATTGAAATGAGCAAAGGCTGGTCTCCCAAAGAAAAATTGAGGTGCTATTATCAGAGGGGAAATGGAAGGCAAAGCAACAGATATCCATTATCGCAGGCTTAAGCTGTCGTCTCAGGAAAAAAATACCGTTAGTCACAAAAGGGGTGGGGTCTGAAAGCACGGCAAACTCAGTGTAAACTCATCATCATAGCTTGAAAAAAATGAAAAATATATTTTCTACTGCTGGTGGGTCCACACTGCATTTTCATATGGATACATAATTATGGTAAGTCACAGTTATTATTTGAAAGCTTCTCTGTAGGTATTAGAAAACAGCTAATGAAGAGTGACACTGAAAGGTTGTTTAACTCATCCCCAGCCACCGATAAAATCACACATAAGCCTTCAGTTTTTGAAGACCTACAGAAACAAGGCTCCATAATAATCATTCCATTATAATTAAATTATTAAGAAAAATGATATATGCTGTCTTTTCTAGCCCTCTCTATTCAAGGGAATAACTCCTTTTGTACATGTAATTAATTAATTTGTTGTAGCAATTAGTTTCAATGCTCTTGTGAGGCATGCTAATCTCTCACCAGGGTAAAATGAGGCACTCGGATAAAAGTCGTGTTTCTGGAAAGAGCGAGTTTCCAACCTGATAATGACTTTTGGATCAAAATATGTTCCCTCACCCCAAGGATTGTTCACATGAAGTTCAAAAGTCTGTGAAAAAGAAGATAACCTCATCAGGTGTGACCTGTCAAACGCCAATTAGGAGAACTCCCCTGTTTGAAACTTGGCCTCCTTAGATTTCTGTCCAGTGGTAGAGTCGGCCACAGAAATCAGGCAGCTTTTGCTCCCTCTGTAATACTCTATCACAATTAATGACAGTGTCACACTGTACTTAATGTAAATTAATTCTGTGTTTGACCAAATAACCCAATACGATTTAAGTTTCCTATGTAGCCAGATTTTTTAATGTATTGCTTAGAAGATGGAAAAGACATTATTCTACGGAGAGTTTTGAGTATCTTTTAAATCAGGAATTAAATAAATAAGGAGCTCACCATACGTGCAGCCCAGGATATTGCTTGCAGCATTTAGCAGGGTCAGATTATCAAGTTTCATTATTTGATACATTTTCAGGCTTGCCACAGAGTCGTAAGGAATTGATGGGAGCAGCAAATTCATTTTAAAACGGGTTTATCGCTTCATCAGGTATTCATTTAAGCAGAATCTACAGCGTAACTGGATCTCTTTGGCCCTATGTGACATGTTTTTCCAAATGGAATGATAATAAGTATAGAGATATACTGCGTAGTTAAAGACTTCCCATCTCCATGAAGCACCCAGATATTCAAAGGAAGAAATTACATTCTCAAGCCACTCATCGCCAGAGGATCAATGGCCAGCTGTTGAAGGGCCCTGCTAAAGAGAAATCTAGAGCTGCCACAGTCCTTCTGGCTCTCAGTGAAGGAAGCAAACGGCTATGTTATAGAGAAACTATCATGAGACATTTAGTTTCTGGTTAGAAAAAATAATAATTGAGCATTAAATAAAGTATTATAATATATGTTCTTATAGCTACTAAGCCATATTACATAGGAAAATGGCACAAAATTAAGAAGATAAAATTCCAGAGAAATAGTATTAAGAAACATCAAGCTATTTTATTGTAAATTATGCATGTGATAACACACTAATCCATAGTCTATAAAATCCAACTTGTTATCAGAAATGAAGATTGTGAATTCACTAAGCTCTTGTATGTATGATGCCTTCCATTTAATCAATTGTATCATGACCCAAAAAAAATCACTTCAAAATATGAATTATTTATTTCCAAATAGATACTGACATTATATTTTCAAAATATAAATAGCTATAGGTAATGTAATGATATGTACAATTGTTTCATATAACAAAATCTTCTTAATGAATAAATTTCAGATGTTATCATCATTAGAATACTATCACAATAAATAATATATAAAATATCACCCTTATTATTGACAATCCTATATCAAAGAGCAAAGCTTAGATCTGCTACTTAAGTGGGCTGACTCCTGTCCCACAGTCTACACTACTGGTTCTTAACCATGGCAGCACATTAGAACCACCTGGAGAACTTGTAAAATACCCCTTGTCCAGGCAAATCAAATCAGAAGATGGACTAAGGATTTGCCCTGGCATTAGTGGCTTTTAAAGCTCCCCCTGTGTTTCTACTGTTCAAAGTTGAGAACCATTAATCTAGATCACTAGCTCTCAATGTATGATCCTGAGAGTAGAGACCTCAATGGCACCTAGGATCTTGTTAAAAATGCAAATCAGATCCCACCCAAACCCACTGAGTCAGAAACTCTGGAGGAGGCGAGCAGTGGCTAAGACTGTGCAGGTGATTCTGATGCAACCTGAGTTTTGAGATCCACTGATCTAGTGCTTGGAACAGGTCACCCAGGGGAAGTCTGGATCTCTACAGCAAATGCACTGGTTGTCACCACTCACTGGTCCCGACTAGGAAGAGCAGAAAGCCAGGGGTGGATCCAGGTTTTGAAGAGCTTGAAGCCTATAAAATTTCAAAATATTTTTTAAGAAAAAAAAAAAGAATAAGGATGAACACAAAATTAGGTCCAAAGTAAATATCCATTTAGAGTGAGAGAAATCATACCAAATTTTAAAAATTTAATTCTACCAAATATCACAAAACCAAAAACTAAATCACAAAATAATGTAATACTTTTTATTAATTCATTGACTGGAAGTTTTTCCACAGAATACCCTTTGCTTTTCCACATGGATAAAAATTTTCTGTAGAAAAAAAAATGATCTTTCAATCTCTCCTCTAGCGTAGTGATCAAAAAAATTGTTTTTATTATTAACAATTTACAAAACATGCCTGCAGGGCTATTGTTGAATTTAGAAAAACCTCTATCAGGTTTCATTCACATATGAGCTGTAAGGATCTTAGGGTATTTTATAATAAATATTTCATTGTAGCAAGTGATTTTAAACACCCTTTGAATTGAAGAGTCTCTAGCCAGGGACTCGGAAATGTTCTGCACAAATGAGGGGTATAATATTTGATTCATAACATACTAAATCCACCTTGCACAGACTTTTAATAAATTAACTTCCCTGATCAACCCACCACCTACATAATTCATTTTACCTCTGTGGGGAGGAGGAAGAGGTGGTGCACAGAGCCAGGAGTGTTAAGAGAAATTCCTCCCAATGGAAACTAAATGAAGAGAATCAACGTTCCCCTGAAAGACAAGAGCAACCATTGGGGTTATAGGCATATGGAGAAATGTGCACAGTGAACTGAGGTCACAGGACAGATTTCTTTCCCTCTATTGATCTAAAAAGTGTGATACTTCAGCCTCTGAAACTGGAAAGGTCCAGCAGGGCCTAGTGTGACTTTGCAGATAATGAAATAAGGCAAAGATGCTTCTTGTGGTGTTCAGCTCCAAAACCAACTGGTTATCTTTGTGAGGTTTGATCATTCCCAAATAGAGGACTAAAGTCCCTGATTAGATACATCCTGGGTGAGAATGATCATTTGGACACAGTTCAAAATGGGTTTTTGTTTTGATTTACTCCTAAAGCAGCAAATAAGCAGAAAAAAGTATAAGGGACAAATACAAAGACTGATACAAAGAGCATCACCTCTCTGTTACCACCTAGAGGTGCAGCTAAGGCACACAGTGGACTAACCACCCCCTGAGAGGAGTTGTACAGTGGCCTTTTATACCCCCAGCCCCATCGTACCCAGAAACACTTTATTTAATGTATAAAAATAATAATTCTACTACTTTATGGAAGACATGTCTAGGTTCCAGTTATTAAAACTCCTGCCGGGCCTGCCCTGGTCTCTCTCCTTACACACACCTGCTTTATGGACTAAGGAGTTTTCCATTTTTGTCCACTCAAAGGCAGAATGCCTAGAAATAATAAGTATTCTACAAATTTTTGTAAGGTGAATTAATGGATAAGCCTACAGTCTATAGGATTATCAGGGAGAATTTCATAAGAGCATGCATGAGAAACAAAAAAGTGTACTTGGCACAGTGTTATTTATTAAACCTGATAGTTTAATAAATAGCTGCTGAAATGAACATCTGTTTACAAGCTGTCTTTTATCGGTATTTGTCTTCTTGCAAACTAAAAAATAAGAAAAAGAGAGATCGTATCTTGTTGAGAAACCCAGGAACAGCTTAATGAAGTAGGTGGCATTTTGGATGGGTCTTGAAGGATGGAATTTGACAGATGACATATTTCAAGAAGATATTCCAGATGGAGAGAACCTCATTAGCAAGAGACACAAAAGTAAGAAAGCATGAAGTGTGTTTGGAAAACAGCAAGTAATACAGTTGAACCGAGCTGTAGTATGCCTAGAAGGGAGAAATCTGGACTGAAAGTTTAGAGCTGGAGTGTCAAGCTAAAGAGTTGGGATTTCTTTCAGTGGGAATGTGGGTGCCGCAGCAAGTTTTGATGAGGAGAGTGACGTGATCAGGGTGTAATTTAAGAAGATGATTCTGCCAGCAAGGATGCAGCAAGTACTAAAGAAGACCACAGAGCCACGAGACCGCTCAGGATATTAAAATGATAATTCAAGTTTGAAGCAACAAATTGTAGCTAGGATGGTAGCTCTGGAAATATGAAGGAGAGGATGAATGTGAGAACAGGATAAGGGAAGTTTCTGCCAGATGTCTCAAGTTGGGGAATTTGTGAACAGGTTAAATAGAGCAATAGAGCACAAAGTGGAGAGAGTATCACCCAAGAGAGCTCTGACATTTGAAATCTGGAATCATCATGGTAAGCTTCCTAGGAACATGCTGCATAATTTCCAAGTGTTGATTCTCAAGATGTGCACCCAACAGACCAGTGGTTGAACAGGTCTGGGCGTTTGGAAGTCACCTCCAGACCTAACCATGAAAGTCTAGGAAACTCGTAAAGATAGGAACTGTATCTGTTTTCTTCACCAATGAATACTCAGCACATAATTTGGTATCTATTAAGAGTGGTTGTTTAAGAAATATTTGTTGGCTAAAAGAGTAAAAATTATAATTGAGTCAATAGAAAAGGTTTGGATAGCAAAGGATAATGAGCATAGAAATTAGAGAAATGGATCAAATATAGGACATTAAATAATATCTGCAAATTATACTTTACAAGAGAAAGGAAACCATCTAAGACCAGCAGTAGTACTATGACAGTGTTGTGATAGAATAATAATTCTTAATCCTTAGAGTAAACAAGTTAAAACTCATATGCTTAGAGTTTATTGGAAGGTAGGAGAGAATTTGTACCTAGGCTATTTCTGGACCTTGGGAACAAAAATTGCAATAATAAAAGTTGATGCTGGTTTTTACAAAGTTATTTTTAGAAAGAGATAGGGAAGATTCAGTCTCCCACAGTACCCATTCTGATTAATCACCCTTTCCGGGGACTCTGTAGAGGTTAGGGAGGGATTGTGTGAATATTGTGATTCCAGAATTTTTTTTTTTTAATAACAGAGGTCAAGTCTATTACTCCTTAGTTTAAAACCCTTCAATGACTTCATATTACACTTAGGAAAAATCCAAACTCTTAACATTGCCCACATTGTCCTGCAGTATCTGTTCCCTGCCAACCTCTTCTGTCCCATCTGGTGCCTCCACCTCCTACAGCCATGACACCCCAGACACACCTACCATCTTCAATTTCCCCAAATGGGCTCTGCTACCCCCTGTTTCTTCTGATTGGAACACCATCCCCCAACCACCACTTCTTTCCTCAACCCACGGCATGATCTTGTTAGCATCTACTAATTCTTCAATCTCAGTTCAAACATAACATCTCTGGGGAAGCCTTTCCCTTCCCCTTAGCTTATGTCGGAGTCCTCTGTTATTTACTATTAGAGTTCTAGGTATCTTCTCTTTACAGCCTTTAACATAGTTTGTAATTGAACACTCATTTGTCCCCTTTTTAAGTGTCAATATACCATCATCTCCATGGAGGAACTGTTACCTTTGGTTGATTTTATACTCTGAGCATCTAACATAGTAACTGGCATACAATGGTTATTTACAAATATTTTTAATAATAGCAATAACAATAATAGCTAATTTTCTCACCTATATTAAGCATTTACTAAGTGTTTATATGAATTGAAGGCAGTAGAATATAATATAAAAAGCATGGACTTGGAAATTGGCAGCCTGGGTTCAAACCTTAGCTTTACCACTTATTAAAAGGGCAAACTTGGGAAAAATTATTAAATTCTCTGTGCCCAAGATTCCCCATCAATAAAATGAAGACAATGTAGAGTTTTGTGATGATTAGGTAACTGAAAACCCAAGATATTGATTAACCTGCCCAAGGTCTTAAAGCTGTAAGCAACAGAGCTGGGAACCAAACTCAAACAACCTGAAAGTCCTATTAACCACTATGTGAGGAAATAATAATGTATATTATATATAATACAGAAATGATTTCCATCTCTAAAATTACTGTGTAGATAGGTAGAAACATTCATAAGCACCTGTACCTCCTTCTTACACCCCACCTCGCTCCCTCCTCTTCTTCAAAGCAACAAGTAGGCTGCTAGTCCTACACCCAGGGGAAAATATACCAAGAAGTGAACTCAGGCCAAGATTATCTTTCCCACCTATGCCACAGAGTCAAAAATAGAAGAGAAAGACCAACAATTGCAGGTGCTCTGGAGCAGACTGGTGACAAACACTGCTGCAGTCCTATCTTGCTTCTCAGTGGAATACTTGTCACCTCACCAGACTTCAAATGCCACTCCTTTGCATGTACACACCAATATGCTTAAATCTTGCACATGGTCTGTGTCCAGTGATCCTTGATAGCAAATTATTAGTGACCCAATCCTTTTCCAGACCTAATGACATTTCACTCCAGTAGCCTAGTGCTATAGCTCATATGAAACAAATAAGGCACCCATGCATAAAATTAACACCGTAAGCTCTCTAGACACTGATAAATTTGGAAAGGAAAACAGACCCACATAATCATTCCATCCCTGTTGAAGGCAGATTTCCCATAAAACTTTGAGTTACCTATGGTCTTGACTTGTAAAGCTCTTTTGCAAATTATGCCATCATCACCCAGGAAACAAAATAAGACATGTGCAGTCAAGGTGGAAATAAAGGGTGCAAAGAAGCTGTGGAGAAGGATGCTTAGAAATATGACCACTTCACTTTATATGCAAAAGCAATTGATCTCTAAGCACCCAGAGAGCTCTCAGCTTGTCCTTTGCTGTTATCCTCTCCGCTGCTGCCTGCGGTTGACTTGTATGTAAATGGGTCCTGAATTCTCTTGTCTTATGTAGGGATAGCGGAAGGTGTTTGTGTGCCTTGGAAACCATTGACAAGCAGCAGTATCAAGAGTATCATCATGAAAAAACAAGGTTTCCCCCATTTCCTCAGTAATCACTGGGGAAGTGCCTCTCTGCCTCTCAAAGCAAGTCTCATGAGGACACCCACAAATACACCCGTGTGTCCTGGGAACCACACAATGAACTGCACTGTTGAGGTTTCAAACAGTGGGTTTTGGAATCTGGAAGCTGAACAATGTTGGTTTCAAAAATTTCCCATTTATAGGTTTTGAAGAAGAAAAGGAGATAATCTTTGCTGCAGGAATCCCATTAGACATCACTGAGAACAGGCAAATGAAGGATTTGATTTATTTAGGGGACACATTGTTAATTTGCCAGTTATAAGAATAAGTTTTCAGAATGCATGTGCCTCATATCACTATCGTACACTCACTGAATTATATATGTGAATGTGTTTGACTGTTTCCTTCTGACGTTGTTGGTATTTATGTTTCTTGTGTCATTTCGAAGAAGAAAATGAAAATCATTGTCTTCTAAGTTTCTCTTTTTCAAAAGGCAAACTGGTAAACATTTCCTTTTTGTCCCCTCCAGGTGGGGGTCCTGAACCCCAACAGAGTAGTTTACATATTAAATTGATGACATGAGTCTCTATGGAAAAGGAAAGGCAAACTAAAATACGCCCTGTGGGAATTCTAAGGTGCAGGAATGTGATCTTGTTTCTGTCGAACCAGAGCATTAATATTAATAGTGAGTTAGGCGTACTTCCTTAGCAAGCAACTCTTCTCCCCAGGGTGTTCTCTCAGCGCACACAATCACCCTAGTTCTGATTCTGTTTCCTGACTTTGAAATCTAGGCAGCAGGATGTTAGCCCACAGAGTCCTCCTTTTCCTGAGTCCAACCTCCTGACAGGTTGGAAAGAGCCCAGACTCATCCTCCAATTGTGATACACACTTGGCTCCTTAGTTACCCGGGAATTTCCTTCTCCTCCTTCCATTATGGGTTCTTTTCCCTCTACTTCCCCTATCCTGGTGTCATACTGAATTATACTATTTCCAATAGTAACAATCCTAGATCCCTGAATTACAGGAGTTAGGTTTCATGAATTAGCTTAATTAAATGAAAAGTAATTAATATTTTTAAATTGTACATGCAACATAACCCACCAGAAGTGAAATTGTACTCCACTCTGCCATGATCAGGATCTCCACTCTCAGGAGCACAGCTTTGCACCTCTCATTTCTGTGGTAGTGGTACATGCCTTTGGAAGTCTCGAGGAAATATGGGAGTAAATGTTGTAATTACTAATAAATAACATGGGGCGCATTTTTCAGGATTGTCGATTTTTATGTGTTGTGACTTGTGTTTATTCATAAAGCATAATAATGAACAATTAAGATTACCCCATTTTGCACCCATAAAGATCATTCTAAAAAGCTACTCACATGTTAGAGCTGCCACAAGCACATTGTGAGTCATTTTGGGATTTTGAGATATTGATTCTATTTTTTAATTTCTGTTTTGACTTCTTGAAGGAAGATCAGGTTTCTGTGCAAAATGGATACAAGGACTTTTTTGTAAAAAGAAAGAATGTCCTCTACCTTATTAAAAAACTCCTAATGAGGACTATTACTAGAACGTACTATAAACTCACTTCAATCTACATCATTCTTTTCTTCCCAATAACTGCATCTTGTGGTAGATGTGCACAAAAATATAATTTTCAATATTGGAAAAATATGTCTTTATCTGCTTTAACTTCAATGCACTAAGATGTTAAACCTGAAATAATATTTTAAAGTTCATTCATACCAATCATTTTATAGATGAGTAAGTGAAGACCCAAAGAGAGAAGTGGTTTTATAAAATATAACATAATAACAGAACATATTTTATAATTGTACAGGATCAGAATACCTAGAATATTATATTTAAACTTTCTGTTAAGGATGTTGGATTGAACACCTGTGTTCATCTCCTCTTTCTATGCCTAAAATATTAGTAAATAAATATTTTTTAAATATGAACTGATAACAGCAAAGAGACTAGGAAAGGAGGCAGCCTGTTCATGAGAGATTCCATAGATTTCTAGAACATAGAGGTGGATGAACAAGAACTAATTAATGGAACAAGGCAGAGGTAGCCAGTGTTAACATGTGTAGCAGATGGCAAGAGGCAAGGAAGTCCCAAAGTGGCCAAAGTCCAGTAGACCCAGAGAAAAACCAGCCCAGCATATAGCAAAGGGACAGATGGTTTTTGAAAGGAAGGTTTCTGAAATAAAAGGTGAATGCCAATAAAATGGAGCTTTAAAGAAGGTGGGGTGAGAGTGTCTATGAGAAAGGAATCTTATGACAAGATGGAAATAAAACTAATTATACAAAAAAAGAATATAATCATAACTAGCAGTCAAATCTAACCTAGAACTAAATATATTAAAATTGTTGAGAATTCACTTCAACATTTATTGAGCATTTACTATGTACAAAAAAATGTTAGAGTTATAAACTGAACAAGAAAAAGTCCTTGTTCTTCAGGAGCTTAAGTCTGGTGATGGAGAGAAACTTATACACATCTAATTACAGATGGTCTCAAGCTTAAGATGGCTTGACTTACAATTTTTTTAACTTTATGATGGTGCGAAAGTGATAGGCATTCAGTAGAAACCATACTTCAAGGACTCCTACAACTATTCTATTTTTTACTTTCAGTACAATTCAGTAAATTACATGAGATATTCAACAATTTATTATAAAATAGATTTTGTGTTAGATGATTTTGCCCAACTGTAGGCTAATGTGTGTGTTCTGAGTAGGTTTAAGGTAGGCTATGTTCTGCTGTGATGTTCAGTAAATTCCATTTTCGACTGATGATTTTTCAAGTTACTATGGGCTTGTCAGGATGTGCCCCATGGTAAATCAAAGAGCATCTGTGCAATGCAAAGCACATTCAGTAAGAATCATTCAAGCAACTTGTGTTAGCTTAAAAAGAGAAAGACAATTAGACTGTGGAATCCAGAAAGATTTTGTAGTAGACTTTGGCCTTAAAATACAGACAGGACTTTGAAAATTAAGAAATGATGGTGGGAAAGGCTTTCAGGAGGCAAGAAAAGGGAGAGCTAAGTCATGAATGCTAGGAAGGAACACTCATGTTAAGGGATGGTGAGCACAGGACGGGTGAGGAGGGGGAGACTGAGATGAATCAAGGCTCACCATGGAGAATGCATTTCCCAGATCATGAAGATCCTGGAATCACAGAGAAAGGGATTTGGATATATTTAAAATGTCTAAGTGGCATAGAGTCATTGAATGTATTTGATGTAGGAGAAAAGTAATCATCTATTTTTTAAATCAATCCTTATTGACTCATATCCAATAAAAACATACCTGTCTTAAGGGAAAAGTCTGATGAGTTTTGACAAATGTATATATTTATGTAACCACTATCCTAATCAAGATCTAGAACATTTTCATCACTTTTCCCAGTCAGTCCCTGTACTTCCTAGCCAGGCAACTATTGATCTGACTTCTATCACTAGAGGTGAGTTTTGTCTGTTCTACAAACTTATATTAAATATAAATGGAATTACATAGTATGCACACTTTAGTGCCTAGCTTTATTAACTCAGCATCATGTTTCTTTAACTCCATTTTGTTTTTCTGTTCTTCACCCATATGCCTTGGTAGGAAGCTTTCTGAACAGAACTTGCCTACTCTCACAGATCCTGTAGTCAGCCTCTGTCCTAGTTACCTATTATTGTGTTGTAGGAGAATAGTTATAGGAGTACTAGAAGTATGGTTTCTATTGAATGCCTATCACTTTTGCACCACCATAAGGTCAAAAAAATTGTAAGTCAAGCCATCTTAAGCTTGAGACCATCTGTAATTAGATGTGTATAAGTTTCTCTCCATCACCAGACCTACGCTCCTAGAGAACAAGGACTTTTTCTTGTTCAATTTATAACTCTAACAGTTGACTTAAAACAGCAATAAGTAATACTGTAAAAAGCAATGTTGGACTTATTCTCCTTATAAATTAGCCATTTGGGCAGGACTTGATGGGGCACAGCCCATCTGTGCTCCACATTTCATTGGTAGGGCAGCTTAACTGGGGATGGAGTATTCACTTGCAAGATGACTCATTCAAATAGCCAGCTAGTTCATGTTGGCTTTTGAGTGACAGCTTGACCAGAGCTGTCAGTTCCTCTCCACAGGGCTGCTTGGGCTTCCCCTCAGCATGGTGGCCGGATTCCAAGATCACATATTCCAAAGACAGAAAATGGAAGTGAAAGCTGCTGATTTTTAAAGGCCTTTTCCCGGAAACTGGCACATTACTTTTACGGTATTTTATTAGTGAAGCAGTAACAGAGCTTATCCAGATCCAGAATCTAAGTACAGGGACATAGACCCCTACTTCTAGGGGCAAAGAGTAACAAAGATTTTGTGAGCATTTTTAATCTACCATACCTTCCCACTCAAGGAGTGGTCTTTTGAATAAAAGATTCATTCAACAGCAAAGGAAACCTACACTAGCTACCTACACAAATTAATCTAGTCTTCTTGTCACACACTGATGAAAACAAATACAGGAAGGAGAATGACCAAGGTGGACGAACAGAATAATAGGAGAAACAGAACTCATACAGGTTGTTGAAAATAATTTTTCTACTCTAATTTTAATTAAATTCTAATTAACCTGTTCTTATCCCCAAAGATAGTAAAGAAGATATTACTACTGTACAAGAAGCATAGATTGCTATTTTTTTACAAAGTGATATGAGAATAAGAAAGGATTCCTGAAAATTATATATTTAATTACCAAAATATAAAATTTGCTAGAGAGATTGAATCTTAGAAGGGATATGGCTGAAGACCAAGTTAGACATCTGAAAGATAACACAAAAATAAATCACTCTGAATTTAAAGCTAAAAGACAAAATGATGAAGCAGAAAAAAAGTAAAGAACACAGAAGCTAGATCCAGAAGGCGCAACATCTGTCTACTAAGCATTCCATAAGGAGAATAGAGAATTAAAGGAAAGGCATGAGCAAGAAAAGAAAAAATTTCCCTAAAAAGGATGCATGGATTTTCAGATTGAAAAGTTGCCAATGTTAAGAAGAAGGAATGACAAAAGGTTCACACAATCACTTTCTGGTGAAATTTCTGAACTTTAAGTTTAAAAAGAAAGCATTTAAAGGACTCCAAAGAGAAGGGAAACTATCTCATAGTAAAAAAAGAATCAGATTAATGATAACATTAACATTACTAATGCTGAATTCTAAAAGAGAATAAACTAATGCCTACAAATGTTTGAGGAAAAATGCTTTGAACTTATCATTTTATGACTAGCCAAACTATCAAGCAAATGTATGGACAAAATAATAATATTTTCAGACGTGTGAGGACTCAGAAAACTTATCCTTCAAGACCGTTTTTGAAAATAGCACTTAAAGATATCTTCTAGCAAAAATAAAGAATTCAAGAAAAAGAATGAGACCTAAATAAAAGTGGAACTAACCCAAGAGTGCAATGACATGATATCCCAGGATTATAGCAGCTAATAGAAGTAGAAGTAGAAGAATAATTTAATTACATTGCTCAAAAAAATGCAGAAAATCTTAATGATGGTTTCATGTAAAAGAAAAAAAATGCATTTGGAAATTCTTGGGGAATTGGGGACAACCTCTACAAGAAAGTCATCATCCAAATATGAACCCAACTATTCAGTAAAAGAAAGAAGAATCCATCTGATCTTAACAGTGAGAATATTCTCCTTCAAATGGCACAGGTTTCGCGACATAGCATATTTTCTTTTCTCTCCATTTAATCATGAACATATTGGTTTAGTTCTGCAATGAATAAAACTTACATAATCATAATATATTAAGTACCGTTTATTGTTGTAATTTTTATAATCAACCTGTGGACAGATCTTAAAAGCCTAGAATGAATCTCCCTCTTCCTCTCTCTAGCTCTACCTCTCTCTCAAATATATATATTTTTATCTATCAACGTAAAAAGAAGAAAAAATATATACATATTTATATATATGTACATATGAATAACATACACACACACATACACACAGAGACATACACATTTCCTTATAGACTTCTCCTCTGTAAAATCAGTGGAATAGCTGAGCAGAAGGGAAAAAGAGTGGAGGAGAATGTAGGTATACTAATTTCCTAATTTTACATAAGTAGACCCTGATTAAGATGAATGGTTCAAAAACCAGAGATTTAGGTATAAAATTTACAGTTCTAAAGTCACAATTTGAAGAACTAAAAAGAATAATAGTTACTATTATAGAAATATTCAGAAGTGAGTGGAAGGCAGTATCATATACACTAACTTCCTCATTAAACCAAGAAACAGGGTTAGAAATACACCATTTAGTATTATTGAGGTAACTGACTTTTGAGGGGAGGTGGGAGTGGGAAGGGAGCCCAAGAGACGCCCCACTGCTCCCAGGAAGGGACGAGCCCTTTTTTGAGGCAACTCACTGGAAAAGAAGGCAACCTCTTCTAGCTGAGCAGCTGAGGGGAGGAGCACTGCAGCCCTGGAGGGGGCTCCATGTTCCACTGCAGGGAACAGCTGGATCGCTGTTAATACTTCCGACTTCATGTAAAGGGGATTCAATATTTGAGGTTTTGCTGTATGTAGATTTTCTATGTTACCAGGTAACTATGGGGTGGTTCTTTCTTATTCGTACTAAAAATATTATTAGTGTTAGAAATAGTATAGAAATATTTTCAAATCATTCTTTCCAATATGTATATCTTTTTACAATAGACTATCTGTAAAACCATATGCGATTAGAACATATTTGCTCAAACTCTCCAAAACATATTCCTCTTCTTATGCGAAATGAAACCTTTTAAAATGTGTGAAAGCCTCATCTCTCCTAATTACAACTTCTCTGTTAAATTTATTCTACTACTCTGTATCATGAAAAGATAATAGTTATATTCAATTCCACAACTTTGTTGCCTATGGGCTACAAATACAGTAAGATTTTGTTAATTTGGTTTCTACTGGATTTGTAATTAGTATGACAAGATTTATAAACTAAACTGGATTTGTAATTATTATAACAGAGGATGGTTGACATTCATTTTTATTCTATGCTTTTTAAAATAAAACTGCAGAGCACTTTTTATAGAAATAATATATATTCATAAAATATTCAACAATTACAGGAAAGTATAAAGAATAAGGCAATTTATCACTTAAAAGCATACCACTCAGAAATAACCAATGTTAATATCACTCTAGATATCTCTGGACAGATGGCTAGTGGATGGATGAAGACACATAGGTAGATAAATAGATAATAGAAAAACATTTACATACATGGAATTACATGTACATACCACTTTACAGAATCTCCCTTGTTTTTACAACAGAGTAATGACTACATGTCAAATTCTTAAAATACTTGTGACAATAGTTTCTTAAAGTTTCTCATTAAAATCATTGTGCTTTATTAGCCCTAAGCTTTTTCCAGGTTAATTTTAAGTAATCTAAATTAAATTATTTTTAAGTTTATAACTTTTGTTTTAATAATAATAAAAACATAACTAACTTATATTAAACATTTACAATGTGTCAGGCCCTGTGTTAACTACTTTTATAAAGATCATCTCATTCACTCTTTCCAATATAGCCATAAAAATTTGAGTCCTATTAGAGAGGTTAAGCCACATGTCCCAGACCACACAGCTAAGTATCAGACTGGATCTGAACCCAGACATTTGGAATCTACACTTTTAAGCACAAGACCATACTAACTTCATAAATTTCTCATTAAAATAACCCAGTCCAGGACCAAGCAATTAATCATATATTTCCTCATTTGAATATAGGGTGTCTTAAATTCATGACATGCACTGCCATATTCAGTAAATAATTTCTAAGACTATCAACTGTCAGGCACTGACAAAGAAATAAGAAAAAAAGAAAGAAAATGTTTGTGTAAGGGATCTTACAAAGTAATGACCAAAGAAAACTGCTTGCATATTTTTATAATGTTTATATTTACCGATTAGAAAGTGAATTGTGTTTTATTTCTTGCCTGTCCTTTTTTTTAAAATAAATAAATTGTCAATATGTCGTATTTATAAAACTGAGAACATAGTTCCTAACCTATTCTGCAGTCTGTTTCTTTTTCGCATAACATAGATGAGCATTTCCCATGTCATTAAATATCATTTTAAAAAATAATACTTAGTAGCTGTTTGGATGTCACTGTAATAAGTACAATCTAGCATACAGTTGAGCCATAAAATACTTTTATTAGTCTCCAATTGTTTAATGTTTATGCTGTTAATTTTTTTCTATTACAAAACAGTATCTTTAATAAACTATAGGAAGGTCTTGGGCAGAAATAAAGTAATTCAAATTTGTCAATTGTTCAAGCTAAGAGAATGAAAGTATATTCAAGTAAAAAGGTTCTCTGATACTTAGAATCCCAAACTCAGCTCTAAAATATGATTTTCAAGCTTAACTAGTATCCTCTCTACTTTTAGGCTTGTATGAAGTGACAATTTCATTTTCTTCTTTTCATCTCTTCCCTATTCAATGTATTGTTTTCTTCACTTATTCTTTTTTATCTTGTGCAAGAGTCACCTTTGACACTGTAAATAGCCAATTAGAGAATATCTAAATTTCTGGAAAAAAGCAACTCTATTCTTTCTCATTATTTTACTGTCTTTTGTTTTCTGATTATCACAGGAAGATTCATACAGCATCAGTCTGTGTCCAACTACCCAGTCGGAAAGTTTAACCATCGTCACTGAATAAGTTTTTAAGCTTTCGTTTAAAAAATTCAAACACTACCAGCTAAGGTCCAATTCTCTTAAAGTGATGTGATCTTAATGGCTTTGGTTGTTTTCTTTCCCCTAGCAGAGGGAAATAGTTCAGTGGCTTAATTTTTCATGCTTTTATGAATTTTAAAATAAATTGTCCAAAGGCAATAAATAATTCATCATGTTAGTTAATCTTAAATCCCTGGTTAATTCTTTCCATCATTTCCACATACACTCTTTCCTGCTCCATAATACTTCAGATACCAGTAAATAAATATGTGCACTTGCATGTTGATCGCTGGGTTTAATCGCATGAATATGTTTATCAAATCCAAGGGACTAATTATTATAAGCTTTCTACTGCATTGAGGAATATTTTGCTGAGAATTAAATATTAAAAATGCAAAAGATCTCTCTCTATGCAAAATGTAAACTGATTTATTCTCTCAAGAAAAGATAGTGTAAGCTGAAAGAAAATTGGGAAAAAAAAGGAAATATATTCTAATTGGCTTACTTGAATCTGTTTTGGTTTTCTTTATTAATAAAGAGTTGGAGGAGGAGACATTTAAAGTAGTGTACATAAAAAGACAAGAATCCAAAAATTATATATGATACTACAAATGCTTCTGGAATTCTACCTACTACATTTTGGAGTTAATCATTAACCAATATTTAAATAATGAGTATAACTTCTCATGTATGAAAGTGCATCTCTCATGTATCAGTTAATCCAGAACATTTGCCCCAAGACTTTTACCAGTGTAAACACAAAACATGCAAAGGGGACAAATATTAGCATTATCATCTGTTAAATGCTGTCTGCTGTTTAAAGGATGCAATTTGACTAAGGACATATCAAGGTCATGCCTAAAAGCAGTCACAAGTCAAGGGAGCACTTATACTTGACAATATTAGGCCAGTTTTTAAAATACCTGTATGCACTTTTTCTGACTATTGGTACTGGGAACAATCTCAGAGACCATTTTCCCAGTGGTTTTTTATTGTGTTTCCTGGAGCCCTGGGAAAGTCCCCCAAGATGGCGTGATAGACATGGGGAAAGAGGAAGGTTAAGCAGGCCTCCCCCACCTTTCAGCCAAAGCTGCTCAGGTTTTATCTGTCCTAGATAGCAGATCTGTCTTAGAAATTGGGGGAAAACATAAAATTTCATTTTTTTGTTGTTTTGTTTTGTTTTGGTTTTTTTATTTCAGCATATTATGGGAGTACAAATGTTAAGGTTATGTATATTGC
>VBSM01001562.1:52710880-52723056 GCA_008086735.1 Cheirogaleus medius
CCTTCTATATATTTATCTGGCTATTTAAATTGAAATTATGTTAAGGAATTACTTCTCTATTTTAAGAGTCATTTTTTGTCATTTAGTAATGAAACATAATTGCACAAATCAATGTTAATCTATGACAATGAAACAATAAAATATTGATGAAATAAAATTCCCTAGACTACCGTAATGAGAACAGGCATTTTAAATCAATTCTCTACTCTGGCACCAAAGCGATCTTTCCAAAACACTAACCAGTTTGTATTTCTTGCTTAAAACACTTCACTAGCTTTCCACCATTTGTAAAATAAAGTCCAAACTCATTAGCAAGAATAAATCTATTCTTCTTGGTTGGCTCTTGTTTATTGCTCATCTCCCACCACTCAGATTCCTCATTTCATGCTATTGCAACACTAAGCTACTTGCAGTTTCCCAATATACCATGCCATTTTATGCCTCCTTGCTCCCATGTTCATCACTGTAGTGGAATTTCCCTCTCTGATGTCCACCCAGTAAGATCCCACTCATCCTTCAAAATCCAGCCCAGATCTGATTTCAGAAAATCTTTGTACTAATGCTTCCCTGAAGGCATTCATCACTCTTTCCTCCCTCTGCTACCTCTGCATCTCATTCATAGTTCTATATTTCTTTTGTTTCATATAACCACTATGTCTCGTGGGCTCTTTGGGAACAAAATGATTTTTGTATCACAGTACATAGATTAGTCTATGAATGTAACACTCAATAAAAATTTAAATTAGATGACAGTTTAGATTATTTGTTAAATAAATACTCTATATTTTCACAGACTACACAAAATTAATACAAATACTATCACCTTAATGTTTTATAGCTCAGATTTTATCCTCACAGTAATATTTCAGTGTGAGCAAGGCAAATATTTTTGTATCCTTAATATATAACAACTAATAAGTAAATGTTAGAATAAGAACTCAAGACTTTTGAGTCCTATGTTGTCAAACACCCTACATACTACCTACTTTGACAACCAAATATAGACTCTGAGAGACTCTCCTGATCAGATAACCTGACAAAAAGAAGCCATATGTAATAAATCTCAAAATACTTATATGAGAATGAAGCCAGACAATTAAGCATATATATCCTATGATTACATTCATATAAAACTCTAGAACAGTGCTTCACAACCAGGGTTATTCCCCTCTACCTCCCAGGGACATTTGGCAATGTCTGGTGACATCTTTGGTTGTTACAACTAAGGCAGGGCTGCTGCTCACGTCTGGTGGGTAGAGATCAGAGATGTTAATAAACCTCCTGCAATGCAGAGGAATGCCCTCTACAACAAAGAAATGTCTGGTCCCAAAGTCAATAATTAAGAGACTCTGTTCCAAAACAATATGAACTAATTTATAGTGACACAAGGGAGGTCAGTGATTGTTTAGGGATGGGAGGCTAAAGAGGAATGGAAGGGAGGGATTACAAAAGAGCACTATAAAGCTTTCAGGAGTGATGGATACAGTGATTATCTTGATTTTAGTGATGATTTCATGGGTGTATATGTATTTCAAAACTAATCAATTTGTACATTTAAATATATCCCATTCATTATTTGTCCATTATGCCTCAATAAAGCTGCTTTTTAAAAAGTTAAAAAAATAAAAATGAGACCAACAAAAAGGGCACCTATAGTATGAATCAAAGGTCTCAACAATTCTCTCTCTTACTCAAAAACATCACACTTATTAGAGGACCTACAATCCATTAATAGCTTCAGGATGTCATCATAATCCCTTGGATAATCAACACATTTCCTTTCCCAGCATAATCCTGGGCAAGGCATGATCTATTGCCACTTCAAATGTTGGATTAGAGTTGAAAATAATAAAGTAGAATTATAAGGAAGATTCAGAATCCAAGACGTGTGTGAGGGTTAGATACAAGACAGAAAGTATTTGTATTTCAAATAAATCAGAGCAGAACAGAGATGACGAACATTTAACATTGTTCATCTATCACTGGGGGAAAGGTCTGCTGTTCAAACTAAGCAGGTTGTAGTTCTCCACCAGAGTGGATGAGTTCACTGGATTTTGGAGAGCAGAGCCACCTCCAAGAAATGCTCAGTTATGAGAATATCGACTTTCGCTTGTCCCCTTTAGTTGGCCAGGGCTAGAACAACCAGATACTGAGTAGAGTGTTTAGTGGAAGTAGGTGGTAAATCTCACCATAATTCATACAATCCTTACTATGGTTGGTCCAGCCCAACTGTGGTGGCTAACCTCCAAGACAGCCTTCAGTGACCCCTCTCCTGGTATTGACACTCTTGTACAGTGTCACAGGGGCTGCATCTCCTCCCACATTGTACTACGGTTGGTCTGTGTGACCAACAAACACAGCAGAAGTCAAGGTATGTCACTTCCAAGATTAGTTATAAAAGGCACTGCGGCTCATGTCTTCCTCTTTCTCTCTCTCCTTTCTCTCTCATCCCCTCTCTCTGTCTCTCTCTCTCTCTCCCCCTCTCTCTCTGTCTCTCTCTGACTCTTGCTCTGGGGTAAGCCAGTGCCACGTCATGACCAGCTCTATGGAGAACCCCATGTGGTAAGAAACTGAGGCTACTGACCAACAACCAGTGAGAAACTGAGGCCTCCCCACAGCCATGTGAGTGAGGTTGGGAGTAGACCCTCCAGCGCCAGCTGAGCCTTTAGAGGATGGCTTGACCACAACCTCATGAGAGACCCTGAGGCAGAACCACCCAGCAAAGCCACTTCTGGATTCCTGAGCCTCAGAAACTGAGTGAGATGATAATAAATGCTTATTGTTTTAAGCCACTAAGTTGTGGGGTAATTTGTTATACAGCAATAGATAACCAATACACCGACTACTCTTGAAATTTGGGAGTTGGATACAGCCTACATTTGGTATGTCTATGGTCTTAGGGTAACCACACTAGACCTAACAGCTACTTCTAGGGTAGCATCCCACAGCCTACAAAATATCCAATTTGCTCTTTAGATGATGGCAGAAAAGAAAGAAGGGTTCAGGGTGGACACAGAAGCAGATATTACTTAATCTCAGTTTTTTGAGTCTGCATAAAGGAACCAGGTAAAAGCAGGATGTCCCAGTGATCCAGAATAAGTACCTGAAGCCAGTTGGAAAGCATGACACTAAAACCTTAACAACGGTCTTTCTCACATACCTATCCCAACCAAACAGACTAAGGGCTGGAATGTGATTCACTAGAGACATGTTTCCAAACAATTTGCTTACAATCTGTATGATTGGATCCACAGCTGTAGATAAGGGATAAGACATTGTCTCCAGAAGACCTTAGTTGAAATGCACACGCCACCTGGGAGAGGAGAAAGAAATCTATGGGAATTATACAGGGAGCTTTTCAAAATCCTGATGCCCAGAACATAGCCTTGCTCTATTATATTATATCAGTGTCTTTAGGGTGAGAAACAGACAGCAGTGTTTTTTAAAGCTCTCTAGATGGGTGCAATGTGTAGCCAAGTTTGAGAACCACTGAGCTGTAGGATATGAGTCATCGTAGGAGAACAATAGAAGAAGGAGGAGGGGAAGAGAAAAAACACTGAATTCAGCAAATTTGTGCTGTCCATTCCATGAGGACAGCCTAATGTTCTAGCTGCCACTGTTTCCTTGACAACATAAACTCATCAAGCTATTTCAGTATTGTAGTTCTCATTTTTCACAGCACCAAGCATGCTGTTGACATCCTATAAATGTTAGATAATAACAATGGTTTGCTGTCAGTTACATCTTTATAGCTGTCATTACTAGAGAGCTGGCTATCAAGGGAAAGGTTTTTGTTCTGCAAGTTCCAATTATTTGGACATCACAGTTGCAGGTCAAATCAGAGTCTGAATCTACACAGACTCTAGGGCAGTGATGGTACAAGTGAGGTGTCAACAGAAGCAGTTGCTGGAGCACCACCTTCTAATTCTTCCCACAGCTACATGAACTGTTAGCTTTCCACAACACCTGGGGCTCTATCTCTTCCCCTTCCTCTTGTAGCCATACTATAGCCTCGCCATTGCTAAGATGTGCTATGGTCTGAACCCCAAATTCAGCAGACTGTCTCCCAGAGAACTAGTCATCTGGCTTTTCTCCCTCTTAATGAGACATTTCCAAGATCACCTGTTCCGAATGTTTTGGGCAGTTGTTACAAAAGAACACTGTGAAGTATGCAAGGTCTTGGAAAACCCTCAGGTGTTGATAAGGGAAAAACAATTAAGAATCAAAGCCTTAAGAAAATTACACTTTCAATGTCATACAATATGACCTTTAATTGTGAGGAATTAAGAAGTATTTCACATCCAGTCTCTCGTGTGTCTATCAAGAATCTTTACATTACAAAATCCAAGCTTCTACTTTAATAATATCTTTAGGCTTCCACTGGGAATTTCTTCAACACACAAAGATGTTAATTGGAGAACAAAAAAAGTATTTGAAGGACTTCATGACCCACAATTATTCTTTGGGAAAGTTGGATTTTTTTTAACATATGAAAGAATATTTGTACCTTGTCTTCTCCAAAATAACTTGTTTTAGCCATAATTCTATCAGCAAGGGGCTATCGTGCATTTTAGAATTCCAAACAGGATTTCCCTCTGCTAGAGGTAGAGTCTCAAGACAATGAGAAAATAAAAGCAAGAGCAATGTAATTCTCTTGTGAATGCAAACAGCTAATTTAATAAATTGCACAGATTTTAAAAAGTAAAGAATAAGAAAATAAGATTCTGGCTATTTATTTATTTTTGCACACACAAAAAGCCTCAAAGTTTCAAGTTTTCTTTTTCTAATCCAGAGATCAAAGAAGTACAAGGATGTAATTTCTTTCCTTAATAAAAAAGACTTTTACCACAGTGATACCACATATTATTTTCTGGAGCCTTAAGAGGCAGGGGTTTATTACAAAGCAGTGTTAATGTCTTGGGGGTAATTTTGTGTGCCTGAAGTTTCTTATTATAATAATTCTAACTGGGGAGATGCAATTATTGTGCAGCAATAAGGACTGTTGTATTGAAGGATTACTTGTTCCTTACTTGGTTTGGGATATGTTTTTATTGCTACTTTGTACAATTGTATGATGGAACTTGTCATACATGAAAAGCGCAATGATATATACAAAGCTGTTAATTGCAGCACTGTTCATAACTGCAAATAACTGCAGAAATATGAGATATCCATCAATGAGAAACATTTTAAATAAATTATGATATATCTATTCAATGAAATACTAGGCAACTGTTTAAACAATGAGGAAGTTTATGAAATTCTCCTTAACAGATGTAGTTATATGAAAGGAGAAAGATGCAGTTTAGTATATACAATCTGCAATCATTCGTGGGACAAAAAGGGGAATTAGACATGTATATATAACTTGTATATGCATAGGTCACCTTTAAACAACAACAGCAATTGTGAAGAAGGGGATTGAGAGAGTGAGAATCAGGGACAGGAAGAATTTTTACTTATTGCCTTTTTTTTACTGTGTTGTATGTTTTCTGTACTTTTATTTAAAATACTTCAACATAGATAGTGTGGTATATACGTGCACATTCAATATTTGTAGCTTATTTCTGCATCCTGGGGGAATCAGTTAATATTTGAAGTTTCCTAATCATGACTATGTACCTAAATAATTATTAATAAAAATTAGCATTTAAAAGTGCTGATCAAAAATACACATTCTGGTTGTGGTGGTGTGCGCCTATAGTCCGAGCTACTTGGGAGACTGAGGTGGGAGGATAACTTGAGCCCAGGAGTTTGAAGCTGCAGTGAGCTGTAATCACACCACTGTACACCAGCCTGGGTGAGAGAGCAAGACCTTATCTCAAAAAAAAAGTCCACATTCCAACAAAAGGTTAATATTATCTTGTCAATAACAGAGATCAAGTTAGTTTGAAAAATAGATTCTATTCATTTATTCATGTTTTTAACAAATATTTGTTGAGAAACTACATGATTATAGTCATTTTAGCACTTGGCCAGTACCAGTGAACAAAACAAATATTCTTATTCTTATAGTAATTTAATATAGTGATCTAATATATTTTTTAAAGATTTCTTTATAAATAAAGTTAGAAGGTATGACTTTTACTTCTTGCCATGATGAATAAAATAGTACATGACTCCCACCCAAACATAAACAATTAGAAAACTAAACATAATATGAAATAAGAGTTTACAGAGACTGAAAAACAGGGAGGCCAGGACAGGAGCCCTGCAAGAAGGTAACAAACAAGGTAAACCCTACCATTTCCCTGGCTTTCTTCATAGAGAGAATTTCCAGGCAGTAGCACAGAAATGGAGAAAAGCCAAGCAGGCCATAGTGGGCTTGCTGGATGGAGGAGATAAAGCTCAGAGTTCATGGAAGCTGCTGAAATTTGCAGGGTAGAAGATTGAAGAGGAGAGTGATACACAGAGGAAAAGCTCAAGAAATCTGCATAGGCATCCTCTTGAATCAGAAAGACGACAGGGCAACTGCAAACTGAGTAATTTCAGGGCTCACACAGGACTGAGAGATATCCAAGTCCCAACCAGCTATCGTGAAGACTTCATTAAAGTGCTGGCACTTTCAGTAGAGACCCCAGAAGGGTCTGGCCTTAGCAATAGGGCTAACCTAGGCCCACAGTAAGAGCTACTCAAGACCCAGACCAGAAAAGATTAAGAACAAGCTTCAAAAGTATCATGATATCTCAACTGCTTGACAAAATAACATGCAATATTCTTTTTAAATAAACAACAAAATCTTGATTCTTGATAATATCTGGCATTTGATCAAAATTACAAAGACATGCAAAGGAGCAGAAAAGTGGTACCAATAACCAAGAAAAACAATTAATCAAAGGGAAATGTCACAGTAGGGTACAAAGAAAAATATGAACAAAATGAAGAAAGAAATAGAACTTACAAAAAAGAACTAAATAAAACTTCTAGAAATGAAAAGCACAGTGTCAGAAATGACAAATTTACTGTATGTGCTTAACATCAGATTAGGCACTACACTGATTTGAAGATATAACAAAAGGAACTATCCAAACTAAATCACAGAAAGAAAAAAAATGAGCAGGCACTTAGTGACTAATGGAATAATATCAAGAATACTAACACATATGAAATTCAAAGTGTGAAATTCAAGAATCAGAAAGGAGTGAAGGAAGAGGAATTTAATAAATAATCCCCAATTTTTAAATTTATGACAACTATAAACTCACTGAAATCCAATATGTTCAACCAATCTTAAGCAGACACATCATACTCACATTGGTGAAAACCAGTGATAAAAAGACAATCTTAAAAGCAACCAGAGAAAAAAGACACATCATTTAGAGCTTCTGCCCCCAACCCCTGGGTTCCAGAACAGTACTGATCCATGGCCTGTTAGGAACCGAGTCGCACAGCAGCAGGTGAGTGGTGAGCAAGCAAAGCTTCATCTATATGTACAGATGTTCCCCATCTCTTGCACCACCACCCAAGCTCCGCCTCCTGTCAGACCAGCAGCAGCGTTAGATTCTCATAGGAATCTACCATCAACTGTGTATGCAAGGGATCTAGCTAGGTTGCTCACTCCTTATGAGAATCTAATGCCTGATGATCTGAGGTGCAGCTGAAGCAGTGATGCTTGCACTGGGGAGTGGCTGCAAATACAGATTATCAGCAGAGAGGTTTGACCACACACACAATAAATGTAATGTACTTGAATCATCCTGAAACCATCCCCATCCCCTGTCCCAGTACATGGAAAAATTATCTTCTGTGAAAATGGTCCCTGGTGCCAAAAATGTTGGGAACCACTGATTTCGAGGAAACAAAAGGAAAATTACATTGTTTTCTAATCAGAAATAATTTAAACCAAAAGACAATAGAATGAAATCTTTAAAGGGATAAAGGGAAAAAAAACTATCAACCTTGAATTCTACATCCAGTCAAATAAATGTTAAAAATGAAGGGAAAATAAAGGCTTTTTCAGGCAAACAAAAGCAAAGACAGAATTGTCCCTAGCACTATTCACAATAGCCAAAATAGGGAATCAACCCAAGTGTTCACCAATGGATGGATGGATAAAACAATGTGGTACATATACACAATGGATATTAAGTATGAAATATTCGGTTTCCTTAAGTAATAAGTTTGACAATTGATATCTCTGACATTTCACTTTGACATTTCTTGTTTTATTTTATTGTGAAGGTGCATCCTCAGTCTTTAAAACACATGTTTTGGCTTGTGATTATCTTTCAAATTTTTTTAGAGCAATTTTTGTGAAACCATGGATAAGTCAAAAATTTGTGTTATTTTCAAATATGAGTTCCATCATGGAACCAATGTAGCACAGACAGCTCGAAATATCAATGAAGTGTTTGGGAAGGATATGGCTAATGAACGCATGGTATGTCGATGGTTTGAGAAGTTCCTTTCTGGTGATTTTAATCCTGAAAATGAGCCACACGGGCAACCTGAGACCAAGGTGGATAATGATGAGCTGAAAGCTGTGGCGGAAGCGAATTCATCTCAACCTACATGTGGATTAGCAGCGAGTTTTGACATTACTATTCCAACAATATTGGACCATTTGAAACAAATTGGCAAGATAAAAAAGCTGGCTAGGTGGGTTCCACATGAATTAAATGAGTATCAGAAGAGAAATTGTCTTGAAGCTTGCCTTTCTTTTCTGTCACGACATAAAGGCAAACCATTTCTATACCATATTGTTACATGTGATGAAAAATAGATTCTCTTTGACAATTGTAAGCATTCAGCACAATGGTTGGATAAAGATGAAGTGCTGAAACACAGTCCCAAACCAGATATTCATAAAAATAAAACTAATGGTGGTCCAGTGCTGATATTATCCATGACAGCTTCATGAAACCTGGTCAATCTATTACAGTGGATGTCTACTGCAACCAACTGGACAAAATGATGAGGCTGCTTGCAATTTAGCAGCTGAGATTGGTCAATACAGATAGGCCAAATGCAACACAGCATCATCAGTTTTGTAACATGCTAAAGTTGAAGGATGAGGTATTCAGTATGGATTTGCCATATCATTCTAAAGTGTGTTGGCTATCACAAGGACAGGTATTAGCTAAAATTGTATCTCTTCGAGAACAGATAGTTAAATTTTATGAAGAATAGAATCAGCAATGTGAATTGTTGAAAGATTTCTATAGAAATGCAGTATTTTTGTGTGATATCATGTCAAATCAAAATGACTGGAATATTTCTTTACAAGGTAAAACTAAGTCTATATATGACATGTGGCAAAAAAAAAAATCAAACATTTTGAAAAAAGATATCTTTTTTCAAAACACTTCTGATTCAAAAAGAAATTTTGGATGAACGTTTTCCCCAGTTAGCAAAGGTCCTTGATGAGCAGAATGATATATGCAAATCATTTGAAGAATACGCAACTTTTATAGACCTATTAATTGGAGAATACAATGAAAGTTTCACTGACTTTGAGAATCATGACCTCGCACTCAAATTAGCATTTCAGCCTCACCTAGCTGATACCACCAAGGCACCTAAAGAACTACAGATGGAATTGATTGAGCTCTCAGTAGATGACATTTTAAAGTCCACTGTTTGATGCTAAGAAAGATCCCATTGAAATGTGGAAAAATGCAGTAGAATACTCATGCCTTTGGCAACATGCCCAAAAAAATGCTTTCTTGCTTTTCAACCACTTATTGCTGCAAATCTACATTCTCCTGCTTAACCCAAATCAAGACACCCTTAAGGTCACAAATGACTGATACCCATCTAGAGGATCTACTGAAACTGCAGATCTCCAGGCTGCAACCAGATATTCAAATGCTTTCCGACAAAAAGCAGACACAACAAAGTCATTAAAAGGTTAGTTAACTTTAAAACTAACAAATAGTATTAATTTTCTGAAATTATTAATTACATAGTAGCTATATTTTTACAAAATAATATACATTTTTAAGTATATCTAATGGAAGTTTCTTGAATGTGGCCTCATTTGATTATAGCTAAATTAATGCAGCCTTCCAACATGAAAAGTTTCCCCACCCCTGTAATATACTATCCAGTAAGGAGCATGTAAGGGAGGTTACCAATGTAACCATACAATTGATCAGCCAAACCAGGACACTTTGAAGAGTGCTAAACTACTAAACTGAAGGAGACACCAGCATAACAGGCACAAAGTTTGGTCCAGGCAAACTGACTCAATAGCTCCTCACCGATCTCTAACTACTGGACACTACAGGTAGTTTCCAAAAAAGAATTTTTGACATACCAAATTGGCTTAGGTCAGTTTGTAATAGCTGGAATTTATATACATGTATATACACATACATAAGTGTGTATACATATGTATGTATATGTGTATAAATGTGTGTGCATGTGTACATATACATGTATACATAGATACACATATATATATATACACACAAATTCTAACAGTTACAAACTCTTTTAAGTATGGATGTATACGTGTATGTTTATATATATATATATATATACCATAGGGGTGGAAAAATTCCACTTCTGTCCTCTTAGGGTCCCAGCTTGGTCCAAGAATTAAATTGACAAAAAATAGATTAATAGGAAAAAAGCATACACATTTATTTAATACATTTTTATGTGGTATGGGAGCCCTCATAAAGAAATGAAAACAAAAGGAAGCAGAGTCAGTTACTTATATACTGAATTGGGTAAAGAATAGTAAACTGTGAAAATGTTACTAAATTATGCTGGGAGGCTTAAAAGATAAAGAGGTATTCTAACAAGATCTGTACAGTATTCTCTCAGTCTCAACTTCTCATCCCTGAAGATAAGGATGTTGCCTTTGCTTTAAGTGCAGAGAAAGTCTCTTTCACACGGGAGTTTCATCTTTTGCTCTTATAAAACAGCATGAAGGTCAAAGTGATCTTTTTGCACCTGCTGTTTTTCAAGTGTCTTTAACTTAATAGTTGATATGCTTGGATAGCATATTTTAACTCCTTCAATACAGACATAAATACAAACTATTACAAACTCTTTTATGTACATATATACATATGTTTATATATATATTAATTTTTCAAAAATAAAAATAAAATCTGCTACTGAGCATTGTTTTTTAAATAACTTGATAATCATTTCAGATATGTAGTCTTCATTGGGAATAACCGTAGATGCGTTTTTAGCATCACTTTGTTCTCAAAAGACACAAACCCCCAAGAACAAAATGAGAAACTTTTTTTAATGTAGGATAATTTGATTACCTGTGTTATTTGTCTTCAATGTGTATTCCAGTTGTCTATTGTTTGACAGAACAAGAAAACCTCAGACCCCAATACTTTCCCGAAACTCTGTCAAAGCAGATAAGCGAGCCCTGAAAACAGGAGCTACTTTCAGGGTGTCTGTTCTCTACATAGCCAATCCCCGAATCTCCCTCTTTAAATATGTAACAATCCCCAAAAGAAATATGTTTCAGGAACCATATAAAATTTCCTTCATTATAATTCCACAAAATGAGTAAATATGACTAGAATTCTCATTATCTTCTATTTTGGTATGATTTCTTCAGACTCTAAAATTTGAAGCCAAACGATTACCATAAAATCATCAGAATTTTGGCATGTAGTTTGTGTTTGAAAATCTCAGAAATTACTGACTGCTTCTCTATTTCCTATTTGGAAAGAAATCTATTATCTCACATTTCCCCAAACAGTTGCTAATGGCCTTTCATCAGAAGAGGTTCTGGGCATGTGTGTCGGTCAGCGTCCGAGTTTCCAAATGCAAGGTGACAGCAGAGTCATTAGCAGAAAATATAGACTAGGTGTGACTTCCCATTTGAATGGCTTCACACTGAAAGGCAGTGAAGAGTGAAGATGTGCAACACGGAGAAGACAAAACCACTCAATCCCTTAGTGTCCATGATGAAATCAACATTTATACTCAGAACAATTTTTTTTAAATAGATTTGATGACTGTAATGAAAAAGAATAATTCAAAAGCAGTTTGCTTTTAATAGAAGTTAGAATGTAGTCAACAGAATTATGGGATCTTTTCGGAGGCTTTAGTGAAAAGGGTATTGGTTTTATTTACTTTTTTATTAATATTTTAATGCAATTTCTACCAAGCATAGTTATTTTCACATCCCTATTATCATCATCAACAACAACTCTGAAGGGAAATTGTCTGTGGGTTAAATGAATGAATGAATGAAT
>VBSM01001562.1:52723156-52812560 GCA_008086735.1 Cheirogaleus medius
CCTCTATATTTAATGTCACTAAGCACTGCCAGGATATTCTCCAAATGACATATATGGGGGTTCCCTCCCTCTCAGCCTTCCCATTCTCAACATGACTTTCTCATTTTTGATGTTGGAAATGTATTATATTTTCTACTTTTTGTTATATTTTGTTGAAGAATGGTATTGTCTTTTATATATTGAACTTGTATACATTATTAATTATATAGATATTTTCTCTCTTTCATTAATTCTTTTTTTCTCTTCCTAGGATTCATATTAAAGCGGCATTAATATTTCTACCTCTACTCTTCATGTCTCCTCCTTTTCCTTTTATTCTTTCCATTTTTTTTACCCTTTCTGATGTCTTTACAAACAGTTCTTCAACTTGATCTTTCAACTCACTAAGTCTTACACCAGGTTCTTCATTCTGCACATTTGCATTTAACCCATCCATTGAGTTCTTGTTCCAACAGCCCGGGCATTAACCTAAGACCACTGAGTGACCCTAATTGATGCCACATGGTGTAAAACAATCACCCAGGTGAGGTCTTCCAGAATCCCTAACCCACAAAGTTGTTTGACACAATACATTTTTTTCTTAAAGTTGCCACAAAGTTTGACATAGTTTGTTACATAGCAATAGATAACCAGATCATTTTAAGATAGTAGTAAATAAAGTTCCTTCATTCAGAAGCCAGTGAAATAAATCCCAATCTAGATTTTGAAAAGAAAATAAAAATAGCCTAAAACTAGTTTAATTTAGACTTTGAAAAAATAAAAGCTCCACTCTTACCTCTCAACGGCATCACAGGAGTCATAACATCGGAGAAATGCCAAGCTTCCGGGGGTCTCTGACACCTCTAGACTCATCTGTGTGGGATCATTTGGGGGGCACTTCCGATCATAGTGCTGTGGCCTGTTTATTAACTGAAGTAGCTAGCCTCATTATGAATACATCAAAATGTGCTTGGGTTTGCTCTTTGGATTCTCAGAGTGATTTTTAAAACACCTTTTTGATATGCTAAGAGCCTCTAATGAGGACAGAAACCATCAATTCAAAATAGCATTAAGCTGCAAAAAGAACAGCTATCTCTTTTGCTGTTAGTTGACAGTCTACACACAGCGGTGGAAGAACGGATCATGATTCTCATGATTCACCAACAGGCCTCACTGAAGAAGACAACCTACAGTGACATTTAAAAAAAGGAAAAAAACATGTATTTGCCTTTAATTTACCCCAATTGTGTAAAATTTGAGTTGCCCAGGAGAGAGCAGTGAGTGGTGATGTGAGGGGAGAAGGAGTATGGAGATTTTAGAATTGCTAGCCCCAGCATATCATGTGGAAAAAATGCAGAGGTCCTGGGGAAAGGTTTTCCTTTTCCTGCTGAGCCTCAGTTTCTTCAAACCTAAAAGGAAAATCATAATGCCCAATTCTCATGGCCAATGTGAGAATTTATTTCTAAATTGCCTGGCACACAGAAGCACTCAATAAGTGGTAGCTGTCACTTTTACTATCATCATTATCATTAAAAAGGTAGGAATAAATCTCAGTAATGCAGAACAGGGTTAAAACCTAGAGAGATCATAGGGAAAAAAGCATTTTCTCCACATGTCACTTCAAAACCAGTGAGGTTATAGATTAACTAGAAAAATCCCAGAAATACCATAACTAAGTCACTTGGGGCAGAAGACCTGAATCCAAGAAGTCAGTTAAGGAAAAATACTCACATGAAGTCAAGAAGATGATGAGCTCAGGTAGATAGCAAATTTTAAACTGCATAGCCCATCTCATTTTCTATAGCATTTTTAAAGGGCAATTTGCCTTGATTATACCCATTATAATAATCAGGGCCAGGGAAATCTTTTGGTAAAGGGCAATAAAAAATAAAATGGAAGAGAGAGATACTGTCATCAAAAATTCCTCTTGAAGATGGTATTCACTAACCGGAAAGCATACTTTGATTAGCGTAGCAGACCTTGTCAGTGTTTACCAGAGGTCCTCTTAGATCCTTCTGTCAGTTGCTTTGTGTCCCTTCTCCCCAGTTTCAATGTGCACTTGCCTGTCAGGGTCCACTGCAGTACCTCTTCTTTGAGGGACTGCCCTCAGGCAACTGGACCCTCTGCGTGTGCATAGGGAAACCCTCAAGTATGTTAGAGTTTATAACCCTTTAAGTTGGCCTTTGGCCAAGGATTGATGGTTCCAGAGCAAGGAAGTCCAGATTTCTTGCCTCAAGTCACAAACTATGAGGTATGATTTATACTCCACGAGATCAGGGCAAGTCTAGGACTTCACCTGAGGCTGCACCTTTGCGTGGCTTCTCCCCCTTGTGTGTTCTGCTTCCCTCACTTCCTTTCCAGTGTCTCCTGGGAGCACCTTACATAAATCACTTGCACTTGAATCATCATCTCAGCATTTGCTTTTGGGGAACCCAACCTAAGACAATGAGCCACTTAGGTGTTGGCTGCAACCTCAAAGGGATGCATAAGTAACAAAAGATAATCACTATCTGTCTTCTAAAATTGGCAGGTCCTATTGATTGGAGGACCTTTTTCCCCCAGTGGGTTTGAGAATATAAATTTCATAGTAGTTTCTGAGGCAGAGCTGGTGATTTTTGTGATATAACCACCTCCACACACACATACAAATCACATCTTCTATGAAATAATAAATAATGTCTATGTCACATTCTAAGCTGTCGACATGCCAAGAAGTTTCCTTTAAAGAATTGGACCAAATGCTAAGTTCTTCATCAGGATGGGCAAGAAGCATTAAACAACTTGCTCTCATGGACCTACACACGGACAGAGGGTAAGGTAACATTTCCTGTGGTTACACATGTGAAAGGCAAGACTTTAAGTAGTAATCCACAAGGCAGAATGGAAAAATAACAGTAATAATATTAGCCTAATCTAAATCTATTTGTTCTCCTCTTTCATTAATCTGTTAGTTAAATAAAATGCTTAACACATTTGTATTAAGCATTTAAACAGACATCTCAAATTCTGTTTATCAAAGTCTAACATAACTAAAACATTTGCTTCCCTTCTTCCTTCAGTGATCAAATTCTGCCCTCTATCATCCCAATGCCTCAGCAGCCTTTTCCCACCTTTCCTCGTTCTTCCTTTGGGTGTCCTCCCACCTTCCCATAATTGAAGGCTGATGTCATCTTGAGAAAACATGCACTTTCTGGTTTCAGAGGTTCTGTCATCAACACAGCTGTTTGGCATCCTGTCATTGCCCATCTCTGTCAGTTAATACAGGAATACAAACCTTCAGTGACATAATGCAAATATGTAACCTTCTCTGGAGACTTTCTGCCTGAATGCCAAGGTCTAAGTTGCTTGAAATAGTACATTACCCACTTGGACAGCTGTAACCTACTCTAATGTGTGTCACAAAAACAAATGAAAATAATCTTGGCCTCATTTGCTAAGAGAATCTGCAATTTCTGGAGTGGAGTAGCATTCTCAACCAAAGGTCCCACAAGAAAAAATGTCTTTGGAATTCTATAAGGAGGAGCCCTCAACAGAAGTAAAATTTAAAACTCAGTGAGAAAAATTCTCTCTCCTAGTGTTCCAACAGACAATATAGGTTTTCCATGATCCATACCACACCCCAACTGGAGGGCAAGCAGAGGAAATCTACTCTTCCCATTTTAATCTGAAGTCAGGTAATGTGATGCCTCAGATTTGTTCTCTTTGCTTAAGATTGTTTTAGCTATTTCAGCTCCTTTTTGTTTCCAAATTAAGCATAGAATTATTTTTTCTAGATCTGTGAAGTATGGTGTTGCTATTTTGTTGGAGATTGCACTGAATCTGTAAATAACTATGGTCAGTATGGACATTTTAATGATATTGATTCTACTAATCCATGGGCATGGGCTGTTTTTCTATTTGTTTGTGTCATCTATGATTTCTTTCATCAGTGTTTTGTAGTTTCCCTTGTAGAGATCTTTCACCTCCTTGGTTAAATATATTCTTAGTTATTTCATTTTCTTTGTATCTATTTTAAATGGTATTGAATCCTTGATTTGAGACTCAGCTTGACTGTTATTAGTACATAGAAAGGCTACTGATTTGTGTACATTGATTTTGTAACCTGACACTTTGCTAAGCTTATTTATCAATTCTAGGAGTCTTTCGGTGGAGTCTTTAGGGTTTTCTAGATACAATATCATATTGTCAGCAAACAGGGATAGAAAAGACAAAGATGATCATTATATTATAGTAAAGAGAGCAATTCAACAAGAAGACATAGTAACCCTAAGTATATGTGCACCCAACATAGGAGCTCCCAGATTCATAAAACAAATTATACCAGATACAAGCAAAAAAATAAATAAAAACAAACAGTTGCATCATAATTGCCAGAGACTTTAACATCCTGCTGACAGAGCTGGACAGATCATAAAAGCAGAAAATCTATTTTAAAAAAAACACTGGATATAAATGGAACTCTAGAACAAATGGACCTAACAGACATTTACAGAACATTCTACCCCAAAACTACTGAATATACATTCTTCTCGTCAGCACATGGGACATTCTCCAAGACCGATCATATCTTTGGCCACAAAACAAGTCTTGAAAAATGCAAAACCAAAATCATACTATGTATCTCCTCAGACCACAATAGAATAAAACTAGAAATCAATTCCAAGGGAAACACTCAATTCCAAGGGAAACACTCAAATAGATTTTTTGTATAAAATCTATACAAAGTCATGAAATAAAACAACCTGCTACTGAATGATCCTTGGGTCAATGATAAAATTAAGATAGAAATCAAAAGATTCCTCGACCTGAATAATAAGGGGACACAAGCTATCAAAATCTATGAGATGCAGCAAAAGTAGTCCTAAGGGGAAAGTTTATAGCCTTAAATGCCTACCTCAAAAAGACAGAAAAATCACAAATTAACAACCTAATGGCACATCTCAAGGAACTAGAAAAAGAGCAAACTAAACCCAAATCCAGCAGAAGAAAAAAATAACAAAGCTCATAAAACTAAACAAAATGGAAATAAAATACAAAGGATTAAGGAAACAAAAAGCTGGTTCTTTTAAAAGATAAACAAAATCGATAGACCATTAGCCAGATTAACCAGAAATAGAAAAGAAAGAACTCAAATAAGCTCAATCAGAAATAAAAAAGGAGACATTACAACTGATACCACAGAAACACAAAACACCACCTATGAATGCTATGAAAATCTCTATGCACACAAACTAGAAAAGGTAGAGGAAATGGATAAATTCCTGGAAACACACAACCTCCCAGGCTTCAATAAGGAAGAAATAGAAATCCTGAAGAGACTAATAACAATCAGCGAGGTTGAAGCAATAATAAAAAAATCTCCCAATAAAAAAAAAGATAGAGGAAGAAGGTTGTAGTAATTTTCTTGTTGCAGATGCAACAAATTGCCACAAACTTAGTGGCTTAAAACAACACAAATTTTCTCTCATATAGTTCTGGAGGGCGGAAGTCTAAAATCTATTTTAGGGAGCTAAAATCAAAATGAGGGCAGATCCAGTACCTGCTTGAGGCCAATCCTTGCCTCTTATAGCTTCTAAAGGCTGCCTCGGCAATCCTTAACTTGTAACCACCTCACTCTGAAATCTCTGCTTCTGTCTTCACCACACCTTCTCCTAATCTGGTCTCCTGTTAAAAGGTGACTTGTGATTACATTAGACCCACCTGGGGAATGCAAAATACTCTCCCTATCCCAAGATCCTTAACTAAATCATATCTTCGAAATCTTCATTTGCCACATACAGTAGCATACACACAGACTCCAGGGATTAGGACATGGACATCTTTGGGTGCTGGGGGCGGGTGGGGGGTGCATTATTCAGCTTACCACAGAGGTGTTCCAGACCCAGGAAGATTTCTGATCAAAGTCATGGAAGCAGGTGAAGATTTTACCCTTGAGGAATTGCAAAGCGAAGGGCGTATACAATGGAGATAGGGAATCTTCAAGCATGCGATAGGACAAAATGCTGCTAAGGGAGCTAAAAACTGTATTTAAAGACAATTGGAAGCAATCAAAAGTGTGGAGTAGAAGAGCGATTTTAAAAATTAACATGGCAGCAATATGCAGAATGATTTGCAATAGGCATCTCAAATGTAAATGTCACAGAGGCCCAACGGGTACCTTAAATGAGTGAAATGCTTAGTGCGAGGAGAACGGTCCTGGCAGCAGCGCGGAGGACAGGAGAGCACAGGCTGCCTTCTAAAAAGGCCAGCACTGGGCAGCCCAAGCCACTTGCTGCCCGAAGGATGGGGACCCAGTGGTGTCATAACAACTGATTTTTCAAAAGAAATGAGAAATCAGGATTTTATGTAACATCTTTGAGATTTTAAATATTAATAACTATTTAGTTTTTCTAGTAAAAAAATATTATAACGTTGAAAACACAATGTCTGTGAACCCAGCACAGCTCACAACTGGCAGTTTGCAGCTTCTGGCTTAGGGGAGGGCAAGACCAGTCAGCAGACTTCACCCAATACTCAGGGCCAGTCTTTGCTCTGTGCGTGGAAGTGCTACTGAAATACAGTTAAAGACCTAATCCCTAAACTGCCTCTTCACAGATTTCTACCTGCCAAAATACTCATCATCTAGTTGAGGAAACAGAACATTGACATGAGAGGATAATTGACCCTAAAAGGTCAGATATGCTAATGTCAATGAGTGTTTCATCAACAATTGCTACAAGTATCAAAAGTATACTTTGAGGGCCAGGCGTGGTGGCTCACGCCTGAAATCCTAGCACTCTGGGAGGCTGAGGCGGGTGGATCTCTCAAAGTCAAGAGTTCGAAACCAGCCTGAACAAGAGACCCCCATTTCTACTAAAAATAGAAATAAATTCATTGGCCAACTAAAAACATATAGAAAAAATTAGCCGGGCATGGTGGCGCATGCCTGTAGTCCCAGCTACTTGGGAGACTGAGGCAGAAGGATCGCTTGAGCCCAGGAGTTTGAGGTTGCTGTGAGCTAGGCTGACGCCATGGCACTCTAGCCTGGGCAACAGAGTGAGACTCTGTCTCAAAAAAAAAGTATACTTTGGCCTGGAAGAAAGCTTTATGGATAGCATATTTCCCCAAGGCTGATCTCAGGTTTTGGGGCCCAGTTCTTACATGTTCAATCAAAGCTCTTGATTATTGCAGCAAATGTGGCTGTGGGCTACTCTATAGCCAATCCCATCCCCGGCTTTTTCTTACTAACAGAACCTATTCTGTGCAAGAATTTGTACTACATGTTTCAGAAGCCGGGCCCTCCCCAACTCCAGGGGTAAATCTTGCGTAGAATAAAACAATCATGGCGATTCCATTCCCCTCTTCAGTGACTGGTTTCAGGCCCAACGATGGTTTCCTGACCATTGAAATGGGAAGGCACGTCTGTGCGGTGACTTATAGAGGCACGTTCTAGCCTCTTATCAAGGGACAGACACGCTTTCAGACACTGGATGTCGCTGTGTGACGTTCGGTGTTGCTGCAGCCATCTTGTGTCCGTGCTGGGGCAAGCATGAGAAGCAGAACCAACATGCTGAAAACGGCTTGGCCAAAAGATGGCCTGCACCTGTGTCACTGGTGATGTTAGCTGCCAAAAGTTAACACAGGAACACTACAAACATGACGTGTGGTTGACTGCTTTAATAATCATAATGAAGCAAATACACTGACTTTTACAGCAATGACTATAAAAGTCAGGCCTCTTGGCACCAAAGCCAGATCGATGGTAAGAACAGCAAGAAAAGTGAGAAAGAAGAGAACAAATGAGTGTGGTGAAGTGTCAAGGGAGCAATTAAAACAGGAACTGACTGCAGAGGCTTGAGGCAATGATAATGGCAGCAGGTCCAGCAACAGCAGGAGGACACCAACCACAGCAGCACGGGAGAGGGGCCGGCTCCACCTGCTTCAGGCCGTGAGGACATCGCTAAGAGCACACTAGTCCAGCCAGCCCGGCAATCTGGAGGCTGTTGAGCGAAAAGGAAAAGATTTAAAAAAAAAACAAAAACTTCATTAACTGCCTAGAGAACCTCAAATAGTGTCACCCTGAAACTCATGCTACCTAGTAGCAAAATCTGAGGACATTTAGTGAGTGGGAATGTTCATTTCTAGCCATTTAGTAGCAAGCTAAATTGTATCAACTCAAACTTTGAAATAACTAAGCTTATAGCTGCTAAAGAGGGCACATGCAGTGATAAGTTAAATGATAATACAGTGGGGTAAAATAATTGGGTCCACAAGTGGATGCACAAAGCAAAAGAACAAAGACAAGAAGAAGCAGTAAAAGCTATATTCATCTTAAAAGAGAAAGCTGAGATTTTTATGCAATGTAAATGGAATGCAGTCACGCGTCGCTTAATGTTGGGGCTACGTTCTGAGAAATGCATCCTTAGGAGATTCTGTCATGGTGCAAACATCATAGAGTGTACTTACACAAACCCAGATGGTATAGCTTACTACACACCTAGGTTATGATAGTATAGTGGCAGGACTATAAACCTGTATGTATAAACATGTTACTGTAAAGAATACTGTAGGCAACTGTAACACAATGGTGTGTCTTTGTGTATCTAAATATATCCAAACAGAGAGGGTACAATAAAAATACCATATAAAAGATAAACAATGGTACACCTGTATAGGGCACGTACCATAAATGGAGCTTATTGGCCTGGAAGTTGCTCTGGGTGAGTCAGAGAATGAGTAGTGAGTATATGGGAAAGCTTAGGACATTACTGTGCAGTAGTGTAGACTTTATAAATACTGCACACTTAGGGTACACTGAACTTATAAAAACTGTTATCCTTCTTCAATAATAAGTTAACCTTAGCTTACTGGAAGACCCTATGGCATATGCTATTGTTGATTGAAATGTTGCTATGTGGCACATGACTGTAATTTAATTAGAAAAAGCTTTGATCAAAAAAATATGACTTCATTGAAGTATTACATAAATATCAGGGGGAAAAAAGCTAATCAAACTGAAAATATGGCCAAGCAAAGCTAATAAGAAATGTTCTATTAGAAACCCAATTTGAGCACCTGACTACATTTTTTATACGTGATTCTCAGCAAAAAGTATAGAATAATTCTCTGAACCTATTTATTGATAAATGAATTTATAAATTATTTTTTATTAAAAAATGTATTTTTTCCGAGTAATACGTATTTTCTGAAGATGCTGATTTTGTCTAAAAGTCCAATATGGTTTCAAGAAGCTATTAGTATTTAGGGGGAAAACTATTAGCAAAGTATGACACTACTAAACAATTTTCCAACTTCAAAGATAAACTTAATACTATATAATCTATTCATTTCACAGGTCAAAATGTAATCAATTTTAATGACTACTTTACCAAAATGATACTCTATCAGGGGCCAGTGAATTACATTCTTAAGGGATTTGACTAGCATGAGATTAGTCACTTGCCAAAATACCAATGTTTCAGGTGTCTCATAAAGTACAATTTTGTACATGTATAAAGTTTTTTATAATGTAAAAAATTGTTATATTTGTATTTTCAGATATGTACTTATGTATTACCCTAATTGTCTTCATTAGTAGTTCTCAATATATGTATGTGTGTATATGTATAAATGTGTGTCTGTATATATTAATTATATATATTTGGCCTTCATATATGGGATGAATGATGCTCACATGTTCACATTCCCATGGTTACACAGATCTTGCTGAAATAAAAAAGAGTGGGGACCTAAAGTATTTTTAAATAGTCCCATGGATGTAATGTAAAAGTAAGATTCACATTCCTATTCACACTTTCTTTATACTTAATTTCTTCCTTATAATAAATTTATCCACTTGGTAAAATTAAAAAGAAAAAAATAATTAAAATTGCAACTTATAATAAGAATTTTTAAATGATTCATAATCCCTCAAGTATTATCAGTACATTAATAACAGTTGCATTCCAAGGAGAAAGCTGTAAATTATCCACAATTTCCACCTAGCTAACTAACTATAACTCAATCCTTTTCCTCCTATACTGGAAAACAAATGAGAAGGATATCCTTAAGTCTACTTTAATTTTTAGCAAAAGATACTTCATTTATTAATATAAAACTTTAGTACCTTTGTGAGTAACAAATGACTTGTACCTGGGTTCACAACCTATTTTATCACACACACATGTGTGGCCTCACATCATTTTTGAGAACGGCTGGCCTATTAAATACAAACTAGTGTGTGTTTGCAAAAGAAAAAAATATTCAATTTCGTATGTTTGTGACTTCTGTGAAAAAAAGTGCTCAGCATAGTAATCTGGGTCATTATATAACATGCATTTGGAAAGTGGGGTCAGTGAATACTAACAATTTTCATTATTTTCTATCTCCCAAAGTCACTGCATTGATTCTACCTATGGACCAGGATTTAATGGAAATATGAAATGTTACTATAGCAGAAACCACATTTTCATTTATTTTTTATGCAGATCCTTTTTTCAATATCATTATGACCTTAATATGCAATTTCTAATGTTCCTTGTGCCTGTTGATACACAATGCAGATGGGCGGGGCAGTGTGGAAGGAGTACTTAAAGGACTTAGGCATTTGAGTTGAAAGTAAAGTTCACTCTGAGTCAACCGTGGCAGGAGACAATGAAAAAAATCTCACATGTATTAATAACATCCAAAATGAGTTTTCTTCTCTGCCTCTCAGACTATGCTTGGATTAATATGTGCAGTTCTGGACCCCAGCTTCTTGAGTGGGATACGAGCAAATAAAATTCAGAGAAGAATAACTGGGGTGGAAGGGAGCTGGAAATCCTGTTATAAAAGAAACTGCTTGAGGACATTATGCAAAGTGAAATAAGCAAGTCACAAAGAAATTCTGCATGATTCCATTTATATGAGGTACTTAGAGAAATCAAAATCACAGACACAGAAAGTAGAACAGTGGTTGCCAAGGACTGGAGGAAAGGGGAAATGGGGGGTTGTTGTTTAATAGATATAGAGTTTCAGCTTTACAAGATAAGATATCTGAAGATGGATGTTGGTGATGGTTGTACAACAATGTGATTGTACTTAATACGACTGAACTGTACACTTAATGATTAAGATGGTAATCATTTATGGTAAGTGCATTTTACCATAATTTAAAATTTTAAATTTTTTTTAAAAAAGAAGCTGCTGAAGGAATCAAGGTATTTAATCAGGAAAGGAGAAAGAATCATGGCACAGAAGAAGAAGAAAGAGGACAAGTATGTTAATAAAGAGTCACTACATGAAAGATAAATATCTTTATTCTTGTGACTTTAAGAAAAATCCAGCACCAACCAGTGTTAGCAGCCGGGCTGCGAATTTCAGCTCTGCATAAACAAGAACAATTCAACAGTCAGAATGTAAGACAGAAAAATGCATGGAATGAACAATTGATACAGGACTTGTAGTCCACGGTACTAGTGACCCTGGAATAATGCACGCTCCAGGAACCAGTTAGTAGCAAGACAGAGAGAGAGTCAGAAATCCTAAGTATAAGTCTGCCTTTCCCATTCACTAGCTATGTTACTAGCTGTACCTTAATGTCCTTGTCTAATTAAGACAAAAGTTTGTCTAAATTAAGAGCTTGTTTATTAGTTTGGCAGGACTGTCATAACAAAGTACCACAGACTGTGTGGCTTAAACAACAGAAATTACTGTCTCACAGCTCTGGAGGCTAAAAGTCTGAGCTCGAGGTGTCAACAGGGTTGGTTTCTTCTGAGGCCTCTCTCCTTGGCTTACAGGCGGCCACCCTCTATGTCTTCACATGGTCTGCACTCTGCCTGCCTGTTTGTGTTCTAATCTCTTCTTATAAGGACAATGGTCATATTGGATTAGGGCCCACCATAATGACCTCATTATAACTTAATGACCTCTTTACAACAGTAATACAGTCACATTCTGAGGTACTAGAGATTGGGATTTCAATATATGAATTGGGGGTTGGAGGAAGACACAATTCAGCCCTTAACAGCTTGGAAAGGATTTCCAAGTTCAGTGGCAACTAAGATGGGCATTTAACTCCACTCGGCAAAGATTCCAATTCAAAATTATCTAAAGTGGAAAAAATGTGTAGGTATGTCAGAAATTTGGGGCAGACACAGTACACATGCATCAGAACAAAGGAAGACACTTCCTTTGATAAGAACATGCTTCTTACCAGTGAGAGAATGTCTCAACGAGAAGAAAGGATCTCCAGAATCACATTATCAAACTAATTTTGAGGAGGCAGAGGTGAATTCAAGGTTGAGCCTTGGGGGAAATGGAAAACATCCATGTGGAATAACTTTGTCCCTACAGAGCAACCCTAGATCTGGCGTCCCCAGTGGTGGCTCCATTGTGCGTATGCTTTGTCTCCCGTCTGTGCTGATCCCCACCCCAATGACAGCAAAGGATAAGGGGCCTATACCACTGGATGGAGGCTTCAGCAAATCAGTTATTTCAACATATTTCTAGAAGAGAAAAAATCAGATGAAATAGTGCTGATGAATGAGACAAAATTGTGGAAGCTGTGGCCTAGAGTTTAAACAAAGCTGGATTCAGTATAATAGAAAGTCAATCAAGGCCCCAGACCTAAGATCAAGAGCAGGTAAGATAAAGGACAAGAGTGACAAGGGAGGCATAAAATAGGAAAGTTGATTAGAGATTTGTATACACTACAGAAAAGTTGATTCCATTACACCTCATCCCATTTCTCTACCCTTGCATACAGAATATAGGTAGCTGGTGTTTCCCTCCAGGGGAAAAAAGAAATAAACAAAGATATCATTGCTAGACATTTTTTTTAAATCCAGGGATAGCTAAGGTAGCTACTGAGCATCTTAGTGTCCTTGAGTGTAGCCCTCCTGTTTCTGACGCTTGACAATAATAGACAGCTCCCTCAACACTCACTCTGGAAAAATAATCCCTCTTGGATATTGAGTTTGAGTCAATATTCAAGGTCACTAGTAGCTGAGAAAAATAGATAACAATAAAGGTGAAAACCAAGATAAATAGGAAAACTGATCCCAGATGAAACTGAAGCTATTTTGTATCTTCAAAGAGATTAAAGAGGATACTACATGCCTAAAACAATAACAGAAATTTGCAACATTCAGAAAACAAAAAGAGTACCTAGAAATTAATGTTTTTGAAATATACTTTTCAATAGATAAGTTAGAAATAAGGCAAAGAAATCTCCCAGAAGGTAGAATAAAAGATAAAAGTTTGAAAATTTTAAGAAAAAAATTTTAATACAAATTCCAGCAGTTCAAATATTTGCTGTCAGGTATATTATTAAGAGCAAAAAAATAAAAAGAATAGGAAAATGTGTATATCCTGGATACCATTTTTTAATACAAATCTGTACAACCTTAAATTCAGATATTTTGATTTAAGAGATCAAGATCAGACCCTGGTAACTATAATTTTACAAGTGCCTCATATGATTTTGATTCTACTACAATTGCTGAAGAAAGCCATTGCTACTTGGAATTACCTTTAATCAGAAGGTTGGGTGAAAGAAAGAACAGAGAACAGAAGAAAACTGGTAAATCAGAAAAGCTAATGAGTACTTGTCTCAAAAGTATTTCTCCTCTGATCCTCCGTCCTTATACACTATAAAAGTTATATCCGTGGGGAAACAAAAAAGCTTATATTTCACCTCCAGGCTGAACAGAGGTGATCCAATATCCTGCAGAGTTTATGGTTTGTTTTTCTGACAAAGATCTCCCTGTGAAAGGACAAGGCTTGAGAAATGCATTTTGTTGCAGAAGATGCAGAGTTCCAAGAAAATTAAATATGAAGAGATTATCTAGTAGAGCCTGTGGAAGAGAGGAGGAAGTACACCCTCCTGGAATCATGCGGATGCATCCCAGTCATTAAAGGCAACCCAAACTTTTGGAAGGACCATTGATTGCCTGTGGCTAATGGAAGAATCAGATTCTATCAAGTTTACAAACCTCTCTGTAGCTCAATATTCTAGCTTTTTCCACCATGGCATGTTGCTGCTAGAAACCCAGAATTTTTAAAAATTTCTCCAAGAAAAGTTATGCATGTGATGTGATAGTGAAAAAGGGGATTGTGTCAAGATAATAGCTAATCATGTAGAAATTATTTTTGAAAATATTAGAATGCTAGGTTCCAGCTTATGCTCTTACTGAAAAAATTATGTATATATGTATATGCATAAATTTGAATATTGGGGCTGACAATAAATAATACTAACAACAAAGATAATGGTGAAGTTGTTGAACACTTCATGTTGAGCTCTGACTAAGCACCTTGCATGTGTCTACTTATTTAAGCTCACAATAAACTTACAAGGTAGGATTTAAGAGATGAACAGTCCCAAATTCTCACAGTTGGGATCAGTGGCAGAGCAAGAATTTGAATCTACAGTCTGGCTTCAGAATCCATCCTCTCTACCACTAAACTTGTAAGCTGCAAGCTGAGAATGGATGGGGGAAAACACCATTACAATGTGACAACAAGATGGCAGGGAGGTCAATAACTATGACAAAAAGAATTTTAAAAAACAGGGTAAAATGATAGAGATAATACTCTTAACTTCAAATGTAGTGGAACACAACCTGAAAAAAAATGGGTATAGAATTTTACAGCAAAATTACAGATGCTATCTTAAGTACCTCCAAGATTTGGTGGCATGTAAATCATGGCTAGAATTTGATAATGCAGCAAACAAAACTGATCAAAAGAGAAAAGAATTATATGTCAAGAAGGTATCAAACACTTTGAAAATTGACACATTTGAAAGTGTATCATCTTGTGGAGAATATTTAGGTGAAAATTAACAGAAAATTTAAAAATAAAAACTTTAAAACTGGCACAGTGGCTTATGCCTGTAATCCAAGCACTCTGGGAGGTTGAGGCAGGAAGATTGCTTGAGCTCAGGAGTTCAAGACCAACCTGAGCAAGAATGAGATCCCATCTCTACTAAAAATAGAAAAAAGTTACCCGGGCATGGTGGCATGCACCTGCAGTCCTAGCTATTCGGGAGGCTGAGGCAGGAGAATCACTTGAGCCCAGGAGTTTGAGGTTGCATTGCGCTACAATGACATTAGGGCACTCTACTCAGTGTGACAGAGTGAGATTTTATCTCATAAATAAATAAATAAATGTAAACCTTTAGAAAATGGAGAAAGATTGTATAACCTGACACTACATGAATATTCCCAATGCTTATTACAAAACTCCCCAAATCCATTCATGATGGGAGGGAGGTCCCTCTGCCTGTCAGGGAGAAGATGCAGTGACATGGCATAGAAATGCATTCAAATCCCAGGTATATTATTCATCACTGTGACTTTTTGCAAAATTACTTAATTTTCCTAAATCTCATATGAAAAATGAGAACAATTTTCCTTGCCATATGTTGTTGAAATAATTAATTAAAATAACACATAAAAAACATAACAGGTACACTAAATGTCACTTCTCTTCCACTGGAACTCTTATGCTGAAAATAGAAAATATAATAAATATTTGACTTTATTTACTGACCACATTGCCTCTTCAAGATAGAGAAAGAGAAAAACTGCTATGTTGCACTGATTGCCAAATAATTAGGGAAATTGGAATCAAATCAGGAAAAATACAGAATATTATAAGTGGTAAAAACATGATGAAAACCTTGGGAAAATCTACTTCTATCATGTTGGAGATGTAATAATAAAGCAACACAGGTGTAAGATGAGAATGATCAATGGCATGTCCTATTAATGCCAAGTAATTTGTTTTTAGAGTAGGACCTACTTCATACTATAAATCTTTCAAATTTTCTTTCAGTATTTCTTTTTTCCCCTACATCCCCAAATTTCACATCAATAGTAGGTACACTCTCAAATAAGCAATGAATCAAAGAAGAAACCACAATGAAAATAAGAAAATGATTAACTATCAATGAAAATAAAAACACAATGTACCAAAACTTACAGGATGCAACTAAATCAGTACTTAGAGGGAAAATTATACCTATTAATTCCTATTTTTTTAAAAAAGAAAAATCTCAAATCAATAAGCTAAATTTAAACCTAAGAAACTAGAATAAGAATATCAAACTCAACCAAAAACAAGCAGAGGAATGAAATTATAAAGACAAGAGTGGATATAAGTGAAAGAGAGAATAGAAAAACAAGAGAGAAAATCAATGAAACCAAAAGTCGGTTCTTTGAAAGGATCAACAAAATTGGCAAACCTTTTGCTTAGATTGACAAGATGAAAAAAGAGACAAAAATTATTAAAATCAGAAATGAAAGAGGGGACATTACTACAGGGTTTAGAAAATTGAAAAGGATTATAAGGAAATAGTAGGAACAGTTGTATGACAAAAAATTAGATAACTTTAATGAAATGGATAAATTCATGGAAAACCACAAACGACCAAAACTATATTTCTACCTGCAATAAAAATATCAGAAAATGATGTTGATAAAATAATTCAATGTATAGTATCATCAAAAAGAATAAAATATTTAGGAATAAATATAAAGAAAGATGTGTAAGGATCGAACACTGAAAAAACTACAAAAAATCTTAGAAATAAGTAAAAAAAACTAAATAAATGAAAAACACATCCCATGTTTATGAACTAGAAAACTTAAAATTGGTAAGATGGCAATACTTCCACATTGACCTACAGATTCAAGGTAATCCCTACCAAAATTCTAGATTTTTTTTTTGAAAGAATGGAAAACTGATCCTAAAATTCATATGGAAATTCAAAAGACATAAAATAGCTAAAATAATCTTGAACAAGAAGAACAAAATTGGAAAATTCATATATCCCAGTTCCAAAACTTACCACAAACCTACAGTAATCAAGACAGGTTAGTACTGGCATAAAACTAGTCATATAGATTAAGGAATAGATTGAGAGTCCACAAATAAAACTTTACATTTATAGTCAATTGATTTTAGACATTTTTGATTTTTGATTGTTGCCAAGGCCATTCAATTGGGAAAAAAATAATCTTTTCAACAAATGGTGCTAGGACAACTGGATATCCACGTGCTAAAGAAGGAGGCAGGATTTCTACCTCAAACTATATATGAAAACAACTCAAAATGGATCATAGACTTAACTGTAAGAACTAAGACTATAAAACTCTTAGAAGTTAACATAGGATTAAATCTTCATAATCTTAGATTAGGCAACAGCTTCTTAGATATAACACCAAAAGCACAAGTGGCAAAAGAAAAAAAATAGATAAATCAAACATCATCAAAATTAAAAAAGTTTTGTTTCAAAAGACACCATCCAGAAAGTGGAAAGACAACTCACAGAATGGGAGAAAATATTTGAAAATTATATATCTGACAAGGGACTTCTATCTAGAATATACAAAGAATTCTTACAACTCAATAATAAAAAGACAAATTACCCAATCAAAAATGGTCAAGGAGATGAACAGACATTTCTCCAAGGAAGATAAACAAATGGCCAAATTAACACATGAAAAGAGGTTCAACATCACTAGTCATCAGGGAAATGCAAATTAAACTACACTGAGATACCATTTCACATCTATTAAAATGTCTAGAATCAAAAAGTCCAGTAATAACTGTTGTCAAGGATGTAGAGAAACCAGAACCTTCATATACTGCTGTTGACAATGTAAAATGGTGCAACCACTTTGAGAAATACTCTGGCAGGTTCTAAAAGGATTAAACAGAGTCACTATATGATTCAGCAATTCCACTCCTAGGAATATACCCAAGAAAAATGAAAATGTATGTCCACACAAAAACTTGCATAAAAATATATATATGAACATTATTTATAATACACAAATATCTACCTACTGATGAATGGAAAAACAAAATATGGCATATCCATACAATGAAAACTATTCAGACATAAAAAGAAATGAAGTACTGATAAATGCTATAGTAATACAGGAATCCTGAAACCATTATGCTAAGTGAAAGCAGCCAATAGCAAAAGACCACATATTGTGTGATTCCATTTACGTGATTCCACTTATAGTCAGAATAGCAAATCCATAGAAATGGAAAGTAGATTAGTATTTGGTAGGAAAGGGGTAGGGTTAAATGGGGAATGACTGCTAATGGATACAAAGATCCTTTCTAGGGTAACGAAAATGCTCTGAAATTAGATGGTGGTGATGGGTGCATAGCTCTATAGATATACAAAAACCCAGTGAATTGTACACTTCAAAAGCCTGAATTTTATGGTAGGTGAATTATATCTCAAAAAAAAATCTGTTATTAAATAGTGGGCATCATGAGCATAAAGACATGATTTAAATGAAGAACATAAAATTTTAGAGCTATTTTAAAATATTTCTATTTACATAAAATGTTGCAAAATTTTCTTTGTCTCAATCATTGACTGTACGGTATTAATACTGATGTTAAAATGTTTAACTTTTTATTTGATTTTAATTAGAGTTACTCATTTCCTGCTTGGGACCCTCAGTAGTACTCTGATAATCAAAACAAACATGAAAAGAATTCACTTTCTTAAGTGTAGTCTTTGGCCACTTAACAACTTAACAAACAACAATTGGACTATTATTTGAGGTCAGCTTTAATGATTCCTTAATTTTCCTTGCATGCAAATGAACACATGTGCACACATATAATATTTCTAACATTAAAGTCACCAAATAAGTGTCAGGCCAGCAAAAAAGAAAAGGGAAGGGAAAAGAAGGGAAGGGGAGGGGAGAAGACAGGAGGACAGGGGAGGGGAGGGGAGGGGAGGGGAGGGGAGGGGAGAAGGGAAGAAAGAGAGAGAGAAAGTAAGAAAGGAGGGAGGAAGGAAGGGAGGGAGAAAGAATCATGTTTAAAACATCACCCATAAAAAGGATAACTACCAACACTGATATCTGGATGTGATCCTTGTCTGGCAATGTTATTCACTTTGAATGGTAAGATGAAAGACAGACAAGAAGAGTTCACCCAACACTTCATATGACTGATCATTGGCGCTTAGCCACACAACTGACTGTAATGGACGCTCAGAAATGTAACCCTTTAGTTAAGCCAAAAATATATAAATCTACACTAAGGAAGAAGGAGAAAATGAAAAATAGGAGGCAACATCTAGAAATCTCTGTCATTCCACCAAATCTAACCAAACAATGAGCATGAACAATTTAGTTTATGATGAGCTTCCATAAATTCAAGTAAATTTTTGAAAGTTTTTTCTTCTACTTTTATGTACCAATGGTAATTATTCTGCAGCCATTTTACTTACACATATTTTTCCAAAGCTGTGTGCCAGATCAAAAAGTCATAGTGTTCTATGTATACAATGAACTCTGTTTTGAATCACTAAACAATAAAGAGCAAAATTTACACCAAATAGAGTAAAACCATCCAGGTGAGCCTGTCAAGCCAGAGATTCATGGAATATGGTACATTTCTGAGGCCACTAAGTTTTGTTATACAACAATATACAACTGATGCACACATGTGACTGATACACATACCACTTCTCATTTCAGATCATTGATAAAATACAATTTGTTTTCATCTAACTTAAAATATTTGTTGTCTTTGTAAAATAATAATTCTTAACTTGTTGAATCATCAGGAAATGTCAATTTCTCCTTATGAATCAAAAGTATGTCCTCTCGTCTTTAAGTCCATACTGCCTGGATGAGTAGTAGACCTAGTCATCATGTCAATATTTATTTAAGAAATGACGCTTTTGAAGAGATATACATTTATAATATCAAAAATAAGTGAGATATAAAGAATGAAGACTTTTGGATAAGCAGGGTAAAACTGTCAGTGAAAGAATTATTCTTTTGGAAATTATTTTGAGCATTTTAAGGAGAATGACATTTACAGATAGAATGCTTTCCTGCAGTAAAAAAAAAAAAAATCAAGAAAATGAAGGAAGAAAAGAAAAGCACTTTTGGTAAGCTCTCATTTTGGAAGTCATATTGAATTGAACTTTGATTTCTGGCTACTTTTCAAAACATATTTCCTGTACTCTTTGTAGAGTTTTGCAAGTTTAAAGTTCAGAGCCAAATTTGGATTTCATATACTTTTACTATGTTGTAAGGAACAAGACAGTAGACTATAGACATTTTTTAGCTCTCTCTCATATGATTACTTTGTAAATTTAATAGTCTCTGCCATTTAAAATCCCACTTTTTAATTCTGAAAGGTGTTAGGGAATCTATGCATGACTAAGAATTCAATGTAAAGATTAATCTTGATTGTAATGTATAATTCTCCTATACCACTGACAGTATGTAATTGTGAAGAATAGCTCACAAAAATATTCTTTGTATTCTGTATTCACGAGGCTTAGTAATAAAGACTTTTCACTTAAGAATATCTCCTTTAGAACATAAATAATTTCTTTCAAGAAATCATATGAAGGAAAAATAAACAAAATGAACTGTTACCAGAAGTACATAATAGTTGTACCTTGATTTTAATAGAGTTTAAGGCATTTATTAAAGATATCATCAATTTTATTTACCTTTGACTACAGGGCATCTATGAAACATTATGAATTTAGGTACCTTCAAAATGGCTAACTAAAGGTGCCCAGTGCTTGCCACCTCCACAAAAAGGACCAAAAGAACAGCAGTCCCCAACCTTCTTGGCACCAGGGATGGGTTTCATGGAAGACAATTTTCCACAGATGGTGGAGGGGTATGGTGGGGGGGTTGATTTAGGGATGATTCAAGTGCATTACATTTATTGTGCAGTCAAACCTCTCTGCTAATGATTATCTGTATTTGCGGCCACTCCCCAGCGCTAGCATCACCGCCTCAGCTCCACCTCAGATCATCAGGCATTAGATTCTCTTAAGAAGGACGCAACCTAGATCCCTTGCATGCAGTTTACAGTAGGGTTTGTGCTCCTATGAGAATCTAATGCCCCCACTGATCTGATGGGAGGCAGAGCTTATTCAGTGATGCCAGCTATGGGGAGCAGCTGTAAATACACATGAAGCTTCACTTGCCGCTGCTCACCTCCTGCTGTGTGGCCCGGTTCCTAACAGACCACTGACAGGTACCCAGCCTGCCTCCAGAGGTAGGGGACTGGAGCAAAAGAATGAGTAGATAACAACATGTTGAATAGACCTTCTAAGAGAGAACACCGGAAGTCAGCAGGGAAGTGGCAGGAAACATCTGAGGCATGGAAGGATAGGGAATCTAAGCAGCCAGGATCCACTTGAAGCCAGGAGGAACTACTCATTGAGGGGAAAAGGTAAGCGAGAGATCCCCTGCAGTTTATGTTCCCCCTGAGAACTTGTCCAATCCTAGCCATGGGAGACCCCGCAGCCCTCGGGGGCCCTCAGACTAGTGTAGGGAGCTCCCGGGAGTCCATGCAATGGCATGGGTCCCGAGAGCTACTTTGCCCTGGGTCCCACCCACCACCTGAGACCCAAGCAGCTGCAGCACAGTGCCATTTTGGGAGTGCAACCACCACCTGACTACATCCTGCCTGGGGTCCAACAGCCCCTACATCTCCCCATCGCTGGAGCCCCACTGGTATCCCACTATGTCCACCCATATATATTGCAGCACTAGTCACAATACCCAAGAAAGGGAATCAACCAACGTGTCCATCAACAAGTAAATGGATAAAGCAAATGTAGTATATATACACAATAGAATACTATTCAGCCATAAAAAGAATGAAATCCTATCATTTTCAGCAACATGGATGAAATTGGAGGTCATTATATTAAGTGCAATAAGCCAGGCACAGAAAGACAAATATTGCATGTTCTCACTCATATGTGGAAGTTATAAAAGTGGATCCCAGGGAGGTAGAGAGTAGAATGATTGTTACCAGAGGCTGGGGAGGCATGGGGGTAAAGAGAGATTGATTAATGGGTACAAACATACAGTTAGATAAAAGGAGTTAAGTTCTAGTGTTTGATAGTATAGTAGGGTAACTGTAGTTAACAATAATTTAGTGTATATTTCAAAATAGCTAGAAGAGAAATTTGAAATGTTATTGACCCACAGAAATGATAAATGTTTGAGATGATGGATATCCTAACTACCCTGATTTGATCATTATACGTTATATGCATGTATCAAAATATCACATGTACTCCATAAATCCACACAATTATTACATATCAATAAAAAAGTGTTCGAATATAAAAAAATTTAGATAGGTTGTAAATATTCTGACATTAATATAATTATTGCAAGTCTGCATCTTTGAAGTACGGAGATCTGGAGATGCTACTCATCTCCAAGACATCAGACTTGTTTGATGTCACTCTTCCCATTTCCCATGACAGCCAAAAACTTTATCTGCTTTGGATATACCTCTATTAACTATCTTTTTTCCTTAGGTAGAATAAGCTCTGAATTTATATTGGTGTCAAAAGCCTCCTAAATTATACTTCTGTTTATCTATGGAGGACCCAACAATTTATACATGGATTATCTTGCTTGATGTTCAAAGCAACCCCATGAAATGGGTTAAGATTATTGTTTTTGTAATATAAATCAAGAAAATGAGGCTCCGAAAGGCCTTGTCCAAGTCAACAGTTAGTAAATGAGCCAGTGGGGATTCAATCCGGAACTCCCAAAACCTAGTCTAACGCACTTGCTGATATATCATCACTCTGCTTCGGACCACACAATATACTTTAACTTGAGGGATTGATAGCAGAAACTACAACTTCTGTCTTTCAAAGGAAAGCATAAATTTATTTTATGTTGTATTAGAAATTACAGAATATTGTAAAGGACAGAGATATAAAGTGTGGTTATTGTCAAAAAGAACTTTTGCAAAAACAGCATCTCAGAAGAACATATATTTCCTTCCCATGTGTCTTCTGATTCATGTCTACTTAGGTTTACTCAGAAAAATAAATGTTTTACTACCACCTCCCCTGCAGAACCAATATCGCTACAGAAGAACAAAATGCATGCTAGTCTGCCTCATGAATCAAAAATATTGCTGACTAAATTCTGATTGCAGAGTCACCATTGTTGGCAATGATACACAAGGCAAGAGGAATACTTCTTTGTTAAAACACACACACACACAAAACAATGCTTTCAATGCTATGTTCTTGATATATAAAATAAACTTCAATATCTGATACAATGTTCTATTTTAACCCTGTCCCAGAAATACTTGAATTTATTCTGATAGAGACAAAAATGCTTAACATCTCAAGTTATGAATATGGGAGTGTGCTCAGATGTGAGGGGCAATCACAGATCTCATTATCAGGAGACAGAGATTTAATTTAATAAATTCTTGACTTTTATGTGACAGAAATATGTAGCAAGTCTCCAAGAAATTGAGAAACATTGTACTGGCCCAATCATGCCTAGCAGTGATTTAAAATTAGGTAAAGCAGAATCCTTCAAGCCACGGAGAGTAAGTGTATCTACATAAATATCAGGAGCCTCTGTATGATTGCATCAGCTCTTATCTTTATAATGGCAAAACCCCAGCAGCTGAAGCCAGCAAACTCAATCAACGCCACAGTGAAACTGGCTCAGCTCTTAACTGCAGGACACAAACATGCCTATCTTCCTTCAAGGACGATGATGACTCTTAAGCCTGCAACATTAAAGCTCAGTTCTGAACTTTGGGTATAATCCAAAGGTAGCCCAACATTAAATATTTTTCCAAATTTTGTAATATTTCTTTTTCACCAGATAGAAGAAATTTTTGCCTCGTTTCTACATTCATTTGTTACTGGTACATTTAACTTAATAAGCAAGAATCCTCTATGAAGTGGCATATCTTGTGAAATGGTAAAAATGAACTTTATCAGACCAGAGGCAAAAAATATGTACACAGGCCACTGTCCTCTATTAAACTCGGGCATATTAAAATAATATCACCTTCATATTTTAAAGCAGATGGGGGAAAATCGTAATTATCTTTTATATCCAGTCCATTTTCCTGCATTATAAAATATTTACCATTAGCAGTGAACCTGGACACTATCCCTCATGGGTTATGTTTTCTCTCTGTTTCATTCATCTTCCATAAGAACACTTGAAGCTTCTTTTATTGGATCTATTAATCATATGGTTATTTAAAATCTTATTTTTCTGTTGTTTATCATCTTAGCTATTATATATTGACAACTGGATTTTTTGAGTGAAACTCATTATCATTAAAATTACCTTGTTCTATATAACATAGCATTGGAAGCCAAAAATAAAAAATTAACCTTGTTCTATAGAGTTGCCATTTCCTTGTTTTGTCTAAACCTTAGAAATGTGCTTAAAATAATTGTATCTGCATTTGTCCTCACATGAATTTAACTCTGTAAAACAACATGACACCAAAATACCATCTAAATGTGATCTGATCATCTATTTAAGGGTAAATTAACCTTTGGTTATATACTTGGTTTGAACAATGGAGCCTGGGCATTGTAAGTCTTTATTTTCCACTACAGATCAATAAGGTTAATGAAATCAACCATTTGCAGGGCAAATGCCAAGTATTAATAATTCACTGGATCATCTCAGGGTTACAGAGACCTCGGAAGTAAAAGGGTCACTCCAGAAAAGGATCCAGTGTGCAGTGGGCTGATGACAGATGGGGCCCTTCTGATGGCTCCCACACCCCAAGCCAGCTATGTTGGTCCATTGCCGTAGGCTAGTCTCTTAGAGCAAAAGTGATGCTATCAGCCATTTCCTATTAAGTGAATGTTCTGTGTTTTGGTTTGCTTTTCCCCTGGAAGTGGGAATAGGTTGGGAAAAACCCCGACATTATTATCTAGACTATACTCATTTATAAGGTTGGCCAAGGACAAAGGGTAAGGGAGCAGAAGTTAATCCCTGTGGAGCCCAAGCCCAATGCAGAGGCTTCGTTGTCACTCTGTCTAACCAATTAAGGTAACTTAACAACTAAACGAGACTTTTAAAAATATATTTACATGCCATTCTTTTGAAAGGGGAAGTTAATTTTTTTCTGTCTTAATCATATTTCAATGTATGTAGCAGCAACATCATCTCATTCTCTCTCCAACTCATTCCTTCCAGCCTCCACTAGCTGCTGCTGTTTGGCTTTTGCTAGTGGTGGTAGGTCCTTCTCCCCCCACCCCCAGCTTTGTGTTTGTCCTCTGTGCTGCTGCTTCTGGCATGTAATATACACATATGATCGTCATGTAAACACACACACACACACACACACAATAGCCCCTTCTTTTTTGCTAACAGCTCCACTCTGTTGTTGTTAAAATTTTGTTAGAGTGACCATATGACTTTCTGGCCAAAAAAAACATAGGAAGCAGTTTTGGGGTGTGGCTGATAGAGCTTGTAGGCTCTTTTGCCATCTCCTCCTCCTTTCAGTCTAAAATGCAGATGTGATGGTCAGAGTTTTAGTGGATACCTTGTAACAATGATGCAAGGTAGAGAATGTGAGCCACTGTACCAGCCTTGGACCACCTGCCTCCAGAGTTCATGTTACTTAAGAGAAAAATAACTCTCTTCCCGCTTTAGGCCACTGTCTTTCAGATCCATGTGACTGATCTACTGCTAACCGAGACAGACCACGTATTTATTGCCTCCTTTATCCAACTACTTTATAGGTTCCCATTTAATATTCACGGCCCTTCAAGATATCATCGTCCCCATTTCACAGAGGAGGAAACTGAGTGTGAGATGTGAAGTTACTTGGTACCGTCATGCAAGTTAATTTTTCTAACTTAAAGTCAGCCCATTATTAATCATTATTGTATGCTTCCTCTATTATACTGCCTTTCAGACTTTATTCTCTTTAGCTGGTACTTCGGTGAGCTCAGGGGCTAATTCTTTGTGCCAAAGACTCCTTCTTTTTGTAGCCACACCTAGGTTCAACAATGTTGTGGAAGGCTAAAGTGGTAGTTAATAGTTTGGGCTCTTAAGTCAGAGAATCTAGGCTCAACTCTCAGCAAGATTAAGATTACCTGCATGACCTTGCTCAAGTTATTTAAACTCTCAGAGCCTGTTGTCTCATCTTTAAAATGAGACAAAAATAGTCCTGAGGAAACTATAAAGGTTCTTGTGAGAATTTTTTAATACATGAAAAACAATGAAAACAGTATCTGATCACGGTAGACATGCAACACAAAGCATTCATTGCTACTACTACTACATAGTCCTAGCTTTAAGGAGTTTAGGTTACAGTTGCTTTACTAATGAGAGCCAAAGGGCCAAGGACTCTCTCCAGTAACTGGAAATAAAAATTTCGGTTAACTTTTTCATAGCTACACTGAGCGAATGTTGAAGTAAAAGTCAAATTCTGAGGGCAGGGTAGGAGGGGGGAAGACAGAAAAAGAAAACTAATAATTGGAAAAGCAAATTGAAAAAAAAAAAAAAGTAGGATTTCTTTCATTGAAGTGGGTGAACTTCTGATGGCTTTATAAAAGTGGGCAATTCCAAGAAGCCTGTGGAACATTTTTTTTTTCCTGAGATGACAAAGCTAGAAAATAACCAGAGATATCTAAGCTCAGAGTTTTTGGGACTAAATGCCATTGAGTAGTCAACAAGGAGTAAAAATACAGAGCAAAGCAGGAGAATGGGAGTATTGGAGTGAAGGAAATTCCAGCAGAAGCGAATATGATAATAGTAATGGTAAGCCAAAGACAATGCAGTCAGACTTCTGTTCAAGATGTTGGGACAAGGATGAAGGCAGAAACCTTTCTATTAAGAAAGATCCTGTTAAAATGTCCAGTGGCAGAACTGGCAAGAAACAAACACCCAAGTATTAGATGAAGAAAAAAGGCAAATCTAATAATCAAGGGAGAAAAACTTTGAGCTCCAATTCCGTAGCCTTTTAGCTTACATGTGATATAATATTTTAAACAACTGAAACAGTATGCTATTTTTAGTTATACTGACGCTCACCTACAAATGGAAAAGATTTGTAAATGAACAAAATTTTGGAAAAGCTTCAAAACAAGAGAAGGAAATGGATCAAGATTTTAATTCACGGTTTCCTGACACTAAGCACACCCTGACAATTTTAGTAGGAATGATCCCATCAAGGATGTGTTCACTTCTCTCCTAATTCCTCTTTTTTGTTATAAGGATTCATTTCCTTCAAAATTATTATATGATGCTTTAAAATATTCCCCAGAGGTAACCATCTGAAAACAATATTTCTGTGGATTATTTACTACTCAAAGCAGGCTAAGTGGTTTATTGACTCTAATTCCCACAATGTGCAAATATAAAGAAAATTGAATGACTATATTTTCTTACAGATGAGAAACCACAAAACCACAAGCTTATCTTCCAGTGAAGAATAGCCTACCTGCCAATTCTTCAGAAATTACAATGTAACATAAAAAGACATAAAGCAATTATTATATATACTTCAACTTGTTTGTTCTTTCATCCTCTTTCCTCAACTAAGGTTATGGGAGTCTGGTTGGCTTTCTCCTTGATATTCCCATCCCTCAAAATGTCTGATTGGTCATCATCAATTGATAGCCTTATCTTTTTGTCATAATTAACTGATAGCTCTTTCTTTTCTTATGCCTTTTAAAAATTTCCATCACCTCCTCTGCATCTAGATGGCTTACATTTGCATTTTAGCAGATCTCCTGTGAATACTGCCTTTACTTTTGGGTTATAATTACATGATTTTATACATCTCAATAGTATTACCTAAAGGAAAGTGCCTGGCCAGGAAACATTAGATAGAAAGGCTTACTGCTAAAGAGATTAACTATGAATGTACAGATGTTTTTTGTATAGAATACTACAGACAGAATCAGTAGCCTTTTTTTGGGCAGGGGATGATTAGTCATTTACAATCATCATTCAAGGGCCCAAATCTCATTTGGAAAAGAATGTTTACTAAGTTTTGTTAGCAAGTTGTCCTAACACCTACATGACTAACTTGCCTTATTTTGTCAAATATTACTTTCAAAGGGCCAGGCTACACCATTTTAAACAAGACTATGCCAATTATTTCCAAATGGCAGAAGAAAGCCAGTATATCATTTTATTAAATATACATAAAAGGTAAGAATTTCTGGTTTTCAGAATTATGGGTATGAATGTTAATGGCATTGCTCCATTGATCACCCCTTTCTCTGCCTGAAAACCACACTAAAATAACACAAAGAACAACTCGATGTAACTCTCAATGCACTATATGGTGGATGAAAATGACTTATATCGGAGTAAAGTCAAATCCAAGGGGCGGCAAGGAAGACACCCATAAGAAGTAAGAAGCTTGATGCACCCCTCAAAACTCCTGAGGGAAATCAATCGCCACCTTAGAATTATTATTTGCCAAGCTGAACGGCCAGATGTGATGGCAGAATGAAAACCTTTTCCAGACAAAATATTTACTGATTGTGTTCTTTCTCATGAAGCTACTGGAAGATATGCTCCATCAAAATGTAGATGTAAAGCAGAAAACAGAGAATCCAACAAAGAGAAGCTGTGGGGCTCCCAGGCACTGGGCAGGACAGTGAGTCCCAGAATGAAGGTGAGGGGGCAGATCTCACTGGCAACCTGTCCAGATGGGAGTGGGAAGGTGGGGGCTTCAGGAGGAATATTTCCAGTAAAAGCTGAATCTAGTCTATTATCTAAATATGTTTGTCTAGGAGAAAAAAATTATATTGTGAGACCTTTTAGAGATGTCAGAAAGTAATAGATGTAGACATAGGTTCAAAAATTTAGACAAAGATTTTAAAAATTACTAAAAAATTCAAGAAAAACAAAAGGTATACCAAAAAAATCCAATCATTGCAAATAACTTAGAAGAGTAATCCCTGGAAAGAGATTTAAATTACCTGTTGGGAAGATGGGGAAAAGGGGAGAGAAGAAATCTGAGTGCCCAAATCATTGTATACAAGGAGTATAAGTACAAGGAGTATCGTATACAAGATTAGGAAATGAACAGATGTCTAAAATGGATAAATCAAGAATATGCAGTATAGACATACTGTGTAGAAGGTAAATACCAAAATAAAATACTAACGAGTACAAAGTGATTGTTTCTGGGCAGAGGTCAAGAAGGGTACAGGAGACATACATTTTATTCTAAGTCTTTTAGCTCTATTTGACTTTTTAATCTATGTACACAAATTACTTTGCTACAAAATAAAATTTTTTAAATGCCAACAATCCAGTTTAAAAACCTTCTGACATTAAAAAAACAACCTTCCCTTCTAATGACTACATCTGAATTCATAGAAAACCAGGATGAATATAAAAAAGATGCATTTCTTAAAAAGGTGATGAAATAAATCTGGATAGATTTAACTACTGTTTAAATTATCTTCAGATTAAATTTGCTAACTTGGCAAATTAAACACGGATAGCAAAAAAAACTCATTTCCCATTCATGGCTTCAGCAAGCTGCATTTCCTATTTCTGACTTGAATACCTAATTTTTAAAAACCCTCTAATAAAATATTGATAAAATGTCATTCTCTTCTGCAAAAGACTAGTAGTATCACTCAAGGGGGATCAAAAATGTTTATTACATTTGGATAAATGTATTAAGCGTGGTGAATATTAATTCATCCGATCCTAAGATAAATCCTAGATATTTTTGCAAAAAATACCTGATTATGTCCAAACACTGGTTGGTTCTTTTACTCAGTGAGTCATGTGTAGCAAGGTAGCCTTCTTTGAAGTACAGCAATGCTCACTCGTGTGCAGGTCTCCAACAAGGCATTCCTCTTGGATGGGATAACAGGGGCCTGGCTTGCCAAACAATACCTGTGCAACCATCTGTTTATTCCTTTGGCTCTTCTTCTAGAGTGTAGTAAGCCCATTGAGGACTGTGGCCATGTCTTACCTTGGTTGCTCTAAATGAGTAGCACAGTCTGATACCCCATAGGTTCTCAATCAATATTCAATGAATTAATGTAGTACAAATTACTGGGTTAATTAGTACCAGACTCTTCTTCAAATCTCCTCTTAAAATGTAAAACCAGAACTATACTTTTAAGAAGGAAAATGATAAAATACCTAAATATAACTACAAGTGAATCTTTGCATAGCACTTTAAATAAGAGAGTACTTACTGAAAAAGTCAATTGCCTACTCTTTGTGCTTTCTGTTGCAAAAGAAAGGTCAATAGAAAAGTCTCTACAGACTTCATTTGCTTTTCAGAATGTATTAATTCTCTTTTAATATAAATTAAATGTTATACATGTTAATCGTTACTTCTACAGCCCAGAAAAGCAATCTGAATTTACCACCAGATGTCAGAACTCCAGCACTCAGAAAAAAGGAAATGATTACAATGAGAATGGTGATGATTTTAAGGCACATAATGATATTCTACAACAAACTCCACATACCTTAGCTTTAGAAATGTGTGTCATGGGGAATCAGACACATTACATACATAATATATAGTTACATTTGGTCAAACACATAAACACAGTTTGCATTGCAATAGGTACTTGAATCAGAAATACGATTTCTAAATGATGTGACCATGTCATAGGTAAATTCCAACAATAAAAGGTGCTAAAGCAGTGACTTCAAACTCTGGGAAGTGCAGGCATAAAAATCACCTAGAGAGCTTTTTCAAACCATATTCCTCCTTTCCACTCTCTCAGTTTGTGAGAGTTTGTTTTTATCCCTTTTAACCCTAACGAGGAGAGCATGGCCTCCCAGTTGAAAATCACTTCTGTGCTGAGCCAGTCACTGACTGGAGTATGTCCTATACTTCTGTGCTGAAGAGAAAGGCAACAAACATCTAAGCTTAAAAACTACTTGAGTTTTTAAGCATGGCCTGGTTTAATGACAGCAAGTACATTCCAGTGGATAAACCAACTTGGCCAATTAGTTGTGGCCATCTGAAACAAGAGAAAGATTTTAAGATCCTTTGGGGTCTCAAAACCAAAGAACAACGATTAGTAATGTCTGCTGAGATAGAGGTGGGGGTTACATCAAATGTGGGATACATGGCATCTTCCTTTCTCATTGTCCTAGACCAGCCCAGTAAGTTCATTCAAGTTGATGTGTCAGATCACAGGCTCCTGTGATGGCAAACACTTTTAACAGACTTAAAGATGCAAGGTGCCCTGGGAGTTGGTGTGGCATAGGGAAAGAACAGAGGTGTTTGCTGTAGGCCTTACTATTAGCGAGTGAAATGATCATGGGCAAGTCACCAGAGTTCTCTGGTCCTGCTTCCTCAACTTAACACAAGAGCTCCTCACAAGTTAAGATCATTTCTAAGGCCTCTACCAAAGGGCCTGCTTTTTTTTTTTTTTCTGGCTGCTTAGTTTTTAACCCATAAGAAGTATAGAGTTTTCAATCTCATAGGTAAAGTCTCATCAACTCATGAAGATCATAGCAATCAATTAAGGCTCATTTTCTAACTTTTATATTTTAAGCATTACTATAAGTCTTAATTTAAATGTGTAGGGCAGACACTGCATTCTTTAGAGACGGTAATGACAGATGCTGACTTAGCTTGATGTTTTAAAGAAACTGCCCCCTCCACCAAAATTTATTATAAATGTTTGTATAGATTTATCTATAAGAGAAACAACCCACGTATTCAATAGCAGGGATTCAGTTAAATAAATTATGATACATCTTGTTGATATACAGCTTTGTGAAATTACGTATAAGAATAATTATTACATGGGAAAATATAGGAAGTCAAAGTATATACAAGGTTTAATCCCTTAGTTACAAAAGCTACATAATGTGTAAATTTAAAAAAAAGACATGAATGTTAGTAACTATTATTCTTGAGTCATGGATTAAATCAATGTTTCCAAGACCCAACTAAAAGAATAAATGGAAGGGGTAAGAGAGACTGTACTGAATGATGCACAATGTTGGACCACATCAAACAATTTGTCACTTTATGGTCCCTGAATATAGGGCCTTGTTTTCTTCCTTTGTACTTTGCAAGATTACCACAGTAACTAAGTAATGCTTTCATAAGCAGAGTTGTTTAAAAACTCCAGTGTTTACATTAGTAAGATTCAGAAAAAGACCTTTTTATTTCCTACATGACAGAATATTTAGATAACATTATTTTAGGCAGCAGGCAAATGGCAGGTGGGTTTGACAGACTCACAGTATTAATGAAAATATGAGTCTCACAAATTATGAACTAAAAATAGAAAAGTTCAACCGCTTTTCTTTTAAGGGCTCAAGCAGAGGTGGCAGAAGGGTTTAGGACACTATGCTGACAGCAGTTACCCAAAGCTTTCTAAGGTACATGACTTACCTGTGGAGGCCCAAGCACTTTGATATCACAGTAAATATAGTCCGGGGATGAAAGCAAAACAAAGTTTTAGCTGAAAGGGCAGGAGAGGCTACATAGATGGGAAAACTTCACCAGTGCAGATGGAATGCTGAAAATCAGAAGAAATTAGCCAGGCAGGCCCAGCTCCAGTTGTTGCTCAGCTACTATCAGTGAAAGGAAGACAGAAGGACGGCCAGCAGTGGGCCTGCGTGCAGTGGGCCTGCGTGCAGTGGGCCTGCGTGGGAGTTAACAGCCAGGATCTCAGGACTGACTAGAGCTGTGCTACCTTCTCACGAGTTGCTTTTAGATTCACCTCTGTGTGGTCCTGGAAGGTGACCCTGTGAATACCGACAGTGTGCTCAGTGCTTTCATACATGTTCATATCCAGGTGAGACAGATAGTATTTATCCCGCTTAATAACTGATGACACAGGTTAAACTAGTAATAGGTGGGCAAAGAAACCCAGGTGTGACTAATTTCAAAGCCTGTGGAGGATCCTCCTCAGACACTGGGCTGTTAGTCACTAACCCTTTAAGCCAACTCAAAGTCAGAACAGTGCAGACTCCAGTGCTTTCCCCATTTCTCCCCACCACCCTTCCAATAGCTTACAGGAATCAAATAGTGCACCTTGTGCCTTGGAAAGCTACATAAATAATCAACAATCCCTCATTCATGAGAGAGCATACAGCTTAATTAGCCAGACATAAGACTAGTTGACTAAAAACAATTAGAACTGAACTGCTCTGTCTTCATTTATTAGGTAGTTTGATGTGCATATCTTTGAAAAGGATTGACTTGTAAAGACAAAAATTCAATTCACAATTTCTAGTTCCATCCATCTTCAAACAAAAGTGTCTTTTAGTTATTAAATAAAATAAGCATTATTTCCTGGCACTTTAATGTGTTCTGATTAGCAAACAGAATAGACATTTGTGAGGTCCATGAACCTTTAGAACACAATTAACTCTTTCTATACATGGAGGCAATGACAGCTAATGTGACCTCACCCCCACGTCTGAATCTTCTTATTCCCACAGTAAACATCAAACCTCCCAAAACATAATCTTCATCCATGCAGAGGTAACATCAAATTCACAAAACGGACTCAAAAGAAATTGAGACATAAAATAAATGGCAAATTCTATCTACTAAAATTCAAGTATCTAACTCTTCAGTGAATCATCAAAACCCACACATACTGCTCCCTTATCCTTATTTCAGTCATAATTCTAATATACTTCCAATCTGGCTTCCATTTTTCAGCAAGTCAAAAGAAAAAAATTAAGAAACAATAAAATGTTACTAGAGATAGATAAATAGCTACAAGGTAGCAACTGTCAAGGGAAAAATGAAAAATGGGATATATGCAAACACAGCTAAAAAAGCCATGAGAAATAATGTGGAAAAGCTCCCAACCCGCTGACTTTAACAGGACCAGGAAGGAATCACTGTGTAAACTCTATTCAGAATAATGTATTTAAGGTAATAAAGTATCTAATGTACTTTAGAAATATTTCTATTCAAAATTAATTAAAAAGTGTTAGTGTTCAAAAAGATATGCTTGTGTTAACTGATAAGGATACCCCACAAGTCATGTTGAGTCTCATTCTTCAACAGCACAGAATAAGCCAATTTTACAGAAGATACAGATACATGGAAACACAAATAACTTTAATGATTTATGCTAAATAAAAAGGAAGTTTGAATCTATGATCAAAAAATGAAAATAATTACATCTACACAGAAAGTAGTACAATCATAAATTTTAAGAGCTTAACATAAACCAAGTGCTACCAAAATAAATATTTAAAGAAACCAAAAGTGAAATTACTTAATAGTGAGGGGGAACAATCACAAAGAGGGAGGGGGATAAACCAAGAAAATGAATGAAGAAAAGTGAGCAAGAAACCCAAAAGGTGTTTTACAAACAGGAATTCAGATGCAAGAAACAGATACAAACCTGTCTAGGAATGTGACTTATGTGCCAATGGAAAGTGACTTAAAAGTCAGTTATAAATAAAAAATGATAACCAAAATCCCAGAGAACCTTAAATTATTTAATCCAGACATTATCTAACCCCTTAGATTTGTTTGGTGTTATGGTGTTCATCCTTCTCCATCAGAATGAAACATGGGACAAATACATTACTGGTTGTACAGTGTTTCAGCACTAATTCACCCTGGAAGGTCAGGGTCAAAAGTATATTATTTTGTTCACACAATATATTTCTTTGTATGAAAAAGTAAGATGCCAAAGAAGCAATTAAAATAAAATGTATTTTCAAATGATAAACAGAATCTCAAACTTTCAAATAGGTGTTTCTTAAAATGTTGATTAACTTCACACTTCACAGATTCTTGGTATTTTAAAATTAGGGGTATTCTATTCCGGTGGTAGTCCAGCTGTCCTATCTGCCAAACTGGCAGGTCCCACAGTGGCTCCTTCCTCAAGCCTTTAATATTGTAAGTATATTCAACTTCTAGGAAGGACTTAATAAAGAATTCTGGTTCTTAAAAAAATGTTTTAAAATGATCTAATCCATCTTTGTCAATTCACAAGTGACAGAATTCAGACCAGAGCAAGCTCCCAGGTCTGGCCATTCCCGGGTGGTGTCCTGCCTACTACTCACGGCCTTGACTGTTTGATATTAGGAGTAAGCCCTTCCCACGCCTGGCTTGACACTTAATCGTTAAGGCCTTTTGTGTGATGTGGCCAAAATTGGTTCTAAATCCAGTAATCTCCAACTTCTGCCTCCACACCAACCTAAAAACTTCAAAACTTTACAAAGGAAAAAATTAAGACCTTCAAAAAAATTATTTTAAAAATATCTAGCAAGGCCTACTAGAAGAACTGCTTCTTAATCTAATGTACTGACATTTGATTGACAATTTGCTAGACTGTTAAGACCTTCTAAGAAATACTGATATTAAAATGTGTTAGAGAAAAATGCACTAAGTATATGTACATATATAGTAAATACAGTTATAAATTAATAGTTAACAATAAGCAAATGTATACAACAAAAATATGTACTATGAGCCCAATGTTGATTTTCACCACCAAAAAACTATGTTAAGGTATAAAGCATGATTTCCTGATTAATACATAAGATAAAAAACAATGACAAAAATGTAGGAACAGACACCCAAGTAAATTATAAAAAACAAAATAAACACAATGTAAGCTAACAAATGCAGATGCGAGAACAGAAGAATTTAATACCTATGGTGGCAACCAGATACTCTCTTTTCATTGCAATAAAGCTAGAATAAATTATTTGACAATATTCTCTGTTTACTAAAGAATGGCAGGTATTTTTGCTGGTCGCAGGTGTCAATTTTTTTCATCAAGGAATAGTAAAAGGCTGAAACAGTAAGGATACCCCTTGTATATTTAGCCAACGATCTGATATCATCTCAATAATCTTTGATAGCTGATAATTTGAATAGAAAGACATGAATCAACAAACATGCCAATTTTAAAAAGAAAGATCCTGAAATGTAATCCTAGCATCTAAATGGTAAACACAAAGTGAACTCCTAATCTAGCATAAGATTTTTTTTTTTAATTCAAAGAAAAAATATGAATAACTACTTATTTGTAAAAATGTGAATGATCAAAAACAGCACAATGGCTGGGTTCTCACAGACTGTGCAAGTTCAATTTGAAATGTTCATCTGGTATAATATTCAGCTGTCAAGAGGGAGCAATTCAAAAGACATCACACAGTCTATAAACCAGCTTGAAGGAGCCATCCAGACTTTGCCCTGCCGAACCCTCTCTGGGCAATAATTAGATAAATCCTCATAGATGATATACTGTGTGCAGAAGCGCTGATCAGAATCAGGTTTGGCATGGTACGCGACTGTATTGATGGTCTGAGTCACATCGCTGTCTGGCTTTGGCTTTCTACTGAGGATCTGGCCCCCTGCTGCAGTGACAAGCTTAATAAGGCTGTCCTTTGGGTGGTGTGTGAAGGTTCCCCCCAAATAGAAGTAGCATCCATCAAACAGCCTTGGCAACTGAAATAATAAGAAAAAACGTATTAAAGGCAGATAAAAATAAGTTTTAAATAAAAACATTGCATATGAATGAAGGAAATAAAAATATAGGTTAAGTATCTCTTATCCGAAATGCTTGGGACCAGAAGTGTTTCAGATTTCAAATTTTTTCAGATTTTGGAATATTTGCATTCACATAATGAGCTATCTTGGGGATGGAACCCAATTCTAAACACAAAATTCATTTATGTTTCATATACACATAGCCTGAAGGTAGTTTTATACAACATTTTCAATAATTTTGTGTATGAAACAAAGTTCTGACTGTGGCCTATCACATGAGCTTATGTATGGAATTTTCCACTTGTGGTGTGAGTGCTCAAAAAGTTTCTGATTTTGGATTTTCAGATTAGGGATGCTCAACCTATAATAGTCATGAGCAGTTAAGAAGCTACTTAATGGGGTGCTAGGACAAGTTGTTTTTCAAGCAAACTAATTAGATCAAGAAAAATACTTATGCAAATAAAGGTTTCGCATTTATAATTTTTTCTCTAAGATTCAGTTACCAACTTGTTTCCTTTTCACTCTAACAAAACAAACAAAAAAACCCAAAAACTATATGTCAAGCTACTTTGATCAGGCTGCTTATGCATATTTGGTGGGACTTAAAGGCCCAAGAATTCCTAGAGTATCTGAAATATGCTTCAGGGACACCAGGGTGAACTTTATTAAATGGTAAGAGTAACATCTTTTCCACAGACCTTTATACAGTTCTGTCCCTACCATTCAGGTCTCTACCTAGCTATATATTATCAACCTAAGGTCTCCAAGAAAGCTAAGGTGGGAGTGTGTCCTCCAGGGTTCCAGAGAGTATTACTGGAAGCCATGGCTAGGGATCCAATTAGCTATGAAACACACTTCTGTGTGCTCTATGGAAAAAGAAAAGTTTCACAATTCCCTTCTATGAATACTTTTGTCATTTCCAATATATTTCTCTATATATATCAACAGGATAATGGAATATTATCCATTAAAACTGCAATATGTGGCCATAAAGACATATGGTAACTAAATCCGAGCAGCAGCTGTAAGTCTTCTTTCAAGCTACTTCCTGTATCTGAGATTTACCTCGGATTCTGAAAGGTTTATGGGAATGTTCAAGATGCCAAAAATCCATTAACAGTATGAAATTATTACCTTCTGGATTTTACTGCTCATTGTGATCATCTTTCAGAATCAAGTGCTTGCAATAAGCACAATTAAAATTTTAATCAGTCACCTGTACTTGTTGAAAGGGCAGAAGGAGTTTTTCCTGATGGTGATAACAACATTAAGTCATAATAATAACAATGAAAGTAGTATCAAAAGAAAAAATACCAGCTGTTCTCTGTTGAGCCTGCTTCTCTGCGGACCTTCAGGAATTTCATACTTTTCTTCCTGTACACATACTTTTCTTTGTAGACATGCTTTCACCCCTGACAAAAAACAAGGATAAAAGCAAAATAAATATGAAATGAGCATTGTTTCTCTCATTAAAATTAAGCAATATACTTAGAGGCTGTTTTTCCTCTCCATGGTTAGGTATTATTTTGAAATAGAAACCTTACTTTTATGCCAAAACAAAATATACTGAAACTAGTTTTTCCATATAAATTGTAAGAAATCTTTCCTTCAGAGGATTAAGCAATTAGTACTGAACACTAACTGTAATTTTAATCTCTTTTCTGAAAAACCTAAACCAATATACTATTTCAAACATAAGAACAAAAATTTACATTTTCACTTATAGCAATTACCAAAATGAAGGTGAATAAGAAGTCCACCATGAGCCCAGCCCACAATAATCTAAACTGAACACTTATTATGTGCACTGCTCATTTTGGCAGTCATACATCTAATCTCCTGTTAGACTATAAATGATCTGACAGTAAGGAAAGTGCTTCAGTCCACAGCACCTGTCTCAGCTGGCTGTACAACAGGGGCTCGACAATACTTGTTAAAATAAACAATAAGCAGAGCCTAGGACATGTTTGGCATTTGATAGGTACACAATGAAGTTGCCAGTATAAGATTTGGTTGGGCTTCACAGGAAAAAAAAAGGCATTCTTTTTATGGCTTGGATAAGTGTGTTTAGTTTCTAGTTAAAAAGCAAGAGGAATAGAGATAGCCCAGCCTGGCACTGTTTACAGTCATTCCACTAAGTGGCTCCTGGGTGGGGAAGCCCTGAGCAGGGCCACTGGCTGGCAGCCAGCACCAATTGTCTGGCTGAGCTCTAGAAATGATATGAGCCTTCAGGAATGCCCAGTACCAATCAGAGTTGGGAGGACACGGTCAGCTTACACCAGAAGCCACACCTTAGGATATTACTTGTCATCATCAAGGGAGGGAATTAATGGCATGTATGTATACTTATCATGTTCCTGTTTTGACAGCATATAACTAAACTAAATTTGAGATTTGGAGTCAAATGACTTAGATATCCCAATTATTTGCTTTGGAATAATTACTTAAACTCTTTGAGCCTCAGCTTCCTTGCCTACAGAAAGGAAAAAAGAAAAAAACAATACTATCTATTTCACAAGGCTTCTCTGGATACAAGTAAGAAGCATTCTAGAAACCGGTTAGTATAATAAATTATCTACATCATAAAAACAAACTCTTCACACAATGTGCTATTTGTCTTTGAGATTATTTTGCTCAATAACCTCAGTTTTATCACTGAGGTTAGAAATCATACATTATTCACTTATGCATTCTTCAGCATTTAATATACTCTTCCCATGGAACAGGAGCTTAATAGCAGAAGTTATTGGCAAAGTTGGGACAATAACTCAGGTGTCTTTACCCACTGTCTAGTGTTGTTAATACATAGGAAAAAAGTTCTTATAAAATTCACTAAAGACATAAACGTTAAAGGATTCTATCTACACAAATAAAAAAATATACAGTACCTGTAAGAGTTCAATTACATTTCAAATTCTTAATTATTTTAAAGTAGTTTTGAATATCAAAATGTTACATCCTATTATCACTTGATATCTAATGGCTTAAAACTTAACCAGAAAGAATTTGTGGTTGTATAAACATATACTTTTGATCTAAGTTGGAAATATACTGATTTAACAGTATTTTGGAAAACTCTTAAAAATGTCAGTCACAACATTCTGTCTAGCTAATCCCTACTTAATTTAACAGCAGAATGACCCCGATGCAGGAGAAGAACCACTACTTGCCTTGAAACTATGCATAAGCCTGTAAAAAGGGCTCTTTTCTGAACTGAAGGGTGGCCCAAACCAATAATCTGCTACAAGTACCAGAATTGTCTCAGGATTGCATTTGATATAAACTAAGATTCATTTGTTTATAAGCAAAAGGCCTCTGGACCCGTAATAATTAGCTTGAAAGCAAAAAACCCAATACTTTACAAGAGTTGGTAATGGTCTGCTTTAGACTAATCCAGACTTTATGACATAACTATTTTTAAACTTTCTTCTCTATTACCCCCAACTGCCATAATAATAAATTCATCTCTGGCTTATATAAATCAATCTGCAGAACTTGGAGTAAGAGACAGAACTGAAAAAACTGGTACCTTTTGAGGAAAAAAAATATTTTATATATTTATTTATATACTTATTAAATATATTTATTCTATAGTAATCCTATAATGCTTGGATTTTGAAAACTACTTAGAATTTAAGAGGTAGAAAAGACCCTGAAGAGCTAGTCCAACTTTCTTGCTATACAGATTTGGAAAGTCAATGATAACAGCAAAATTAAAGCTTTCCATTTCAGCCTTCCATTTCAGTGCTCTTCCTGAATCATACTCATAGGCTGAGAATCCCTTATCCAAAATGCTTGAGACTAGAAGTGTTTCAGAGTTTGAACTTGTTTGAATTTTAGAATATTTGCATATATATATATACAATGAGATAACTTGGAGGCCCAAGTCTAAACACGAAACTCATTTATGTTTCACATAGACCTTATACACATAGCCTGAAGGTAATCTAACATTTTCAATAATTTTGTGCAAGAAACAAAGTTTTGACTGTCTTAACTGCGGCCCCATCACATGACATCATATGTAGAACCATCCACTTGTGGTGTCATGTTGGTGCTCAAAAAATTTCAGATTTTGGAGCATTTCAGATTTTGGATTTCGGATTAAGAATACTCGACTTGTATTAAGCACCTATTATGTACAAAAAGAGTCATAATCTCTGCCCCAGAGAAGGAAATTCCTACTGTTTCCTGCCAACTTTATTTCAATAATCTAATCCTAAACTTTTATTAAAATTACAAGGTTTTATTTTATTGCTGAGTGCTTATTTGGAAAAAAATTTTATTGCTTTATTTTTCTCTATCAAATTTAATTTTTCAAGCATATTTATAATTATACTTATGTTTTAAAGATATTAAGGATGCCACTGAGACAATCTCACTTCATGGCATATATAATGGCAAATGAAACTCCCTACTCTTGTCCAGAAATTTGAAGAACTTGCTATGACTTAAATTTCTGTTACAAAGTCAATTAAGGAACAAAGGTCAAGAGCTACAGACAAGAAGAAAAGATTCATGTTTCCAGATTCAGCTTTTCCCTCTCTTTCAACTGGAAATGGTAACCTTTTGAAGAATAACAAATATGGGAGTAGATTTGATTGTCAGAAAGATAAAGAAGAAAATTATTTATTTACATTCCACATTTTTTCAAATATGTTAAAAGCAAAAATAACTGGTTTTTAAGTAAAAATATCTGGATACAAAGTTGTTTTTGAAAACAATGTTGGACCAATCTATCTTAAATCTAAAAAAAAAACTGGCAATCAAATGTTTTGGAAGTATTAATGATTTAGATGTAATAGTGAAGTGAGATTAAAAATATTAGTAAGGCAAGAAATAGTACAAAACCAGGTTTTTAGTTCTTTATATTCCTCGTATTGAACAGAAATAAAATGGAATTATTAAATATTAAAATGAAAAGTAGAATATCATTAAGAAAATATAGAATATCAACATGTCTTACTGTTGCTTCCCTGGGCAGAAATGAGTAGAATCTGAGAAGATTTTGTTTGGTTTTAGTAAGCTTATTTTTCTTACACCTATAAATCCTCTAAGACAAAACTCTCTTCTCATAAATGGTCATTAGTGGAGAATGATAGCAATACCATTTTATAATATGAATACTATGTTAGCTAATATTCATCCTATGAGCAGAATACATCATTATAAGCCAAATGTGTAAACACTGTCCAGTGCTCTGAAAATTTTAATTTTCTATAATTTAAAATAATCACAATCACAAGTCCTCACTGAAACCAAACCAATGCTAAAATCACACACCATTATTTTCTAGTTGAAGGAGAAAAAAGAAAAACAAAATCTTTAAAGCCCAATTTATGTTATTCCATTTTCCTTTTCTAACTTTAAATGACCAAGGATATAATTGTTTGTTCTAAGACCCTGATAAAAATTACTGTGTTAACAGCTATTATCTATGTAGTAAGTAGTTGTACTCTTCCCCAAGTCCAGCAAGACTGGTACAGTCAATGGTCATTATTTGCAGTCATTATGTTCTAAAAAGATGTGTGAACACTGAATTTGTAAATAATGAACCATTGCTCCTGGAGGAAATACAGGGTTAGGTTCCTGTGAGCCTCTGTTCCCAACATTTTCATCAGCTTATCAATACTTAACCTTGTTTTATATATATTTCTGTTTAAAGACACCTTATTTATTATACATTGTTGATTAACATTAAACTCGGGGCCAAAAGCAGTGCACTCCAGGTCTTAACAAAACTTATCTAACACAAGTATTTTCTCTAAAAGGCACATTACAGTCTTCTTGAGCTTAGGAACACTACCCAATACTTCAGCACAATATTTAGAAGCCATTTTAAACGAATGAAACCAATGACAAAAAAAAAAAAAAAAAAGAAGAAATTTAGCAAGTAAGCACATTCACAAATAGAATGCACAAATAATGAAGATTTACTGTATGTTATTTCCATTTCAGGGAGGGAACTGATATGCAAAGAAGTTAACCTGCTTAAAGCCATTCAGCTATTAAGTGGCAGAATAGGAATCTGAACCCAAGTCAGCTTAGTTTTCTAAAGCCTGTGTATTTTACACTAAAATATAACTTTCTGGTACACAAGATAAACATGGACTCTAAAAGGCATGATGTGAATATGTCAAATGCTTTAAAGCTGCTTTAACTGAGTGTTCCAAGATGTTGCTTAATACATAAAAGTCGGAAAATTTTAACAACCACTCCATCTCTCCAAAAGTAGGGGTTCATCAAGAGATTGAGTCTTTCTGAACTTGGGACTGTTAATGCATATTCAAATTCAACACTCAAGCTGGAGACATCCTAATTCCCTATCGTGTGATTCTTAATTTGTTAGTTTTGCCTGTGTTTCAGTGCTTGTCTCTCTCTCCACCATTGTTTTTAATACAAAAATCATACTCATTCCAGTTTCTAAGCTGAATTTCTGAATCCAGTTATTCTCACCAACTTATCATAAATGTTCTATGAAAACTATTGTTCTTTGCATGTAATAAAAATTATATTTTAGAAATAGTATAAATTTTAATAAGTGCTCATTGAGGAAAAGACTATCTTTCTAATAAAGTTAATATTAACTTTACTGTATATTGAAAATGAGACTCAAAATAAAATTTTTGACTAGGTCAAAATACCATATTAGAAACATTGACAGTGTGCTGGCAATATGCTATTTCCATATTATACACCAACCCAAAAAACATTAGCAACCCAGTGAAATCACTGACTTAAACCCATTACTTTACATGTAAATTATTCTTCCTACTTTTTTAGTCACTTAAGCATGTATAATAGTTCCCTTTCTAAATCTCTTTCCTAATGATATTTGCAGAACATTCATTAACAGTTTATCTTTAGATGAATGGATATGCCAGCATATAAAGCCGAGGATCGAACACTGAACACTCCTATGATATCTACTGTATGTATCAGTGAGTGGCTAAGGACTAATTAGTGAAATAAGTAAATGGTCTGTATCTATGCTGGCTGCTTGTCCATTTTGTGGGTTTATTTGACTGATTATTCAAACTTTCAAAAGAAACATACTAAAAGGGTATCTTGCTCCTTGAAATGTGCTGGCATTAGTCAAGTCAATCAAAAGAATCTAGCCTTAACAGACATTGGAGTTGAAGAGAAACGAGATGGCAAACACCCAAAGGACAGCATGGTACTTCCATGGGAAGGAACCACTGCATTTATAGTATATTTTCAATTCATAAAATTTTCAGCTCCATAGCAGTTGTTCAGTAAATTTCTGTAAAGTAAGGCAGAAAAATCGAATGCTCTAATTACAATTATTAAGCTGAGCAAATACATTCTTCTGATATTCTCTTTTACCAAGTAACAATGTGCCAACTTCTTATGCCACCTAATATCAATGAAAGAAAGGAAAAAAAATAGTGCTTTCTATTATAACAATATGTTTGAATGTGACAAAGTGTTTTGTTAAAGTTGTTGTCATAGCATAGAAAAACTCAAGTTTTTGAAAGCTAGGAGTGACATGTACACCGAGGGTTGTGACTCAAATGCATAAAAGGGCAAACAGCTTATATGAACGCTTAAGGAACCTGGTGTGAAGTGTGGTAGGAGGCTGTAGAGACTGTCACAAATAGGAAAATGTACATTATATCTAAAGACATAAAAATTATACGGTTATCTTAGACAAAACCACATCATAACAAAATCATAACAGCCTTCAGACTGCCAACTTGAAACTTCTGATGCTTCGGCTAATCAATCTCTTCATTTTATAGATAAGGGAACTTAAGTCCTAAGATATCCTCCAACTCCTAGATCAGTTTATTTTTTGTTGTTGTTAATCTTTATTCTTAAATTGTAAAAAAAAAACCAAAGCATCTCTATTCAGATTTAATATATTGTACTTCCCTTACAATAAATCACATTATTACTGAATAGAAAATTAAGTAGGACAATAGTTTTAAGAGATTAGCCAAAAAGTATACCAAATGGCAAAATCTGGTGACTACCCTGGAGTGGGGAGAGATTGTGGGGAAAAACAATGCATTTGTTTTTGTCTTCAGTGTGTGAATGAGTTTACTTGATCTGGCTGATGCCAAAGTTGCTGCTCTCTAAATTGGACCGTAAGCTTCAGAATGAAGACCATACTTCTCAGTAGACATTTACCATAATTACAAATTCATATCAACTTCCTAGTGAACCTCTTGAGATAAACCAACTGAACTGATTTACTGAAAAATAAAACAGTAAGAATGAAATAACTTTAAAATAAACTTTCAAAGAGGGAGGTGGATGATGGGAGGTTGTTTGGTGGGTACAATGTGTATTGCTCCAGGAAGGGATGCACTGAAGACCCTAATGTCCCCACAATGCAATGCATCAATGTAGCAAAATTGCACTTGTACCCCTTGAATATATAAAAATAAAAAATTTTAAAAATAAAGAAATAAAACAAACTTTCAGCAATTTAAATGGTGACACATTAACATCATCAATGAAATGTAGGAATCTACCAGCCAAACACTGCCTAATTAATAAGCCTAAATAATGGATGGTAGTTTAAGGTTTTATTTTATATTTATATATTTTGTATTTGTAATAAATCGTTAATAAAGCCCATAACTATTCCATCATCTGTCACGAACACAATTCAGTAGAAAAGATGGACTCTTATTCTCCCTTTTGAAGGAAAAAAAAAGCAAATAAAAGATGATATTTTAGTTAGCTTTCTTAATAATTTCCAAACTGAAATGACTGTACATGAATAAGTTATTTATGTAAACAAAGATTTCTGCATATGCTAGAATGATACATACTTGATGTGTCAAGTATGTATCCTTATAAAATGTATGCTTTATCTCATCTTTCTTTTTACATATTATATTATAGTTTACGATTTTGACTGAAGCTCTCACTTTGCAAAAATAAATGGATGGCTTACCTATCCATTAAACTAAGGGATTCTTTTAGTCCATGTGTATTCCTGATCATTCCTACCATTTCATGCAAGCTTTTTTTTTGCCCTGATATCTTATTACTTTTTATATATAGGTAAGTAGCCCAATTCCCAAAGTACTACTGAACTCAAAGTCATTAACTCAAAGTCATTAAGGTAGCTCTAGGTACCTTAGCAAAGCCTGGAATTTTTGCATACTAATGCAGCTTATGAATTCCTGGGCTACAATAATTTTTTATAATGAAACCTGTACTATATAGAAAGATATTCCTTTATTCTAAATCACTAGTAACACCACTATTGCCTCCTACTTCATAAAAGCATATATATACATCAATGGATGTATATTTTCATTTTAGCTCCATGAACCACTGATGGTGTTTGCAGATTCATATTAAATATAGTCACTTTTCCTAGTTTCAGAAGGAAAAAAAAGGATCATACAAATGAGAGGGAGTAGGAAAAAAGGGATTCCTGAATCCATAGCTGCACACAAATGATTAGAGAATACAATGAAGATGGAAGAAAGCTTTAAAATGGAGATCTGTGAAATGTCCAAAGGAGTGGGAGGGAAAGAAAATTAACTCTGCATGGAAGGCCATTCATAGAATTTCCTCACTCACTTCAAAAGCCAGCGCCATAAATGAATTCATATTTTAAAGAACTATTATTCTTCTGGAGCTATTGGCTATTTGTAACTGAATTAGCACTAAAAATCAGAATTAAATATCATCTTAGTCAACACCTAATGTCCTTTAAAATAATTAAAATACAGAATCAAATATCACTATTGTATGTCAAAACAAAAGTCCTAATAAATATGTCATTAGATCCAAACTAGGAATTTATGTCGCTCAAGATAACAGCATATAACTAAAATGAATATTGAGGAATTTCTCTTCTGATTCTATTAAAATCAACACCCAGGTTTTAAAAGCAAAACAATTTTTTTTGCAAATGCTTTTATATTAGGCTTTTTAATCAAGTAGAAAATGATAGCACTAAACTTTAGAAAAAAGAGAAATCACAATAGAAAACCCTCTACAATGACAAAAATGGAAACACAATTAACTTATACTATGACTGCAATTTTTGAAAAATCAGACGGCAAGTAAAAGAATAGGGAAATGAGCCCAGCATATCAAATTCCATGACAAAGAGTGAAAAGAAAACGAAATAAAGGCTGGAAATATAAAATTTTCATGCTAAATGTTCCCATTCAGATTCAGGATATCCCAGGAAATACTGTTACAGATCATTAGATTGTGATTCTATATAAATATCATTTATAAATTATTTATTTGGGGCTACTTTTTAAGCTAATATTGTAGTCATAAGCATATTTATATATAAAAACACATTTCTTCACGTGATAATATGCTAAATTTATTTCATTTAATGCATATTGATAAGCAGGTCAAATTCTATCACAAAAATATATGACTATATCATAAAAATTTTCTTAGGCAAAACTTGGGTATCAACTCTAAGACCATGTATTATGAATAATAATATTAAAATACTCCACCTTGGTATAGGTATAAAGACCAAACTCAGTCTAATGTCCAAAAATTCTCACAAAAAATGGAAAACTCATGCTCCGAGCTCTTTTGTAGTAATATATTAGAAGTTCAAATATTTATGTAAAAATTTCTGTTCTCACCATATTAAAATGTATTTGCTAGATCTGTATAACTGGTGTCTCAGATGGGAGAAATACACACATGCAGGTTCTAATTCCCCTGATTAAGATCAAACCCCTTATCTATCCAATTAATCTTTGGAAAACACTAAAATAAAAATATATTTTCTAATTATTAGAACTTGAAAATCTGTATTTATTCCTACAGAATTTGAATTTAATTAATAGGAACACATTGCCTTTAAAACTGTTACAAACATATAGGCCTCTTCAGTAACCCAACAATCTACCACTGTTCTGGTTTCTTTTGATTATTTTTTACTCATAAGCATTTACACATTTACATATTGTTTAAGGTGAAGATGTAATTGTTTTATGCTTTTTAAAAACTTAATCCTGGATGGGGGTGGTGGCTCATGCCTGTAATCCCAGCATTTTTGGAGGTCGAGGTGGGAGGATGATTTGAGGCCAGGAGTTCGAGATCAGCCTGAGCAACATAGCAAGAACCCATCTCTACAACAATGAAAAAATTATCCAGGCGTCGTGGCACGTGCCTGTAGTCCCAGGTATTTGGGAGACTAAGGGCAAGGGGATTGCTCAAGCCCAGGAATTAGAGGTTGCAGTGAACTATGATGATACCACTGCACTTTAGCCTGGGCAACAGAGTGAGAGCCTATCTCAAAAAAAAAGAAAAGAAAAAAAAGGAAATTTAAACAATTCTGTTTTTCATAATATTTTTGTCTTAATATTTATCATGTACAAATATAAACTTTTTTCAGACAGTATCTTCAAGCATTCCAGAATTTTCTTAATCCTCTCATATTTATGTTATTTTCCCTATTCTTGCTACTAGAAATAACAATGCCAATACTTTTGTCTCTCATCTGTCTTACTTGCTTAGGGTAAATCCTCATAGTGGGAATCCTGGGTCAAAGGATGTTGTTGTTGTTTTTTTTTTCCTTGGAGAATCTTTGCTGGAGGACTTCTATAAGCATGAAGTTGCCTAATCAATGTTAGTTTACAGAAATGCTTTGCTACATACATTTGTTTTTCTGATGATTAGCAAAGTTTGAATAGAATAAAAATTGCATTTATTTTCAAAATTCCATAGAACTATCAATATCGATTTAAAGAAACATATTTTAAAGATGAATTTGTTAGCCTGATTATAAAGTTATTTATAAACTGATGATACAATAATTGCCTTTTAGGGTCTACCTCTCCTCAACGAAAACAAAACACAAAAAAAACATCCTATTTGGCCCTTCTCCATCTCACAGACACAGTTCAATGTAAAATGCTTGGCACAATCCTCCAGCAATTCCCTTAGGAGCTAGAGACTTCTAAAACTTCTACAACTGCAATTTTATTTAAACTTAAATGAGAGTGGGAAAGAGGGAGAGATTATTAAAGAAAAGATGATAGCCATCTGCTCTCTCCTTCATGATGAAGTGAGAAATGAGGATACAGAATTAAATTTTCTTACAAAGAAGTTAGAGTAGGAAATATTTTGGAAAGCAGTGTACTAAAAAAACAGATAAAAAATATTTTCTTATCGAAGGCTAGTATGCATCTTTAAGATGCAGTTTCATCTTTTCATACTCTGAGACGTTAATAAAATGACTTATTTATACATCTTGTACTCTTTCATTCTAGTCCCCTCTTTAATTACCAAAATTTACCCTTGTAATGAGAGTGGTTATTAATTGCCTGTGTGGAATGAGCGCCAAACTAGCACTAAAGCAGAGTCCAAGCCACAAATTTGATCTTGAAGAAGAAATTTTCCCATCTATAATCCTTATTTCTATAAAATATAAGATAAATACCATTCTATAAAATATTTGTAAAATAAATAAAATAAGACAGATTGGCTGGTCTGTACAATTATGGCCTATACTCAGAATCTTCATGCTAAGTCCATTACTTGTGGCATTGTAAGATACTCTACACATACAATGAAGGAAAATAAGAGATATCAAACAATTAAGATAAAATGCTTTTGAACAGAAAACTTCCACTGGATCCAAATTCTTTTTGTTAAATTTGTAAAATAAGTCAATTATCTACAGAGAAAATTGAGAATAGAATTCTTCTTGAATCTATTTGGTTTATCAAAATTCTCATAAAAAGTTTAAAGTTTCTTAATAGTTAATCCAGTAAAGATTTTATCCAGCAAGCTAATGGACAGACTAAAACATAAAATCATAAATCTTTGCACATAATTTTGAAAGCTTTGATCTACCTCATCTTTTTATAATATAAATGGTTTCAAATAGTTTTGAATGGCTCTGAAACAATTTTTAAAATCAAACTGAGCCAGGCACAATGACACACGCCTGTATTCCCAGCTACTCAGGAGGCTGAGATAGGATGATAGCCTGAACCCAGGAGTTCAAGTCCAGCCTCAGCAACATAGGGAAACCCCGTCTCTTCAAAAAATAAAAGCAAACCAAAAAAACTGAGATACTTGACACTGAGAACAATACAGAAACTGTGAGAAATAAATATTAGGAAAGAAGGTATTGGAAAGTTCTTGCCTTCTTTTTTACAAACCCAGTAACTATTTAAAAGGATTGCCTCGGCCAGGCGCGGTGGCACACGCCTGTAATCCTAGCACTCTGGGAGGCCGAGGCAGGTGGATAGCTCAAGGTCAGGAGTTCGAAACCAGCCTGACCAAGAGTGAAACCCCGTCTCTACTAAAAAAAAAATAGAAAGCAATTAATTGGCCAACTAAAAATATATAGAAAAAATTAGCCGGGCATGGTGGCGCATGCCTGTAGTCCCAGCTACTTGGGAGGCTGAGGCAGAAGGATTGCTTGAGCCCAGGAGCTTGAGGTTGCTGTGAGCTAGGCTGACGCCACGGCATTCACTCTAGCCTGGGCAACAAAGTAAGACTCTGTCTCAAAAAAAATAAAAGGATTGCCTCAAACTCTAAATCTATTTCTCTTTGGACTCTATACTAGAACATGTAAGGATAAGAGATTCCATCCATCCTTTATCCTAAAAGAACCATTGATATTTGAGGATATTATTCACTACTGTGAGAATCACTAATTAGCACACTATTAAATTGGCTTGAGTCTATCAGTAATTCTATTATATAAAAATGACATGGCCAAACCACGGAAATGACAAAACTTAAATTTCCCGAAGAAGGCAGATTTTATGGAAAGGAATCAGATAGCGAGTACATGTAACCAAATGCCAGTTCAGCATATTTACAAGGACTAGACTCAAAGTTAAGTACAAGTCTTAACACTTTCAAACTTTCATATGGCTTCTTTATTATTGAGACCTTATTATGAAAATCTTCTTCCTATAACCACTGGCAAGGTTTCTGGCGCAGGTTTGGTACAAAAGCATCCATAACATGAAACCATTTTAAATGAGTTTTTTAAACATGGATGCTCCAATGAGACTTGTCACAGATTTGAAAGGAAAAAGAAAGCTCAAAAATCAGTGAGATATAAAGAGAAACTGGGTTTTCCTATATAAATGGTCAATCAGTCCAATTACTTATCATACTTCTCAAACTGGTTGTAATCAGGACTAATAACAGGGACAGGAGAACAGAGGAGTGGCGCGACTAGCCACAGCCACTTCGCTGGATCAGACTGCACCCGTGGAAGCCAGCATCACAAGAAAAGAAGTAGTAGCCTATTTAAAAAGAGCATCATACCGATTGCTGAAAGGAAACTATTTTACAAACCAAGTCAACATCCAGCTACAGATTAAATTAATAATTAAGATCTTGATAAATCAAGCATTCTACCATAAAACCTTCAAAGCACAAAGCCATTATTTAAAACTAATTTTAATCCATCATTTGCTTCTTAAAAAGAAAGTTTCATTAAATATATCCACTATTCTCTTTTAACTTAACTTTTTAAAATAATTATAGTCACAGGAGGTAGCAAAGAAATATAAAAAGAAGCCCCATACACCTTTCCTCCAGTGTCCAATGTTAACATCTTACACAATTATAAAAATACCAACAAACTGACATTGATACAATCCACAGATCTTATTTGGGATTCACTAGTTACACATACCATGTGTGTGCACGCACACGTGCAGATCTACGTAATTTTATCATGTGTAGCCTGGTGTAACGTAACTATTACTATGATCAAGATACTCTTTGTGTAGCCACAGAAACAATCAATAGAGCAAACAGACAACCTACAGAATGAGAGAAAATATTTACATGCTATACATCCAATAAAGGACTGGTAACCAGAATCTACAAAGAACTCAAGCAAATCACCAAGAAAAAAAAAAAAAATCAAACAACCCCATTAAAAAGGGCAAAAGACATGAAAGAAACTTTTCAAAAGAAGATACACTAATGGCCAACAAACATATGAAAAAATGCTCAATGTCTCTAATCATGAGGGAAATGAAAAAACCACAATGAGCTATAACCTAACACCAGTGAGAATGGCTTTTATCAAAAAAATCCCAAAACAACAAATGCTGGCTAGGATATGAAGAGACAGGAACACTAATAGACTGTTGGCAGGACTGCAAACTGGTATAACCTCTATGGAAAGTAATATAGAAATACCTTAAAGAACTAAAAGTAGAACTACCATTTGATCCAGCAATCTCACTACTGGGTATTTATCCAAAGAAAAAAAGGACACTTCATAAAAAAAGATACCTGCATCTGAATGTTTATAGCAGCACAATTCACAATTGCAAAGATGTGGAAACAACCCAAGTGCCCATCAGTACATGAGTGGATTAACAAAATGTGGTATATGTATACATGAAGTTACTACTCAGCCATAAAAAAAAAAAAATGATGACCTAATAACTCTTGTATTAACCTGGATGGAACTGGAGACCATTCTTCTAGGTGAAGTCATAATAACAGAAAAACAAACACCACATGTATTCACTATTAAATTGGAACTTACCAATCAACGCTTATGTGCACATATGGAAATAAAAGTCATTGGAAATCAAGCAGATGGGAGGGGAGAGAGGAGAATGAGTAAATTCACACCTAACAGGTACAATACACACTATCTAGGTGATGGGTACACTTATAACTTCAACTCAAACCGTACAAAAGAAATTTATGTAACCAAAACATTTGTACCCTCATAGTGCTCTGAAATGAAGTAAAATAAAATAAAATAACTCAACTGTATCATTTCAAGACTCCCTGTATCATTCTTTTATAGCCACTAATCTTTCCTCAACAATTAGTTAACAAAAAAAGTTAATCCACTGTCCTATTTTAGCCATGATATCAAAAGTAGACACTTTAGCTATTGAGGAGTAGAAAATAACCATGTATAAGCTTTCTTTTTATTTTGTCTCAAGTCCTAAGTGAATCCAAGGATAAGAAAAGAAACAAGTGACAGTAGGAAAGGCGAAAGGCAGCACTGAAGGTGGTGGGGTTTGACTACCAGCAAGAAGGGGAGGGCAGGGACACATTTTCAGTAGAGGTTGCGATAGCTGGAGTCAGATAGTACAAGGCAATCTAAATTTTCCAACATCTTCCTAAAAATACTGGATTAACTAAGAGACCAAAAGGGTATTATACAGGTAATATTTTAGAAATCATAAAGGGAAAGCAATAAACTACTTCCATTTCATAGACATAGTATATTTAAAACATGTATTTATTAAATTAAATATATCATTTAACATTAATATGGATTGCTTAAGCTCAAAAGTACACTAAGTACTCCATTTATTCTTTCTTAAAATAGTTGGTATTATAGGAAAAAAAGACCTATAAAACCAGAAAATATTTATAAATGTCTACTAACATCTAAATGATGCCATTAGTATGAGAAGATTTTTCAAAATGCAGTGACTAACCAGAAGTAAAAAAGTTAACATAAGTTCTTTAAAAATAATTATGGGCAGTAATAACTGTGAAAAATGAAACTAGTCTTGCTAATTCATTTTGCAATTCCCCTAAATCCAGTACTTACATTCAAATTTCAGGATCCAGCATCCACTGAGAATTCCAAGCATACACTTCAGGGTACTTTGAACTGCATCACCAGGTACAATAACATGAGTTACTATAATACAAAAAAAAAAAAAGCAGTAAGAGAAATAGAGATATAAACCAAAATAATTCTTTCATTAGTCTGCTTTTATAACTAGTTAAGTCTATATTTTATAAACTTCTATCTGGATTTTCTTCAAAGGCAACAATTTTTATACTTAAATATAAGACTTCTTTTATTAATATTTAGTATCACTTTCTAACCTGGCCATCAACATAAAAAATCAGATTAAAAAAAACTCATATTAATGGCCGGGTATGGTGGCTCATGCCTGTAATCCTAGCACTCTGAGAGTCCAAGGTGGGAGGCTCCCTCAAGGTCAGGAGTTCAAGACCAGCCTGAGCAAGAGCGAGACCGTCTCTACTAAAAAAACATACATAGAGAAAGAAATTGGCTGGACAATTAAAAATAGATATAGAAAAAATTAGCCGGGCATGGCGGCACATGTCTGTAGTCCCAGCTACTTGGGAGGCTGAGGCAGTAGGATTGCTTGAGCCCAGGAGTTTGAGGTTGCTGTGAGCTAGGCTGATGCCATGGCACTCTATCCTGGGCAACAGAGTGAGACTCTGTCTCCAAAAAAAAAAAAAAAACCATATTAAAGCCACATTAGCAAACAAATAATTTTCTTTTATTTTTAACTTTTAACTAAAGAATTATGCCATTAAATTGTACTACAATTTATTTGTCATTAGCAAAGTCATAAATTTGCTTTTCCAACATACTGTTCCTGTCCTAACATATATGCAAAGCTTTAACCTTTACATTTCCTAACTACATTAAGACTATAAGTAACCTGGGCAACATAGAGAGACCCCAGTCTCTACAAAAAAACCCAAAAAAATTAGCCAGGCACAGTGGTGCGCACCTAGGGTCCTATCTACTTGGGAGGCTGAAGCTAGAGGATCACTTCCACCTAGGAGTTTGGTGATGCAGTGAGCTACCTGTGAGCTATAATTGTGCTACTGCACTCCAGCCTGGGTGACAGAGCAAGACTCCATTTCTTTAAAAAAAAAAAGTTGTAAGTAGTTTATTACTATAAAAATATTTTAGATTTATTACAAGATGCAAAGTATATGTATATAGTTATCTGCCAGTGGCTAAAACATATATCAGTTTATCAAAGGTAGTTCTTCAAAAAGGATTATCTATTTAAACATTTTTTTCCTACCAAAAATAATGTCAAAATCCTCACCTGTACTGTCAAACTCAGCACACTTTTTAGCCTTAAGAATTGTGGCAAGCTCACTGAGCATGTTCTGTTGTTCTGAAGAAAGCCCACTGCCTATAAGCACAAGAGGTCTATCTCTACGCTGCCCAGTGTTCATCTGTTAACAAAAAGAAAACATCACAGCATTAAAAATATCTGAAGACTAGAGAAAGATGTTAAACAGATCTTCATTTGATATAAGCTTTAATTTCATTACTTAGCTTACTCTAATAATTCTCAATAATTTCCATTGAATCTGTACTCAGAACCTTGATGCTCAATGCATTTAACAATTATTTTTCTATTTTCTCATTTTACCCTCAAGAAAACATTAGTTGGGATAGCTCTCTGTACCCAAGGCATTTTGTTTCCTTGATTTTAAATTGGGTCTCTCTAATGTCCTACAACTTCATTCTGTCACCTTTTCCCCCAAGTTACTCATAAAACCCACTTAAAACCCCATATGGACCAATTCCATATCCCCCACCATTGACTTATCCCAACAGAGTTAAACTCAACTTGGTCTGTTTAGTTTAAACTGAGATTATCTGAAAACATCAATACCACCAATACCACTATTAATACATCAATACATCAATACCGCTATTAATAGAACAGCACAGACCTCAAAGATAGGAAACAAATTTTTATTTTCAAAACAGTAATCTCTCAAAACTAAGAAAAGATGAAAGCAGACAAGAAAACTATCAGGTCCACAAATAGTAAGAACTCCATGGAGCTCATGAAAAGGAAAGAAGTGCTTTGACTAATAAAACTATTTTCACTTTAATATTTAGAATTTCCAGGAGATAAAAAAGGCAAAAATAAAGAGAAGGCAACAATGGGTAGTATTATAGATTATAAGTAAAAGATTCAAAGAAACAATGGGATAGTGGCTACAATAGAAGCCAACAGAAATTTAACAAATGGATATGAGAGGTAGCTGAAAGCTACCTAAGAAAATTGAAGCAAGGATCCCGCAAAGAAGAAAAAGTTAATCAGTATTATTGTGTTAGGGCTTTCAAAACCTCCAAAGAACATGAGGGGAACGTTGAAGGGATGGCCACCTTTAGTCCACTCACTAGATGGGAGAGAGTTGGTGCTTACATATTCACTCCACATATCAGAGCAGTGATAATTTAATCAGTCTGCTGCCCTACAACACTTAAATCACTGGCTACATCTATAAAGAGATTGATCTCAATAATTCATTCACTCAAAACATGTTGAGAGCCCACTATGTATTAAGCAAGCATACAGGACATTTTTTAAAAGTATTTCCATAAAGAGGATTTTTAAATGACAGAATTCAGCACTTAAACGTTCAGCTATCTGAATTACCTATTCCTCTAAGGTTCTAGTAGCAAAGGTTTTACTGTACACACTACCTAAGCCACACACAAATTTACGTTTCTGTGTATGTATCTTTCCTAGTCACTAAATTGTAAGATGATGGAACCACGTCTAAACTAAATGATATAAACACTCCATAACATGAAAATAGTTTAGAGGACTTTATGGATTGTTCAATTACTACATAATGATAATATTAAAAAACAGTATAGTATTTCAAAAATTCTTGTCAGTTATACAAATAAAAGCCATAAAAATAGCTCTAAATAGAACACATTACTTCTCAATTTATATAACTCCACTTCAGCTAAATTAGTTCACTGCACAAAATATAAGAGTGAAAAGATATCATTTCTAAATATAGCACATGATACTATTTCCACCAACCCAAGGAAAGCACCAAAGTGGGTCAAGCACTTTCCTATCATGGTTTTTAATTTGCATAAAAAATAGAAACTGGCACTAATTTCTCATAGTTAAGGAATGCTATAATAAAACAAAAAGCAAACAGCTGCCAGAGCCACATGTCTGATTTAGGCTGGGGTGGGGACTGGGGGTTTGATTTGAAGAAGCAGAGGTCTCAGAACCACCAGGCTCAAAAGAGGTTCAAAAACATCCCAAGTATTCAATACTATAATTTTATAGAGATTAGATATGACGTTCATTAGCGTTAAATAAACTCTTAAAGAACAATTCGATAGGATACTTTTTCTTAGATAAAATGATTATTCTTAATTGAGTTTATAAAAAATAAAGTTGAAAAAAATCAGAAAAAATATAAAAAGAAGAACCATGCTGTTCAAAAGGGATCATGGGCAAAGAAGTCCCAAAATGAACATGGCAAGCAGCTTTTTAAGTCTTTAAGATTAATGGTTGCTTCTCAAATTTAAAGCAGTTTTCTGAGGCTGGGCACCATGACTCATGCCTGTAATCCTAGCACTCTGGGAGGCTGAGGAGGGAGGATCACTTGAGCTCAGGAGTTCAAGACCAGCCTGAGTAAGAGTGAGACCCCATCTCTATTAAAAATAGAAAAAATTAGCCGGGCATAGTGGCGCGCACCTGTAGTCCCAGCTACTTGGGAGGCTGAGGCAGGAGAATTGCTTGGGCCCAGGAGTTTGAGGTTGCTGTGAGCTAGACTGATGCCATGGCACTCTAGCACAGGTGACAGAGTGAGACTCCATCTCAATCAATCGATCAATTAATAAATAAATAAAGCAGTTTTCTGAAAGTCATTCATCTTTACTTGAAACAAAAATTCTAAATGGGAAGTAGAGGAATTCAAATCTTTTCCCTTCTACATGACGTTCCCTGGAGCAGCTCCTAAGAATAGCTTGGAAATCACTGATTTAAAGGATTCCAGACTAAGCTACCAAATACCTGTGCTTGTTTCAGGGGCAAACATGTATCATAGAGAACATTCCAGTGCTCATTCATGCATTCAACATAAACTTATTGAGTGCTCAGTATTTGCCAGAAACCATCTGGAAGCTAGGGCTACTACAGTAGACAAGAGTCAGTCCCTGCCCTCACAGAGTTTATATTCTAGTTGAGGGGGAAAAAAACAGTAAAATAACAATGTATTATCAGGTAAGTGGTATAGTAGAACCAAGCAGGGGACAGGGGTGGAGCAGCACTGGGAGGTGGCTATTTAATATACAGTGACACAGGGGCCTCTCTGCTAAGCCCACGCTGGAGTCGGAGCAGAAGGGCATGAGGAAGCAGGCTACAGCCACATCTGGCTCCCACAATGCTCCTGGCAGAGAAAGCAGCTAGTGCTGAGGACCTGAAATGGGAGCCCACTGGTGGGCTCCAAACACAGCAGCGCACCCCATGTAGCTGAAAAACAGTTGACGACTAGTCTGGTGGTTGCTGGGGGGAGGCAGATCCCAGAGGTGACATCTGAAGGACTGCACACGAAGAAACTACCCTTTCAACTTATAAGGACTTGATACCATTCACTACCTTTTCCTTAGCAAAGTATCAGTCACTAAGATAGTAAATAATGATACTTCTGGACCGTGTCCACACGACATGCACAAAGTACAGGTTTCTAACATTTAAAAAGAACCCTTCTTTTCTGAAAGGCATAGCCATCCTCAGACTCCAAGAATACCATAAAGATATCTTTATTCTTGACACATTTAAAATAATCCTTCTCCAGCTTTTACATAAAAGAACACTGGCAAATGACAACTTGGTTATGCTATGCTCTGCCAGGAGACTTCAAGTGCAAATGAATAAAATAAGTACCAATTTATAGTTGTTAGGTACAATGGGACTGAATTGAGCACTGACCTAAGATTTAAGAAATGAGTTCTAACTGGTCTATTAAAAAAACAAACTTTCTTTCCGGCTGGTTAACCCTGGGGCAAATCACAACCTCTCTAGGTCTCAGTTTTTTCATTTGTAAAATGAGGAAATTAAACTGCTGACTTCTAGGTTCTCTTCCAGTTCATTACCAAAACTATAATTTGGAGCATATTTATAAGGCTGAAGTCTAAAGCAAGAGATAAAGGGTGCTGGGGGTATGAAGGGAACTAGCCCAGGAGAGCACCTGTGAACCCAGGCTACCCCTTATCTTAAACAATGGCATCAATTACTACTCCACTGCCCTTACTAGACAAGAGGCTCCTCTGTCCTAGACCTGAGCGTGCCCCCTTGTCTTATTTCCCCCCATCTGAGCAGTTACTAATTCGGTGAGTCCACCACCAACACTCTCTCTCTCAAACCCCTCTTCTCTCCACACCATCACTACCCCCACCTATATCTCAGCATTTAGCACCTGGACTCTACTTCCGCAGCCTCCTAATCAACCTCAGTCTCTTCCCACTCCCAACTGTCTGGGCAGACAGTCCCATTCCAGTTAAAAACACACTGAAAGTGCCCATTAAGTCTAAATTCCTTATCAGGGAATTCAAGGCCTTTCACCTTGAATTCCTCTTTAACATACTTTATGTTCCTCTCACACTAAACTCCATAGTTTCTCAAATTTCTAAGGTTCTTTAGAAAGCTGTCTCTAAGCAGCTGTTCTTTAGATGTGGACTGTCATCCCCATTCTGTATACCTGAATGCAATGGGCATTGCTGATTGTCCATCAAAATCCATTCCTCACTTCCTCACACTAACAGAAGCCCAATTTTGTTCAGGTACCACCCTTCAAGGGCTGACCCTGTCTCTAGCCCCACAGTATGTTAAACCAATTTCTGACTAGTTCTGACCAGTAAGACACCTTCTCTATGAAGTTCTCCCTGATCCCTCCTGAAGAGAGCTTCTTCTGTCTCTCTGATTCTACTGTACATTTGAATGGCTTCCACTATAAATTAATTGCAATCTGTAATAAAATTTTTTACATTTGTATTCCCCACTAAGCTATGGGTTCCTAAGGAATAGGTGTTCTTTCCACTTTAGCTTGTATCTCTCACCCAAGCTCCAGATTTACATATCCAATGATCATTCAACGTCTCCATTTGATGTATTATAAACATAAAATTGGCACACAGAACTTGATTTCCTTCCCCATGGCAGCAAATGGCACCTCCATCTACTCCACTGCTATGATCATACTAATTTCATTCTTTTCTCACATCTCATATATAACCCATCAGAAAGTCCCATTTAGACAATCACTAGTCTCCTGCAATGATGAACTTCTTTCTAACCTTCAAATGTGCCAACCTCATATACTGAATGGACTATAGGCTTGCGTCCTCCAGAGGTTCACCTGGCTGCCTCCCCCTCAGCATGTAGGTTTCAATTCAAATCAATGCCTAAAAGGCCCTTCCTCCTCAATGACCCCCTTCCCTCACAGGAGCCCACTACCTCCATCTGGTGACACTACATCATCTTCTTCAAAGCACTCATTTCTAAGTGCCCGAAACTATTTTATTTATATTAGTTTACATATATACAGCCTGTCCCTCTCCTATGTCTCACCAGACGGTAAGCTCCTTGAGATAAGAGTCCCATCAGTCATAGTCATTGTTGCATGAATGCTGCCTAAAGTACAGAGGGGGCTCAGTAAATATTTCTGGATGGTCTTATTCTGATTATGTCTTTGAATCCACAGTAGCTAATACTCAGGAAGTGCTCAATAATTGTTTGGTGAATGAAAGTAATTTGCTAACTGGAAATTTTACCATTATGTTCCTTTCATAACCAATTTCAATAAAAGATATAAATGTCCCAAAGCTAAATCCATGCTTACCACCGAGCAATGGCTAGTTGAGGATGATTCATTCTTCTCTGGTAGCAGCAATAGGGACTTCATATTTTCATTGTCTGTATAATCCACAGGCCGCAGACCAAATATGTTCCTGGTAAAATAAGTGCAGATGGGTTTAAGTAAATAAAACGTGTGGCTTGATTCTTAACTAAAATGGATATACTGGCCAAACAATTTCTTTAGCATCCTTAATAATATACAATTTTAACTAAAATAAATGACTCATAACTCATTAGGTATAAGGTTCTAGTATGAAAAACTGCTGAATTCAAAGGACCAAAGAGATAAAATTTCATTGATACCAGATCATTATAGGGATTGTTTTTCATTGAATATACTGTTACTTACATATGAATTTTTTCACAACTCTGTATTTTTTTGTATTCATATTTTAAAATATGGCTTCATAACCATGAATCACTATGGGTAAGAGGCTTTCAAATGCAAATAAAAATCATTTACTATAGCTATTACAGGCTCTATAGTCTATATAAACAAAGTATAAAATTAGATAAATTCACAGGACAGGCATTTACATCTACTAGAAGGAAAATTATGCCACATGACAAACAATTTAATAAAGTAGTGAACAAGGCACTTTAAAAATTAATTTTAACATGTTATGTATACTATAATATATAATAATCACAGCTATCACAGAACAAACTAATAGAGTTCAGAGAACACTTTCATATAAATTTCTCAGCATGCACTAATTTACAAATCACAGAATGTTACACTGGAAAAGACTTTAGAGATCACAGGATGATCCCATTATTTTATAGATGAGAAAACAGAGAGGAACAGGTTTCAATGACTTTGACTAAGGTCATATTCCCCTTGTTCAATTCCACTAAAATTAAACATTGCCCATCCTTAGCCTTTCAATTACAAGTAACTTGTTAAAACTATAGGACTTCTGTCTACCATTCTGCTTCCTTATATATGGTTCTAAAATATGATTTAAATATACTATACTATGGCAATAGGTTTTCAAAATGAGCATTTCTTTTATAATCTTTTGTTTTTAAGATTATGGTATATACATACAATGGCCACTAGAATTCACATGAAAATGCAATGTGTTAAACAGGGTATAAAATTTATAAACACGGTATAATATCAATTTTGAAAATTGTATTAAATGTATAGAAAAAGATCTGGAAGGAACAGAGCGAAACATTAAGGGGAGAGAAGGAGGAAGGCAGCAGCTCTGTCTGATGCTGCACAGAGGTCACACAGATGACCTCAGCATGTATTGAGTTCAGACACAAGGTCCTTAATGACCTTGGTGAAACCTGTTTTGCTGGCAGAGTAGGGAAAGAAAGCCAGTGGATTAGGACAAGAAATGAACCACAGCAAATGTTTCTCTAATGACTGCCATTCGTGACTATCAGGTGCTGTCACTCTGTCTTCTTTGCACAGTGCTGGATAAATACTGACAAGTTTGTATTCTCAGACTCCCCTTTATTGCTAGGTCCAACACCGTGTAACCTTCCTCTGGCAACATCTTTCTCCAGCCAAGGTATAATGCAATCAATTTTACTTCAGCTTTCTGATTTAAAACAAAGTGATACAGGTCACTGTTTACATTTACAGCAGACAGTCTCAGGGTATTTCAAAAGGTTCTCATCCACTATACCTGATACTTTCTAATTTCATTCTCTAAATTATTATGCTCTCATACCTACTACACAATCTCCCCACACACATATGCTATAAATACAAAAGTAAAAATCTAAGTTGAAAAACCAGTATTCTAGGTCTTAAGCCGCCAAGTACAAAAATGAATAAACAACAAAAAATATGTCATACTATATACCATCAAAAAATCACTGCACACACAAGGACTTCTTAATGAAGACAAATGTAGATTTTACACTCCGAAGATATAAAATACAGAGCCCAACCAAGTACACTTTATTAATGCATAGTATCTGGATGACATGAGCCTAGTTATTTTACACAAATACAAGTCCACTATGACAATATGAAAACATATTAAGTGACGGACTCCTCAAAGTACCACCATCGGCTAGTGAGGACTTTAAACCAAAAACTAGCCAATAAAACATGGTCTAAACTGGTAACATGATGTTGCCTTCTAAAGAACTGCTTTATAAAATGACTAGCTGGATTCTAATTTACATTTAGGGTCCTTATTACACAAAGTTTACTATCTTATATGGTCTTAAAACATGTGGTTTCTCCACCTGGATTACGAATGGCTTCAGCTTATACACAATCATTAAACTCTTGGCCCCCCTGTACTGCTAATGAACGAAGTGGCACATTGTAAATGCTATAGATGGAAAGATAATCAGTCAAACATCAGTCCTGAATCATGGGAGACGGGGCCTATTAAATCCTGTCATGTTCATATAGGAATAACATTTGTCAGGTGTTGGGCGAGTGGGAGGGGGGAGGAGGGGATGGGTATATACAAACATATTGAGTGAGACGTGCAACGTTTGGGGGATGGTCATGCTTGAGGCTCTGCCTCGAGGGGAGAGGGGGGCATGGGCAATATACATAACCATAATATTTGTACCCCCATAATATGCTGAAATAAAAAAAAAATCCTGTCATGCTGCTTCTGCTTTGTCATGAACCAACCACTGATATTTGGAATTAGATAAGTTTATATGTGGCAACTTCAAAAACCACAGCAAGACAAGATGGGGTATACATAAGATTTCTTCTTTATTATATGGGCACAAAAAAGTGTGCTTTCTTCCTGTAATGAAATATTTGAATGGACTGACACTTTGATTAGAGATTTAGTGTGAAAAATCAATTGAAAATGCACTTAAATAGATTTATTCCCTTTATTTAAAAAAAAGGTACTACATGGAGGAAAAGTCACATGTTGTCACATACAACAGGGACTATTAGTGTGACTATTACTAACTGAAGACAGGGATAAGTCAGTTATTCTCCATCACTATATAGGGAAGGTTTTTTTTAGATTTACTGCAACATCATGGACTCAAGACAAACATCAATTTAATTTGCTATTTTATTAAAAAAGGTTACCAAAGGAGCTTATAGAATGATTTTGTCTAAATATACTTAAATGTAGTATGTTCTCTGTTTTCTAGCATGATTTAACCCAAAGCCTTAACACTCAAACTAGGTATTTTGGAAGGATATGTAAAACTTAGAAAACACTGTCCTTGCCTATAATCCTAAGAGGACAAATAGTCATTCAACAAGTAAGTATCAAAATGATAAAGTGTAAACCAAAGCTTCAGTAACAAGGTGATACGTGAGACGGATTTCTAAGGAGGTCAAGAATATACACTGGGAAACAAAATGGCCTTGAGCTCAGGACTAGAAACTGGAATATGGTGGATGAATATGGTGGCCTAAGCAAAAAATAAGCAACATGATTGCTGAAATGTATGGAACTGGTGAAAGAAAGCCTTCTAGCAAGCTGAAGAATCTACCTACTGTGTGCACATGTGTAAGGCCAAATACAAAATGAAAAATTGATGAAATAATCAGGGATAAAGCAATGGACATGAGAGACATAGAAAGTATGTAGCTGTGAAAATGGAAAGGCACATGTGTCTACTAATTAAATTATATGGGTTAATGCAACACCAATGTAATTAAAGCTATTTATAGAATATAGGAAAAGTTAGGGTCTAAACTGCTGAATTTACATGTATTGTATGACAATATATTAATACCTTTTATATGTACCATTTTTAATGCCCTCTCAAAGAAACTAAGTGAATTTCAAATGATTATATATAGATGATATACTTTATCTACACTGAATCCTAAAAATAATATATATATATGTATGTGTGTGTGTATATATATATATATATATATTTGGTTGTTGAAACATTCCACATAATCTTTGACCAAGAGGATATCTTTTTTTCCTAAATATTTTTTCTGCTCCTTCATAATATAGTAAGCACATTGGCAGATTTTACCAGTTCTTTTCCTCTAATGTATGCCTGCCCTATTCCTTTAACCTGTGATTGCAAATTATTATTTGAAAAATGTTTCATATAAAATCTTTAAAAATATGACTGGAGATTTTAAATTTTAAAACCTTGACAGAAGATCTAAGTGTTCATAAGTCACTGCTTTTTGCTATATAAAAACTAAGAAATGCTGGAGGATGATGATCACTGCTACTTATACACACTGACAGTAGATGCTATATGGAAATGGATACATGTATTACTTTACATATTTATCAAAATTAGCAATAATCATTTATTTAACACATATGGAATGAGTGATATATAAACATGTAGGGGAAAAGTTACAAACACAGCTTTGTAATCAGTTTGGAAAATATTCCTTCATTAAATACATTTTGTTTATTTTTCTTTTTATGTACCAAAAACTCTTTTAGGTACAAAAGAACCAATGAGATAAAAGGTAGATTCTGTCTTCACAGAGCTCAGTGGGGGGAAAGCAGAGAGAAATACACAGAAAGGATTTTGAACTCTGGTAAAGCTTCCTAGACCTGAAAGGGTAAAAAAAAGAAGGGAATACAGGAACAGAGGAAGAATACCCCAGCAAAGAGAAAAGTGTGTGAAGGACTTTAAGTGAGATAGCATGGCAAATCAGAAACACCAAGAAGAAAAGAAAGACAGAAAAAGAAAGGGAGAGAGAGTCCCAGGGAGGGAGAGGGAGAGGGAGTATACCACAGGGGTATGGGATGTTCTGGGACTGTAAGTAAGCTGTGGTCAGATTATATAAGAAGAAAAGGGAGGTATTAAAGAGTTGGACTCCCTCCTAAGGTCAATCAGAAACCCTGAACAGCTCCTTAAATAGCTGTAAGCAGGAGAAATAGCATCAGTACAGCGTGGTAGTTAAGAGCTGGGGTTACAGAATCAGATTGCTTGAATTTAAATTTCAGCTCTGCCACTCGAAAGTCATGTGACTTTAGAGGAATTACTTAAACCACTTGTGCTTGTTTCCTTATCTATAAAATGTAGATAATAATACAATCTACTTTGTAGGACTATTGCAAGGACCAAATGAATTAATACATCAGAAGTGCTTAAAACAGTGCCTGGTATATAGTGACAGCTTAATAACTGCTATTAATATTAGTATATTAGATTCGCATTTTGGGAAGATACAGAATGAAAATAAGGAAACATAAGTTATGTCCAAATGTTAACCTCTCATCTTCATTTTCTCCAATTTTATGATACACTTTATGCATGCTTTCTAATGATAATTTGGATGTTTACCAAGGAAAAGTATAGAAGCATGTACTCTTAACAACATTAAAATAAGAGATTTTCATTTTCCTGTATGGTACAATCTTAAAAAAAAGAATATGGACTAGATAACTTTGAAAAAAATTTTCCTAACTATGATTCTTTCTGATCGTGAAGACTGATTAAAAGGAATTACTTATCAAAGGGCTAACCTGTGGTGTTTAACGTTTCAGCTTTGTCCCAAAGGCACAGTTTGGAATACAGTCCTTTTCCCCTCAGAAATGATATGATAGACAGTTGCCTACAACTGTACCCTGAATTAGCTGCACCACTAGTAAAAGGGGTCAGGAGAGATGGGCAAATTTAATCTTGTTTACACATATCATCCAAATCTGCAAAAACATATGCAAAAAGGCATTTTTACTAATGCTAACCTATCACGCATGACAAGATACCAAGACAGTCCATGGATGAAATCCTTTATGAACTACAAAATTGCAAACACACAGATTTAATTTTTCAAGTCACTCTGCTTGCTGTGAAGCAGGAAAAAGCAGCACACTAATTCAAAAGACCATGAGACTTTTTTAAAGCTATAAAACGTATACTATTAATATCTCTGTTGTAGGCAATTAATTTTTTTAAAATTAACCTAGGGCAGTGGGACAATTAATAGGTCCAATGGTCCATATAATATCTTCTACAGAATTCAACATCCTTCTAAGGAAAACCGTTAATGGCAGACCAAGCACCAAATTCTGAATCCTACATATTGATTTAAAAAAGCATATGCTATTCTCCACACACTCCCATAACATCTTTAGGTCCTAGGTTCACACTGGGATGTATAGAAGGCAGTGGGGAAGGTGGATAAACCAATGACATTCTGAACAATTATCAACATAACTTTTCCCAGACAACAAAGATTACAAAAGATATAAACCTTCCTCTCATTATCTGAGGCCAAAATAGAACCAATTATCCCTCTTAGATAACAGACTTGTTTTAGTTCATAAGAGGTAAATTTTTATACAAAAAATTATTCAGAGTTAAATGAATTAATTAATATCGTATTTAAATGTAAGACACATTTAAAAATGCAAAAGTTTGCATAGCAAAAGCTCAATGCACATTATAAAGTGATCTAACTACAATGTGAATTTTAAAAAACAGTAATAGCCAGGTACGATGGCACATGCCTGTAGTGCCAACTACTTGGTAGGCTGAGGCAGGAGGATTGCAAGTTGAAGGCAAAAACAGTAAGACTTCCTCTCAAAAAAAAACAAAAAACAAACCTACCAACAAAAATAAATAAAATAAAAAATAAATAAAAATGGTAAGGTGCCAGAATATTAAAACTAAATCAAAAGATAAAGTCTGAAGTAGATATATGACTTTCTATTGTATATTTGAATTCTCCATAATCATAAAGATTTAGGGCTCAAAAACTCTGCAGTAGGAAAATTCACAGTTGAAGAACATATCCTCTATGGGAAAAAATAGGTTGGGAGACTTCACTGGTATACTATGAAGCCCTTTTATTTACTTTTTTTATTGGTTGTTACAGGGTCTTGCTTGTCCCCCAAGGTGGAGTTAAGTGGAGCAATCATAGCTCACTGCAGTCCCAAACTTTTAGGCTCAAACCATCTCCTGCCTCAGCCTCCTGAGTAGCTGTGACTACTGGTGCACACCACCACATCAGCTAACTTTTATTTTTTTTAATTTTTTGTAGAGATGAGGAATCGCTATGGTGCCCACACTGGCCCCTTTATTTTTTAATTAAATAATGAAGATGGCAAATAAAGAGTATCAGTAATATTTGAAATTAGTACAGTTAATTTCTAGCTATCATGCCTTGGCTTCTAAGGTTTTAAGCTTTCCTTCCACTAATATTCAATAAGATGCTTTTAAATTCACTTGGCTTTGCAGTAGTAGATAATATTCCATTCTTTCTTTTTCTTATGTCTAGTCTTCCATAAACATTCAATGCCTAATTATGGCCGAATTGTTTACTCTCCCCACTTTCTGGGCTACAAAAAGGCTCTTGGTTATCTTTACATTTTATAAATCATTACTGAAAAGATAGTTCTTGAGCCTTTCCAATCTTTAAGGTCATGGGGACTTAGCATCCTTCATGATAACTTAATAGCAGAACATATCAGAATACAACCTGGATCCCTTAGCTGTCTCATACAAGCTTTCCTCTCTCCTGAAAACATCCAGGAGTAACTCTGAGGCTGGATTTTACCTTAGTTTTTCTTCTCTCTCCCAGGACGACATTACAAAACTCTTTGTAGTCTTCTCTATAGTTTGCTTCACTCCCAAATGAAATAATTCAAACTAAAATTCTCATAGTCCAGGAAAGTTATAAAGTCAATCAAAATATACCAAATATTGAGTAAAGAAGAATCTGCATTTGGTTGAAGACACAGGTCTTTTATCAAACATGCTTTCAATAACTCCATTAGCCACACCTCCTTATGTCTAGAGTGTAATGAACATGACTGGACACAATGCGGGCCTACAGGCCTATTTCAGTTCCCAGGGCCTTGAAGTATGTGAAAACAAGGAGAGTACTGTTTAGCATTCAGTACACAATGACTATCACAACACTTGACTAAAAAATACACAAAGGAAGACCTCAAGGTTTATAGGCTTGGTATGCACATGGAGAACACAGCAGGGACAGTATTTCCTAACAGACTCTGGCTCACTGGTGTGGCCCATGTTAAGTATCAGTAAGATGATCTTCGCAGGAAATCTTCCTAAAAATCATGGTCTTGGATAAAACTGCAAAGAAGGCAAACTTTTTTGGTCCACAGGCGCTATTTAATACATTGACTGCCACACTAGAAAAAAATTTTTTCCTTGGGGCCACAATGTTTTCTTACAAAAACAGAATAAAAACTTGGAAAACAAAATGATCCTTTCTAATTTAATGAAAAAATTGTTATTTTTTGTTTTCTGTGAGCTATATGCAACTCGAAAAATAGATCTCATGGCTCCTAAGGTGAAGAGATGTGAGTTACATATGCTTCATGAGGCCCTAGGCTCAAAACTATTTAACCCGTTGTTAAATACACCTCATATGGCAGTTAATGTGTTAAGGATAAACTTAATGGGATTAAAAAAAGGTCCATCTTATCCTTAGTGCCTGTATTCTACTATTAATACGTTAGTATTTCACAGTGATAACTAAATAAAATTGGTGATATCTCTTAAAATTATATGATATGTAAGTATCAAAAGAGATAACGTTTTGTCAAGGGAGAACGGGGCTTATTTCTGTAAGATACTCTATTCATGGTCCAGAGAACAGAAAAAGTGGAAAGCAATCTGATTACTTGAAGCTATGAATATAACTTTGATATCAAAATTTGAGGGCAAAAAATGAAAGATAAAATCATGAATCACTCTAACTTATAATTATAAATGCAAAATTCCTAAACAAAACCCTAGAAAACAGATGTAAAATATTTCTTTAAAGAATAACACAAAGTCAAGTTTATTCCGGTAAATGAAGAATGGTTTAATATTAAAAAAATGTATTAATGACATCAACTAGTAAAAAGTGTAAGGTCATCTAACAATAAGCTAAAAATAATTGAATAAAATAAAATACAATCTAGTGAAAAAAAATTTAAATAAATGGAAGAAAGCTTCCACAAGACATAAATCTTTATTTTTAACACCAATATTAATATTGACTGTAAAGCTACAGTCAATATTTTTTAAAAAGAAGAACAAAAGAAATAAGCCAACTACCACCATTACAATATTTTCCCAGAAGCTTTGACAAATGAAGAAATGAAAGTTAATAAATGATAATTAGATCCTTAGAATTAGGTGTTGGCTGGATAGAAGAGAAATGTACTAAAATCAACAGCTTTTCTATATATATCAGGAATAACAAATTGTATTAATAGAACACCCAGTTCACTAGGGCAACAAAAGAATCAAATACTATATAGGCTGAGCATCTCTAATCCGAAAATGTGAAATTCAAAATGCTCTAAAATCCAAAACTTTTTGAGTGCCGACATGATACCAAAAGTAAAAAATTCCACATAAGTACTTAACAAAACTTTTTTCATGCACAAAGTTATTTTTAAAATATTGTATAAAATCACCTTCAGGCTATATATATAAGGTGTATTTGAAACAAATGAATTTTATGTTTAAACTTGGGTCCCATCCCCAAGATACCTCATTATGTATACACAAATATTCCAAAATCTGAAAAAACCCAAAATCTGAAACATTTCTAATCCCAAGTATTTTGGATAAGGGATACTCAACCTGTACCTAGAATAACCTCAATAAATATTAATAGTTACATGCATGTGTATACTCATACACGTATTAAAAACTTTACTAAGATATATATAACTGAATGCTTAAATAAATGGAGAAACATGGTCCTGAGTGATAAACCAACTTTATTAATCCACTGTACTCTATATACATATCTAATTTCAATCAATATCCTAATACGGTATTTTTAAAACTTGACACAGTGAATCAAACTTCATCTGAAAGAATACATTAATAGAGCTGGTCCCCCCCTCCCTCCCCCTCCCACTGCTACTGTCACTACTTTAATTCAGACTCTCATAACTCCTTCCCCAGATCCCTGGACACACCTCTTAGCTGAGCTCCCTGCCCAGCCATGGAAGAAGTTTTTAATTTAAAATTGGAACCCTTTAGCCACACAGCGTTTCACAGTCCCTGGACACCTTTTCTGGCCTCTTATCTATTTCATCCTCTGCCTCCTCCTCCCTTTCATTCCAGGCTTATATCATTAACAAGTTCCTAGAATGAATGAACAAACAGTCTAGCCTTAGAGTACCTTAGCACCTGGCATCTTACCTTCCTGAAAAGCCCATGTCCCCATTCTTTTTCATCTTCACAACTCAGTTGGAGTGCTGCTTCCTCCAGAAACCTTTTCATAACTTCCTCTAGTCTTACTTGCAGCCCCTACTCTAGATTTTCACAGAATCTTGGACACTGTGCTATAAACACATGCATCACACTGTTCTATAATCAGTGACTTAACCATCTGTTCACTCCTACGAGAACATAAGCAGCCAGACAGAACCAGGGAGATGATAAAGTGAGGAGCGATGGAGGGAGTGTGAAAAAACCAATGAAAAAGAAAGGCATCTAGGAGAAGACACCAATCTTGAGGTAATGAAGGAGACAGCCAAAATGTCCATTCAAGAGCTAAAGGAGGCCATTTAGAAATTTAGAATAAGCAAAAGGGTGCTGCTTCTTCAATTAGTCAAAGTACGAAGCCCTAACCAGGGATGGACAGAAGAATGGCTTTTGCCTTTTCTGATTCTTACCCTTCCTCCAGGTATGGGAAGAGTCTAGCCCTGATTATTGAGAAAAGAGTTCCATTAAGAGTAAAAGAGATATTAATATAAGCAGAGAAAGGAAAAGAAAACTTGCTTGCCAGCTCAGATTCCAGAATCTAAGATGTTAATGGCTTATAAGGAGTAAGAGCTTCAGGCAAAAAAAGAAGAGCAGTAAAAACCCCATAGTCTCCATGCCCCATCCCCACCCCATGATCTCCTTAAGAAATGGAGGAAGGGACAGGAATGAACTTCATCTACTATATTACCTGTCACTACTTAATTCTAGAAGGACCATATCTAGAACATTGCGCAGGCACTGGGGGGGGGAGGCCTTAAAAGTGTCAAGGCTGTATATAGTAATTACTCTGGGTAGCCACAATCCCATAAAAAGTAACATGCTATGGATGCCACTTGGGCATGAGGCTAAGAATTCTGCCCAGGAAGGACACAAAATTTATTCTAACAGCTCCTAGGAACCAGTTCTACCACCCTAGAAAAGGTGCAGCTTACAAAAACTTGTCACACTTAGTGAAGTTGGTGGCAGAAGGAGGTGATTCCTATTTTTATCTCATCTCACCTTTTATCAAATAAGAGGAAAAAATACCCAATATCTTTTCAAACACTTCCTAATTTACTCTACAAACAAACGCAAGCATAGACTACGCTAGGCACTTGGAAGGATCTGGGAGAACATGGAGTTTCACCTTTATTTTAAAAATATTAGGCTTTAAGACAAAGTCATTGACGGGTTTTAAGCAAATAAATTTGGCCAGACTTGCATTTTTTGAAAGCACTCAGGCAGAGGTATGGGAAATGAATTAAAGAAAAGTAATCTGAAAAGAAGGAGATCACTTAGGAAACGTGTAAAGCCAATCAGGAGAACACCACCTACTACAAAATAAAACAAAAAGCAAAAAGACACAGGAAAATGCTTAAGTATGATGACCAAGAGTCTGGAAAAGAAACTATAATGCTTAGAAAGAGCCATCACACTGTTACACCCTAGGACTAAATCTACACCCACACCTGCCCTACTATCTTCATCCAATAGCAATCCCTCCTGCCCAACTACCCTAACTGTATCAAATGGCTGTCAAACACAGTAGTCACTAACACATGTGCCTATTAAATTCATATTAAAATTTAGTTCCTCAGTAGTACTAGCCAATTTTCAAGTGTTCAGTAGCTACAGGTGGTTAGTGGCTACAGAATGCCCAGCATAAACATTCCCATCACCACAGAAAGGTCTAGTGGACACTGCGGGGCTAGAGACAGACCCACATCTGGCACTTCACTTGGTAAGCCTATCTAAAGCAACAGCGAAGTCACCTGTGAAGGCAGACTCCCTCACTGTCTCATGCCCGCTCCTTGTATATTAATAAGCTCTCACAGAGCAGTGAAGAATCATGGTGTACAAACCACAAGACAGGCTCTGTGTTTTGGCTCATTAATCCTCACTGTGCTCTGAAGAAATAGAAACGCAGCAAGCATCACCCATGTTTTATAGGTGAGGACACCAAGGCACAGAAATTAACCTGCCTGAAGCTATAAAGTCAATAATGGAGTCACAAATAAAAGCTGGATTCCCTAACGCCCTGACCAGTGCTCCATTCATTAAAGCAGTCATGGCTGATTTAAGAACCCTGGGATGGAAACTATTCACCTGACCCAAGCAACGACTTGCTTTACCAAATGGCTTGCTACACCCATAGGAGGGTCATACAGTTAGGTCCTTATATAGATAATAGATATCTCTATTAGGTCCATGTATATAGATAAACACACACACATACACCCACAGAAAAATAAAAAATAGAAGAACATATATATCCCCTGAGTTTGCCCCAGTTATAACTTACGATGAGAAATAAAAGAGATTAGACACATTTACTGAAACTAACAGCACCAAAGTATGGTACATTCTTGTGTTATTAATTTGTTTTTCAATTATGTTAAGTGATTACCAAGAAAAAATTACAACCTATAAGTTCTGCATTTTATAATTCTTATTTTTCTCTGTAACTAGAATAAACCTGACTTTTGTGTGCTTTTGTCAAACCTATAGAAGCAACTGGGGCACAAAGAAGCAATTGTTCCATTTTCATTTCAACTATCTGATTAACTGAAAAGAATAAAATAATATATAGGGAGACATGAACCAAGTTACAGATTAAAGATAAAAATATCTACATATGGCATTTGCTTGTGACACTCTTGAATAGCAATTTTAAAAAGCAGCTGCCGGCATTCACTAATGCATCTCTGTGTCCTGACACTGAAAAACAATTTACCCAGAGCCTCATTTGAATGATATGAAAAGTCTAAGAAATAATTCAACCGCCCTTGCCCATTATCTGAATTCTTACATACTTTAACTGTTATATGAAGTATACAGAAAATGTATAAAAGGAATGGAATATTTAAAATAATTCTGAAGTGTCAGAAAGCATATAAAACAATTATTTCTATAATAATCATTTTCTTATTAATAAGTATGAATCAAACTACAGAATATAAACACTAAGTGAATTTGTCCATAAAATGAAAGCTTCCAAAATTAATTTGACAATTGTTTCTCAATTAAGAAAGCAAATCTCCCTCAAATATGTCAAATATGAAGGCACCGTCATCCCTCCATATCCATGGGGAAGTGGTTCCAGGACCCTTGTGGATACCAAAATCTACAGATGCTCAAGTCTCTTATGTAAAGTGACGTAGTATTTGGACATAACCCACAACATCCTCCTGTATACTTTAAATCATCTCTAGATTACTTATAATAGTTAATACAATCTAAATGCCATATAAATATTTGATATATTGTATTGTTTTATTTGTAGTTTTTTCGTTGTTCTATTGTTTTTTTGTTGGGTTTTTTCCCAGGTATTTTTGATCCACAGTTGGTTGAATACTTGGATACAGAACCCACAGATACAGAGCACCAATTGTATCATGAGGGCAAAGGGCATGCATGCTGACTTTAAATACAGAATCTGATGATCGCATCTAATTTTCACTGTGAATATAAAGAGAAAAAAGCTGTCAATTTGAGTATTAGTCTCTGCTTCATCACATGCCTTGACTCTGGAATTCAAGTCAATTTAAAAATCAATTTTTAAGTTGATATACTTACACAGCATTCCTGGAAGCTCCATAGGAAAGTAACAGTTTGACTATATCCACATGCCCATTTTTAACCGCATCGTGAAGTGGTGAGTCATTCTGATATCCGGTGGAGTTTACTAATGCCTTATGCTGGAGCAACAATTCCACTACCTTCAGATGCCCGTGATTGCAGGCTTCGTGCTAATTAAATTTGTTTTAAAAAAAGAGCAAGAGAAGTGATGAGAAAGAGCAATGGATGATATTATAACAACATCACACTATAGAAAAATAAATGTAAACCTCAGTCAGTAAATTTATTCTTACTCATACAGACCATAAATTGTTCAGAGAGTAAAAGGCATTATTAAATAATCTTTGTGATATAATACATGGTGATCAAGATCTGTGCAACTCATGGACAAAGAAAAGGCTACTCATTTGAGCCCTGGGCTAAAGAGTTCTTTTTTAAAGAAGAAAATGTAGCTTGAAACCAACTATATAGTTCCTAAATTGCCCTACAATAACTTTAAAAACATTAAGAAAAAAAAAGACTTAGTATTTAACAAACAGATCAAGCACAAAATCAATTCTCCAAGACTGAAGAGAATTCACTAAATCAGGTGTTTAGCCATACTCCTGTGGTGCGCCAGCATATCCACATAACCACCCAACAAAGTTAATACCCTAGGAGTATTACAAGACAAGCTATTTGCTAAAGCTAAAGATTACTGAATGGCTAGTGTCACTGATAACAAATAACATGGAGTAGGAATTCTAAAAGAGTTTACTGAATGAATGAATGACAAAACTAGTAACAATAAAATGTTCAAAGATACCTTAGGTTCAAATCTTTCCTTATGTCCTTATGAACTGCTAAAAATGCTTCTGTGTTGTATTCTAATAAATCTCTGACATACTGTACTTTTTAAGTACGTCTAATTCAATTCATAATCAGTGTTACCACACTCAATATTTATAGATCTATTTCTAGAAAGGAATCCAAAGTAAGCATCACATCCTCTAAATCTGTGGTCCCCAATTTCAGGCCACATAGCAGGAGGTGAGCAGTGGGCCCAAGCCAAGTTTCATCTGTATTTACAGCCGCTCCACCTCACTTGCATCACGGCCTGAGCTCCACCTCCTGTCAGATCAGTGGCAGCATTAGATTCTGTATTATGGTGAATTGTATAACTATTACATCATATATTTGTAATGCGCTTGAATCACCCTGAAACCAGGCCTGCCCACCAAAACCTACCCCGGTCTGTGGAAAACTGTCTTCCATGAAACCAGTCCCTGGTACCAAAACGGTTGGGGACCACTGCTCTAAACTATGCACCAATCTTTACTATAATTTGTCATACTGGCTTAAAAATAAATATATATATATATATATATATATATATATATATATTACCCTTTCTTTGAAAAGGTTAGCCAGTCTGTAGAGTCCAAACAACAAAGTGATTCTGACCCAAACTAAACCTTCCCAGCTTAAAAATTTGGCAAGAAGTCATTATATATAAATTTAAACCTTTTTTGCACCTGGCCTATTGAGAGTCTCCTAATGTCTGTGCTGCATTTCTAGTTCACAGGATAAAGGCATCTACTCATTTGTTTACACTTCTGTGGCTGCATTCAAATCTCATGTTTATTGTCCTACCGTAATTAGCCCATATAGCAACTGTTTCCAAGTATTTGTGCCATTCTTTATCCAGAGTATTCTTCACACTGCATTTTTAGTAATAATAAGACTTTTAAAAATGTTCAATATAAGCCAAGAATTCTACTGTCTCTATATATTTGCAATTGGATAGGTTATCAGTGAGGCTAAGACAGACCCTTAGTAGGAATCACTGCCTTGTGATCACACTCCTATACCAGGTTCCTCGGATCTCTCTTTGTTGCAAGAAATCTGGCTCCAGTGATATGCAATGCTGCAGAATGGAGCCTGATGCCAGTTGGAGCAGTTACCCCCACACATTAGCTAAACTCTGCAGTCACTGGATTCCTAAATCTAAAGGTAGTCGGTCAAAAGGTAGCCAATTTTTTGCCTGTCACAAATGAAAAGCTAGATAGGAAGTAATCATTTTCTCATACTTGGTGAAAACATAAATTCTTCAGACAAAAAAGAGTATATATGGCAGAGGATGATATATGGACAACTACATAACTATAAACTATACGAACTATAAACATAAAGAGAATGAGAATAGAAAACAAACAGAGAACTACCAATGGTGTCCATCCAGCATGGTCTTTAACATTTGGGTCACTTCCATTTTGTAAGAGGTATTCAACAGAAGGTATGTCACCCTAGTAAAACAATGGGGAAAAAAAAGAAGAAATTAAAAAGCATCAAGAAGAGAAGATATATAGGTTTTTAAATTCTGTCTTCAAGATAAAGTAAAACTCAAATATTTTTCCCTTGCAGTTGTTGTTCATGAGCTAATAAATTACATATGTACGAATTGTTCTGAGCTATCAAAAAATATGGTCATTCTTGAATACGGACTATAAAGTCTCTATTAGCAACCCATATTCAAAATTCACTTCAAGATATCAAATAAAGAACACTGGCCAAAGATCATCTTATCATAACAAAGTTTTTAAAGTAATCATTTCATTTGTGAAAAAACCCTTTTGAAAACAAGAAAATAGTTTGGAGCACTGTTGGAAACAAACAAAATGGTTTAAAGCCAAAGACTACTCAGTGAAACCACGTACACTGCCAAAAACTGTTATCTTATTGGCAGTTACTCTATTTATCCTAACACACTTAGCTTACATTCACCTTATTTGCTCAAAGGAATTTTCTGGACAGAAGTACTTGCTCTGTTTAAAATGGCAGAAAAGGGGTCAGTAGCAACCTATTCAAAACAACCCACGGAATCAACATTTAATTCTTACGCCCTGGTTCAAGACTACAATCACCACTCATTAGCAACTTAACTCAAGTACAGGAAATGCAGCTTCCATTTAAAAATGATATATCCTGACAAATCACAAACGGTTTTCAATCTTTCTCTTTCACTATCTTCCTTATTCCAACACTCCAGAGAGATATGCAATAATATTATAACTGTGGCTCACTGCTATAGTGAAAGGAGAAGGAACATGAGGAAAAATAAGAAATACTGTAACTTTATTTTAGACTTTATGACCTGTTTTTGAAAATGAACAAGAAGATGCGGGGAATAAGTGAGTTAAAATGGGGCACAAGGCAAGGAAGACAAACTAAAGGCAGACAATATTAATTCTACTTTCCTGTTATTAAGACATTTTCAGTTATTAAATAGAATGAAAATTAAAATTCCCTTCCCATTTTGAACTTTCTATGTCTTCTGCATCATAATCTAATAAATTCTAATATGGGTGAGTGGACCTTACAAGCCGTCTTTTGAACGAAATGAAATAGCTTTGGAAGTATGCTTCTCTGTGGCCAGCTCCCAATGAAAGTGAGCCCTGACAAAGGAGTTAAGTTTGGGAAACTGGTCTCAGGTGTTCCATCCCTCAGTCTTCTTTTTGTTTCTTTTCCCAGAAGGTGAGAAATATCATCCTCAAACTATTTAATACTATAGTCTCTTCAGCTTAATCTAATGTGGAAAGATCTGACATCCATCTTTCATATTTGATTACATATTACATTTAAGTATCAGTTAACTCTTAAAGTCTTTTGTAAAATCTCTAGCTATAAAATAAAAGATATCACTCCTTTGTAAAACAATGTCAGGCTTACAAAGGATAGTATTAATGAAGTGAGATGAAGATAAAATTCTCTTTAAATTACACTACTATTACTAGTCACTGAAAATAGAGGGCAGAGGTACAGTACATAAGCCCATGAAGAGAAAATAAAACAAAAATAACTAAGTTACATATACATGCTGTGTTCAATTAGTTTTGTGAAGTGCTTCTTTAGGGAAAAAGAAATCTCAACCCTTCCACCCCCGGGCCCAATATTCTTTTCTGAAATGAATTTTTTTCCTCTATTAGTTTGATAATATAGAAATCACTAATTCCCCTAAATATAATAATGCTAGATTTCTTTTCTGCTTTTTACTTCTATTTATTTCTTTTCCCATGTTTTGGGCTATTTCACAAATACAATAACTTACTGTAACTTAAAGTTTTCTTAAAAATTAAGTCCACATGTAACATACATTTTTATGTCCTAAGTTAACAAAAATGACTTTAAATGTGCAATGGGCTTGCTTTAAAGCAAGCATTATAATGTTTCAAATCAATTGCCCGAATTCCAATAAAAAAACATTTTCCCAGAGTTTGTAACAGTGCAATTATTACATATCTATAGCAAGCTAACATATATTCGGAACTTTGAATCTATATTCAAGTCAGTACCAAATGAACTCAAGAGCATCTACCAAAATACAAATGTGAATTTTGTTCAACGATTACCTGAATAGCGGGCAAACAGAACCACACACATTTCCCTACCTTCAACAACAAAGTATCCACAAAAAATACACAAAAAAACCTTCTCAAAAATTCCCCCATTCTAATTCTACATGATAATGATAAAAATATATTAAACAAAGAAAGCTCATAAAATTAAAGACAATTGTGGAATGGAAGAGTCACATGAGAACAGTCAAATAGAAATAGAGGGACAATTTGGAGAATAAAAGCAGAATCTCTTTTTAGGTTGCTAAACAGTTGCTATTTTTCTTTCATGTCACCTCTTCAAATGATCAAAGCGTCTTCTGTTAACATTCCACTCTCTGAAACATACAGCAAACTGCTTGCTTTTTATACTCAATCTGCTTTCTCCTCCCTAGCACTTTAAAGATTGTCATATTTTCACCTTTCTACTTTATGTAAACTAATGTCATGCACATAAATAAAATTATGATAATTAGATAGGACCTACAATAACTGGATAAGCTTGAACTGATACAAAGTTTCTAGGAAATAAACTAGCTTCTGATTCTCATTTCTTTACTTTCTTCTCTAATGGTATTTTCTGGGTAATAAGTACTCACTTTTAGGCTCCTCTCAACTTAAAGGGACATTAAAGTTTTCTTCAACCATAGCAAACACGGAAAAATTATCTAAGCGAAGTATTTATCAAGGTTTACAAGAAATGTTAAATGGATTTGAAATTTTCAATTAATACATTAAAGGCTGAAAATAAGGGAGTATATGTACATATCCCACTGAATTGTTTTATTGCTAACTTTTCAACAAAGGAAAGATTCTTCAAACATTTGTTCATTTTTCAGATACGTGCATATTCCAGCAACAGAAATTAACTTTCCAAAAACACACTCACAAAAACAAAACTTTTTCCTCATTATAAAGGTTAGCTCTTTTAAAATACCATTAATAATAAATATCTTCATAAAAATAAAACCGATGTTACAATTAAGTACAATAAAAATGACTTACCCAGCATGGTTAAGCTTTTCCACATAAATGAACTGACCAGGTACCTAAAACCTTCCCTTTTAGCAATCAGATGTTGTTAAAACAAAAATAATTAGCCATCTGGAATGAAGCTCAAAATATGTTAAACATTTCTCTGGTTTCTTAGTCAGAATTTACTGAATAAAATATAAGTACATCTCACAGATACTGCAGGTTTGGCTCCAGACCACTGCAATAAAGTAAATATCGCAATATTCACCAAATTTTTTGTTTCCCAGTGCATATCCAAGTTATGTTAACATTATACTGTAGTCTATTAAGTGTGCAATAGCATTACATCTAAAAAATATACATACCTTAATTAAAAAATACTTTATTGCTAAAAAGTGCTAACAATCATCTGAACCTTCAGCAAGTCATATCCTTTTGCTGATGGAAGGTCTTGCCTCAATGCTGATGGCTGCTGACTGATCAGGGTAGGTGGTTGCTGAAGGTTGCGTGGCTGTGGCTATTTCTTAAAATAATAGTACTCCACTATAAAAAAGGATGAATTAATACCTTTTGCTACAATCTGGATGGAACTGGAGACCATTCTCCTAAGTGAAGTATCTCAAGAATGGAAAAACAAACACTACATGTACTATTAAATTGGAACTAACTGATTAACACACATGTACACAGAGGTAAGTAAAACTCAGAGGAAATAAACCGGTGGGAGGGGGAAGAGGGGGGAGTTTAAAAACCTACCTGATGGGTACAGTGAACACTATTTGGGTGATGGGCACACCTATAGCCAGGACTCAAGCATTACAAAAGTGATCCATGTACATTTGTATCCCCTTAATGTTTTGAAATTTTAAAAAAAGACAACAATGAAGTTTGCTATATCATTTGACTTTTCCTTTCACAAAAGATTTCTCTGTAGAATGTGGTACTGTTTGGTACTATCCTGAGAGAGTAGGATTTCTCTCAAGATTGGACTTAAAGGCTGCTGCCTTTATCAAATAAGTTTATGTAATATTCTAGACCCTTAGTTATCATTTCAACAGCATCTTCACCAGTAGAGTCCATCTCAAACCACTTTCTCTGCTCATCCATAAGAAACAACTCCTCATCTGTTCAAAGCTTTATCATGAGCTTATAGCAATTGAATCACACCTTCAGGCTCTACTTCTAATTCTAGTTCTCTTGCCATTTTCACCACATCTGCAGTTACTTCCTCCACTTAAGTCTTAAACCCCTCCAAGTCATCCATGAAAACTGGAATCAACTTCTTCTAAATTCCTGTTAATGTTGCTATTTTGAACTACTCCCATGAATCATGAATGATCTTAATGACATTGAGAATGGTGAATCTTTTCCGGAAGGTTTTCAAGTTACTTTGTCTAGATCCTTCAGAGGAATCACTATGGCAGTTATAGCCTTATAAAACATATTTCTTAAATAAGAAGACTTGGACTGGACTTGTCCTCCACCTTTCTCTTCTTGTGCAGACACCAGCCAGCTCTCATCAGCCTCCGGCCAGCTGTCTCTGAGACCAAACACCATGCCTTCAATTAAGCTGCAGAGTTCTGGTGGAGAGATATTTGAAGTTCATGCGGAAGCTGCCAAACAGCTGTGACTATGAAGACCCATGTTGGAAGATTTGGGAATGGATGATGAAGGAGATGATGACCCAGTTCCTCTACCAAATGTTAATGCAGCAATACTGAAAAAGGCCATTCAGTGGCACGCCCACCACAAGGATGATCCTCCTCTTCCTGAGGATGATGAGAATGAAGAAAATCGAACAGACCATATCCCTGTTTGGGGCCAAGAATTCTTGAAAGTTGACCAAGGAACACTTTTTGAACTTATTCTGGCAGCAAAGTACTCAGACCTCAAAGGTTTGCTTGACGTTACACACAAGACTGTTGCCAGTATGATCAAGGGGAAAGCTCCTGAGGAGATTCTCAAGACCTTCAATAGCAAAAATGACTTTACAGAAGAGGAAGAAGCCCAGGATACACAGAAAGAACCAGAGGTGTGAAGAGAAGTGAAATGTTGTGCCTGACACCATGTAACACTGTAAGGATTGCTCCAAATACTATTAATAGTTGCACTGCTCTGTTTATAACTGTTAATATTAGATAAACAGTAATACAAATGTAGCAGCAGATCCACTGTATAAGCAGAATATTGTCCTCATTGCATGTGTAGTTTGAGTACAGACTCCAAAGCTATGGCTGACTTTCTTCTAGTATGATTGAAAGTTTCTTTTTCCTTTGCTCTGAATAAACCTGAACTGTGTGGGTTTCTCCATAGAAAGTGGCATTTTGGCCCTTCCGTCTGTTTTGTAAAGCGATTTCTACCTAGTTTACTGTCCAGTTACCTTTAGTGACTTTTAAAAGTTGTCACTGTACATATAAAAACTTGTAAAAAGTTTTCTGAAATAGTTAACAAAATATGACCTTAATTCATGAGTTGGAAACCGGAAAAAGGCTACTTGAAGTAAATGTTCTGAGTGGGGTTATTAGAACCTTGCTCTGGATTAGGCTTTGTCTTAAGGAAATGCTGTGGCTGCTCTGTTCTTCTATCCAGACTTCTCAAACTTTCTCCACATCAGCAGTAAGACTGTTCTGCTTTCTTATCATCCGTGTATTCACTGACACAGTACTTTTAATTTCCTTTTAGAACTTTTCCTTTGCATTCACAACTGAGGCCTAGCTTTCAGCCCACTTCAGCTTTCCATATGCCCTACTGATGAAGTTTAGTCATTTCTAGCTTTTGATTCAAAGTGAGAGACTTGTGTGACTTTTCCTTTTTCTTGAACACTCAGAGGCCATTGTAGGGTTATTAATAGGCCTAATTTCAATATTGTTGTGTCTCAGGGAATAGGGAGGCCCACGGAAGTGGGGAGAGGCAAGGGAATGGCCAGACAGTGGAGCAGTCAGAACACATACATTTACCAATTAAGCTCACTGTCTTATATGGGTGCAGTTCACAGCACCCCAAAACAATTATAATAGTAACACCAAAGGTCACTAATCACAGATCACCATAAGAGATATAATAATAATGAAAAAGTTTGAAATACTGTGAGAATTACCAAAATGTGACACAGAAACATAGGTGAACACACGCTGTTGGAAAAATGGTGCCAAGAGACTTGCTCGATGCACGGTTGCCACAAACCTTTAATTTGTAAAAAACTTAATTTCTGCGAAGTGCAAGAAAGTGGAGCACAATAAAATGAGGTATGTCTGTAATTTAACAGATGATTCTGACAACCTAGCCAACAGAACAGAAAGTTACTTGTATTACAAAAGGAGACTGGTACATAGGTGGTGGGTGACAGAGGGAAAAATGAATGCTGACTCCCAGAAGTGTTCTAGAAATTAAAATCTTGACAATATCACAGATGTCAGTTTGCTTTTGTGTCCTCTGTTACCTTTCATGAAGCTAGTACGAAGGACGCATAATAACATGACTTCACACACAATATAACATGACTGCATTAAAGTATAATTAATTACAAAATCAAACCCTCAGAAAGGAGACTCCTCAGAAAGGATTTTCCCTCTACCCAGGGGATCTTCACCACCCTTGTTATGTTCTAAGTGTACCATGCCTTATAAATTGCCTTCAAAATATTACCTATTATGTTTGTGTGGCCTAAATTATAAGTAATCATTGCCATTTTTAGAATCTGTGCTAGAGAACCAGGGAGCAGGGGGAGAGGGTTATTCCAGCACCCACAAATTCTGAAGCAAAGGTGACACACTATAAGACAGAAAATTTTCTCTATATCCTTAGTATTTTGCTTTTTATTTAATCAGAAGAATCAGTGTTTATTTCAGTTTCCACTTAGGCGCAATGCTTTCTCATAAAATCTCATTTATAACACAGTGTTCTCAGTAACATTTTAACCATAGGAGACACAGATACTCAAATAGGAACATGAGTTACAAAGATTTTTAAATAGGAAGACACGTGTAGAAAGAGTTATTGATAAGGGAGCAAAGCAATGGTAAGTTTTGACTTACATCAGATTACTCTGGCTGTCACATAGAGAACTGACTAAAGGAAATACAAAGGGAAAACAGGGTAAGAAATCAGGAGGCTACTTCAGTGGTGTGGTCGGAAGGATAATGAACCCCAAAAACGTCCACGCCCTAATCCCCAGGACCCGTGAATGTGTTAGCTTCCACGGCAAAAGGGTAAATACATCGAATGAGGAGTACTCTGCACTGCCCAGGTGGTCCCAATTTAATCATATGGGTCCTTAAAAGCAGAGAACTTTTCTGGGCTATGTCAGAAAGAGGAGATTTGAGAAGGACTCAATCTGCTGTTGCTGGATTTGAAGACGGAGAAGAGGGCCATGAACTAAGGAATAGGATAGTCTCTAGAACTTAGGAATAGCCATCAGCTGAAAGCCAGCAAGAAAACTGGATCCGTCTTCTCACAAGAACAGTGCGGTTTCTGCCAACAATCAAAATGAACAAGGAAATGGATCCTTCCCTAGAACCTCCAGAAAGTCATGGTTAACAAACTGATTTTAGTCTGATGAGACCCATACCAGGACTTTAGACCTACAGAACTGTAAGAAAATTAATTTGCATTGTTTTAAGTCACTAACTTTGTGGTAATTTGTTTAGGCTGCAATAGAAAAATAAGTGCCAAGTGGTGAGCTACAGAAAGGTTATGGCCTTTGGCAATGCCCACAGATATGTTATGGGCAAGATGTTAAAAATGTTATTAATAATGTTCCCAAGTTAGAGATCATTTGGTAAAGCCCTACCTGCACTGGGGAAAACTAGCCTAAGAGAACAAACTATTAATACCACTGGGTTCTCTGCCCTTAGTGCATATATACCAAGCATGCTCAGGATAACCTGACAGGAACAATGTCATTGTTCCACAGTTTCATCTGTGGGAACCCAAGTCTACCAGTATGCTTTAGGGAAAACTAACAACTACAACAACCCCCAAAACATATCTCTGACAGCACAAAACCTGGTACTTCCCTTGTTGCCTCTGGCTGTCTTAAGGGTCACCAAATGTAAATTCATTACACAGTAGCAGTAACTCTTTCCTCTTTCCCTCCTCCTTCTTCCGTTTTATAGTAGCTTCAGGTTTACAGCCACTTAAAATCCTTTTCTCAAGTAGGTGAGTACAAAATATAAATAAGCAGAATTGCAATATGTGGTTTTCTAGTACACATAGATTACTCGTTCTTGGCTACAAATGAGAAAATTAAGATAGGAATGAGATGAAAACTTTTTTAAAGATAAATATACTGACAAATCCACTGACTTTTTTCCAAGCATTTGTCTGACTATTAAAATCAAGCTGAGGTGGGGGGCATCCATTCAACTCATAATAAATTTTTAAAAGAACACTGTTGTTAATTCATGATTTTTAAAAATGATAAAAATCAATTAACTTTTCTTAAATATACTGTAACAGAATATGACAATGGGTGACAATAATAGTATTTAATAATTAAGTTCCAGGGAATCAAAATGGATAATTCTACCTCTGGCAAGACTCTAAGTAAACTGACAATGTGACAAAACTTGTATGAGGCAATCTTGAACATGTTAATGAAGAAAATTCACCAAGACAGCATCATGCCGCCATTTTTTCCTATCTTTATGTTTTATTATGGGTTTTTTCTAGGCCTAGACCAAGAATAGGCAAACTATGGCCTGCAAGCCATCTACTTAATTTTGTATGTAGTTTTACTGGCTTACATATTGCAGTGGCTGCTTTTGCACTATAAGGACAGAGCTGAACAGCTGTGATAGAGACTTTCTGGCCTGCAAAGCTTGAAAACATTTACTCTAACTGCCCCTTTAAGAAAGAGTTTTACTATATCCTGGCCTAGACTCTAGGCCCTAGGGATCCTCATTAATAAAGATAAATTTTCTTATGGTTAGAAGAATGTAGAAATTCTTATGTATTAGTCAGAAAAATGAACAAAAAATAATTATACTACCTATTTATATCCATGAAGCATTAATAACATTGTAACATTAAGATTACAATATTTTATGTGCATATGTAACATGCACATATACATAGATACAAAGATGACCAAAAAAAAGTCTGATTTGCTAAGTCATGCTTTGCAGAAATTAGACTAAAATGTAACCTGAATCAATTCCAAAACTTCTGTTGTCCAACAGATATGTGATCCCTAACACATAGTCATGTTGCAGGTTCCCCTCTCCCTGGAATCAGAAATATAGTAGTTATCACCTCAGCATCCACCTCAGTATCCACAGGTAATTGGTTCCACAGCAAATACCAAAATCCACAGATGCTCAAGTCACTTACATAAAATGATATATTTGCATATAACCTACACACATCCTCCTGGACACTTTAAATCATCTCTATAATACCTAATGCAATATAAATGCTATGTAAATAGTTGTTATATTTGCATATAAGATATTTATTTTTATTTGCATTATTTTTTCTTGTTGTATTGTTATTTTTATTATTTTTCCTAAATATTTTCAATCCGTTATTCGTTGAATCCATGAATGTAGAACCCGTGAACACAGAAGGCCAACTCTATTCTACATTAGTTTGGAAGAAAGGCAAGGAAAAAAAAAACATCAACAGTTGGGAGAAGCTCATTTTGTGCTCTTCCCTTTCTCCACACAAAAATACAGGAATCCTTGGATCATGCTCAATGTCTGATCTTCTCAGATGTTTTATGTTGCCCACCAGCCTCATGTTTGGGGGCCTCCAACGGGTACCTTCCAGATTTCCCAAAGTTTTCTATCTATCCAAAGAACTCAAAGATTTCCTGAGTGAATTTACCTTGTAAAGTCACTGAGGGAACACAAAAGCTATCCTAATTTAGTACTAAGGTCTACCATATCATATTTTCGTAACACTTGCATGAAATCACAGAGCAAAGTCTATAAAGTTATGGTGCTTGCTGATTTTTGTTTCATATGTAGTACTTGAGTCAATTTCAAAGATTAACCACTGCAAGTGTTCAGAAAATAGACCAGGTTCCAAAAAACAACACTGCCACATCCCAGGTGTTGAGGCAATAATTAAAGAGAACTAACTTCGATGAATAGGCCAGTATAAGGAATTGCTGACTGTGGGGTCAGAACAGCTCTCTAGTGGTGACCCACAGGAGCTATTTCTGGTTAAGTCAGATGTCCAGGTCATTGGAGAAATGTAGAGACCACATCTTTCAACCGTCCAAATTTTGGCAGTGCCCACTAGGAGAGTCAAGCCAGAAGCTTGTCCCCTCTCAGAGGGTCCTTAGCTCTTTTGCTAGATAAAAATGTTTTTCCAGCAGTAACTTACCAGTTCTCTACATTGATAAAGCATGGGAAGAATGGGGTGCCAAAATGATGAAAACTAAACAAAACAGACAAAAGCAAAAGCACTTGGCAAAGTAGGAACTGAAATGTTCAAATATTGGTTTTCTGCCACAAGATCATGCTTCCCAGACCCAGTGGAAACTGCTCTACCTGAGATGGAGAAACAGTCCCTGTGAATTTTGCTTCTCTGGTTCAGAGGAAGTATACTATCTATGGTAGATTAATTATCCTAGTGGTCTTATGCCATTTTTCACAGTCCCCAAAGAAATTGCTTTACAGTTGGTCTCATCCCAAGATTGCATTTCAGAGGAAGTGTCTTACCTTAATAGAAGCAATATGGAGCAAAGTCTCTCCTCTATGATTTCTTTTCCCAGCCATGAGACTACTGGGCAACAGCTTCATTGCTGAGGGACTAGACATCATTCTTCTGTAACTTGAAGTATTCAGTGTAGAGGGTGGGGTACCTGGTGAAAGGCTAGTAACAGATTCATCTAATATAGTACGGCTTTTCCTCCTTTGTGTATCACCAACTTTAAGTTTGCTTGATGGTGTGTTTTCAAACAGCACCTTTGGCTTAACAAAATCTCCACTGGTGCTCGGAGTGTGGCTTCTACATCTCTTAGAAATGGGACTGGAAAGTCTGTTGTGACCCCCACGTTTCCCACTGTGACCTAATGGCAAAGATTTCTTAGATGTAAGATAATTTTCACAGACCTTCTCCTCAGGAGTCCCGACTTCATTCCTACTCTCAGTGTCTGGAGACTCTATTTGCTCAGCCAATGGTAAAGAGACTTCCGTTAAATTTTCAAGACATTGAGACTCTGTCACAGAGCCACTTGCTAGTAAGTCTATTTCACCATTTACCTGATGGTGACGAGCAATAACGGATGGTGGGCTACAGGATTCCAGCTTTTCCTTAAACTCCTCTTTGGAGTCAAGTTCACCATCTTCATTTTTTGCTTCTAAATTCCATTTTTGGTTGATTTCAGCTACAGTTTTCTTCTTTTGTTTTTTGTCAGATTTTTTAGAAGTCTTTTTAGCCCTCTCAGAAACAGCTACAGGAGGAGTTGTGGAAACAAATTCATACATTGAGGCTTGCTGAGCATTTACATCTTTCATCACTTGAGGCTGTGTATGCACTGAAACTTTACTTACAATATATCTGACCTTCTTACTTCGAGGGCTAAACCACATTTTTATTGAATTCTTCTTATTTTCTGCATCATTAAATAAACTTTTCCTAGATGTATCTTCTTTCAAATCTGATAGAAAAAAGGAAAAGAAATATGTTACACAAACTTAATCTCTCCCATCTCAAGCTCCCAAAGAATTTTGTTTATAACTCTCCTAAAGTATATCATCATCTTTTATTTGTGTACCTCTTTCTTAGCTCCTACAGTACGAACTCTTTGAGAGCAGACAGAGACTCATTCCACAAATATTTACTGAATACTACTTTGTGCCAGACACTGTTCTAGAGACTGGAGATACAACTGACAACAAAATATGGAACCTATATTCCAGAGAGTAGACAAAATATGCAAATAAATAAGTAAAATATATAGTATGCCAGATGGTGATAAGAGCTATGGAGAAAAAAAAATACTCAAAAAATAAAGAAAGAAAAGAAAAAGGCAGATGTGGGATTTAATAAGCAGTACACATTAACTGGTATTTAATTTTAAAAAAGACATTTGAAAATCAATCAATATAATTCACTATAACTAAAGGAAAATTAGGCAATCTTCTCAATAGATACAGAAAAAAACATTTGACAAAATCCAACAGCCATTCTTTTTTTTTCTTTTAATAACACTCAACAAATTAGGAATAGAAGGGAATTTCCTCAACCCAATGAAGGGCATCTACAAAAATTCATACAGCTAGTATCATGCTTACTGGTGAAAAACTAGAACCATTACCTTGTTCCTCTTATCAGGAACAAGGCAAGATGTCTGCTCTCAACACTCCTATTCAGTATCATACTGGAAGTCCTAGCCAGCACAACAAGGTAAGAAAAAGATATAAAAAGTATAGATTAGAAAGGAACATATAAAATTTTATCTATTCAGAGATGACTTGACTATGTTGAATATTACAAAGAATCTTAAAAAAAAATGGTCAGCTCTCTCAAATAGATCTATAGATATAACATAATCCCAATGCAAATTCCATAGGCTTTTTTATAAAAACAGACAAGTATAAAATTTACATGGAATTATTAATACACCAAAAGACTGTTAACAAAGATCTCAATTCTCTAAAGTTAAAAATCACTTTTGCCTATTCTTCTTTCACCTCATATTTCTTGAGTACAAAAGTCCTATCTTTATAAACATGCCTACCACGTAAAAAAAAAGAAAAACAAACCTTAAACAGGTAAGAAGAAATGGAAATAGTGGGTTTCGAAAAACAAGTAATTAGTATTTAACTCTAGAAATTTCAGAAATGATCCTTGCATAGCAAAAGAATTCAAACTATACTGTATCCTCCAAAGAGCCATCACTTCCTCCTGGTAAAACAGAAACATTTCACTGAAAAGCCAGTACCAATAATCCCAGCAATAAGAGCAGACCTTCCTACACATACCCTTTTTATGTCACAGCTGAACATCACCTGGTCCACAGAGTGTTATTAAGACAGGATCTTAGAAATCAAAACCATCAGAATGAGATATCTACTCACAGAGAAACTTTACATCTAAATTCAACAAGGCCTTTTCTTTGCAGTGATAAGTAGATTTCAAAACCAAGTCATTTTTGATAAAATCTCAAGTCTAGAGGAAAGGTCAAAATGAAATGTTACCAGGATTACTTCTTAAGAAAGACTCAGGATTACAAAGATTTAAAGGTTAATCCTCTAGTAGTCTGTAAAAACCTGTATTTGATTTTTTAAAGATTTATTTTAAACACAGATGATGACATTTTCAATTAAAACCAAGTCAAATCCTGAAGTTGCCCATGTTTATAAAACTTGAAAAATGTAGAATTGGGCATTTAAAGGAAAATTAAGACTTTTATGTATTAGCAACACACTCAATTGTCAGAAGCTGTCCTGGACACGGGAGAGTTGGGGTACGGCTGCTGCCCAGAACACTGGGGTCCTCGTGATGTAGCACTGGCCCTAGCTCGTAGCTCTGACTTTCTTACCCTTCCACATAATTAGAGGGTGCTGGAGACAGTGCAGCTGCGGTCATGGAAAGGTCACTGAAGCAGCCACCTGTACATAACTCTCCTTGACCATTGTGCCCTTTAGGCCTGGGCATTATTTACTCCAGGCTGCAGAGTTATTTATTCCTTATCTTTAGCTCTACTCTTCCTTAGGAGTTTTGCCCCGGGACTTGTAATCGAGGAAACTGGTTGTAGCAGACTTGCCATATAATTGTGCAGCTTAAGAATTA
>VBSM01001562.1:52812660-52850657 GCA_008086735.1 Cheirogaleus medius
CATTGTTGCAATGCCTGGGTGGTCACGTATAAGGAAGTAACTTTGACTATAAAGATATAAAGATTTACCTAACTGTTTTGGGTAAGCAAAGGCTTTGTGATGTTAGTTTATAACCCAAAACAAGGACTTTCTGGCTTTTAACTATTTTGAAGTAAACACTAGGCAGTTGCTCAACTGCATCTATTCCTTTGATTTTACTTGTATAAATTCAGCCTGAAAATAAACGTGGCACGGCAATCATCACAGACTCCATCCTCCCGTTCCCATCTTTGTTTGTCTCTTTATTTCTCATCCTCACCCCCAAACTCCAGGTGCCGCACGTCGCCGGCTGGCTCCGGCAGTCAATCAACTAAAAAACCTACATCTAAAAAGATAACAAATTTCATACTCAGGTGTACATATTTCCTAACTTATAAAGAAGTAAATGAAGAGAGTACATGCTCATATAATTGATATGTACGCAATTTTACTGTTCATTCAGTAATAATTTTACTCAAGATAATTTTAATAATGTATTTTGGCATAACTAAGCAAGGACCACAATAACAAACACGATTATAAATTCTGAATTTTATGCAGCATATCTAAGATAAAACTGTAAAAAGAAAAACAACTCTAGTGCTGGAACATAAATCATACTATTAACAGCTACAATAGTTTTTATGGGTGAATGCTTCTCAGCATGATAAATTATCATATTCATTTCATGAAGAAAAATATTGGTCCTTCCTCTACATAGTAAATTTCTTAATGATAACATTTAGAAGAATTCTATCCTCTGAATTTAAATATTTCAGAGTATACCACAAAATATAGAGAAACAGAGATGCACATGTTACTAAGGAGCTGCTTAGCCAAGTTTTTTCCTAAAATTTAATAATAAACTATAGAAAAGAGAGACAATTAGAAAATGTGATTTAGCTATCATTAATCTACATCAAAGGATTATAATGATGTACATTGTGTGCCTTTCAAATTATTCTCTATTATAGGTTTCACAACAGAAGTTGAGAAATCTCTTTGACAAACTAGTCCCTTATTAAAAATCAAAGGAAAGTATTCTGCTACCATCTGTGCAACATTAACGCCTTCACTGAAGAATGATTATTTTGTAAATTAAGAAGTATTTAGTTCTATTTAAAAAAAGAACAGCAACACAGTTATTCAAACACTCATCTTCATCTATTATACAAAAGTCAAAGCATATATGAAACACTATGTAATCATTACAGAAAGACCAGAATCTTTCTCTAAACCAGAAAACAGAAAGGGAAATTGTGATCCTATAAAAACATAATCAAAGTATTTTTCTTAATGTCAACAACACCAACATGTTTCACAGAACCTGACCAACACCTGCAAGGTCTGATTTAATATCATGGGGTTTAAAAGAAAATAAAAACTTTTAAATTTAACTCCATTAGGAGAAAGAAGATTATGTTATAAAGAATAAGGTAAAATTATCCATAAATGGTTGTCAGCAAAATTTGACAGACAAATTTCTTCTCTTTAAAGTACACTGAACCGAGAAAAATCTGTTCAAGTATTTAGAAGCTCATTTTAGAAAGTATTACTATAAATCAGGCTTCTTTATCTCCAGTATACCATACACCATGTCCACGATTTGACAAGTTCTTCCTAATTACCCACCTTAATTACAGTAATTATATATTTTATAGTAAATGCAAGTAACAGGTTCATTTGAAAGATAAATTGTGAACTATGGAGTTTTTTAAAAGATAGATAAAATGTGGGTGATGTTTAACCATTCCACTTAATTCATCATCTTCAACACATGACCATTTAACAGAATCATACAATTTTGGAGCTAGACCTTAGGGATCACTTAATCTAATGCCCTTATCTTATTATGAGATCATTTTCCAATCTCCTCATTATTAAGAGTATCAACCATCATTTGTCCCCAACTATTGGTTCCTTCTACCTATTACATAGTTCGCGTTATACCATTTTAGTTTTAGAAGTACTTACTAGATAATAAACTAACACAAAGTACTGCATAAAATATATTGAATAAACTATAAAGAAACAAAGAAAAATGCTCCAGAAAAAAAAAATCCCAAGTGCCCCTCAAGGCTAGTTTGTTTTGAGAGGACTTTGGGAGAAAAAGTTGGTGACAATATAACTTACATTAAAGTAGAAACAGCTTTGCACCATGGAAATTACAGAGCTCGGTATAAGTTTATATTTCAGTACATTTACACTGTAGATTTCTAGCAAGGTAGCAAAGGAAGATGTTAACATTATAAAATAAATTATTTAAACCAAACTTTAAGAATTTGTTGTAAAATTATTTTAATTAAGTTTAGTCTCTAGGATATGAATTGGTCTTAGCACTGCCAATTTTTATCCAACTCAATTCCACAAATGTAATGAATACCTACACTTCCAATGAAAACATCGTTCTAAATGAAAAAACAATAAGAAACTTACAACATAATGTCCTATGTAACCTGGATCCTCAGTTTCCTCACCTACAGAATAAGGAGATTGGAGATGACCTTCTAGCTCCTAAAATTCTGATTATGTGTTATCCAAACAGTGAAATGTCAACTCATCTTAACATAAGTAATGTTGAAGACAGTACTGCTTAAGTCTGGGAAGGATTAAGTATTAGTAACTATTATTCATTGTAATAAGGAAAACAAACACAATATGGCCTTTGGAAAATGAATCACCATAATTCTTTCTCCAATCTCCAACTCTACTTAGATGAAAAAGACAGAATTCTAAAAGGCCTCAGGTCCCACCCAGAAACTTGTTCTAAACTCAATTCTCCTAAATACCTTCTTTAATGATGAAATATGAAGGCAATTCATTTCCATGGTCTCCAAAATATGAAAACTATACCAATAATTCAAACATCACTAACTAGAGTAGAATTTCTGGAAAAGGAATCTATCTTATACTTCTTTTGTTGAACCTAATAGTATGCCATAACTGATGGCAATCAACCCATCATGGGTTAGTTAACCCATCAAGTTACCCTGCTCCCCCTTTACCCCCATTAAAAATGTCACATTACTTGTTGTGGGTTAGATTGTGTCCCTCCCCCACCCAAATTCATATGCTGAAGTCTTAACAGCCAGTACCCTCAGAATGTGACCTTATTTGGAAATAGGGTCATTGTAGATGTAATTAAGATGAGGTGATATTGGAGTAAGATGAGCCCCTAATGCAATATGACTGGTGTCCTTTTTTAAAACAGGAAATCTGAAACAAACACACATACAAGGAGAACACCATGTGAACATCAAGGTGGCCATCTACAAGCCAAGGAGACAGGCCTGGAACAGATTCTCTCTCACAGACCTCAAGAGGGAATTAACCTTGTACACACTTTGATCTCAGACTTCTAGTCTCCAAACTGTCAAACTATATTCTGTTGTTTAAGCCTGTGCTCCCCAACCCCCAGGCTGCCAAGTGGTACTGGTCTGTGACCTATTAGGAACTAGGCTCCGCCTCTCCCCCCACCCCCATCCCCTTTGTGGGAAAATTGTCTTTCATGACACTTAGGAACCAGGCAGCACAGCAGGAGGTGAGTGGTGGGTGGGCAAGGGAAGCTTCATCTGTATTTACAGCCATTCCCCATCGCTCACATCACCACCTGAGCCCCACCTGCCCCCACCAACCCACCCCACGCCCCGCCCCATCCATAGAAAAACTATCTTCCATGAAACCAGTCCCTGATGCCAAAAAGGTTGGGGACCACACAGTTTGAGCCACCCAGTCTGTGATACTTTGTTATGGCAGCTCTACCAAATGAATATATTACTATACAGCAACTGGAGAGGAATCAAATAAAAATACTATGACAGCCACAAATTTCAAAGCAGCACCCCAAATTTCAATGCATGGCCAATAATCCTAGCAGACCACACACCTCTAAGAATCTAAGGAAAGGCACTTTCCTACACGGAGGCTCACTAATCCTTCCCCACTCCAACTCTAACACTGCCAAGGATGCATGGACTCTTTATTAAGAACCCCTGCATTAATCCACGGTATCTACGTGGGGGGAGCAAGCCAGACCACACATCAGTCTTTCCAACTAGAAAATAAACACTATGAGTACTGTCTTTGAATAAGAAGAGTTCAGGTACACTAATGACAAAACTTCTCATTTTGTTCTTAAAGAGATTTACAACCACAATATTATTTTTTAAAGGTAAGCACTTTTAAAAATGTGTATAATTACATCCGAAAATAAGTAAAACTTTAGCACTATAGCACATTTTGTCATAAAGGAATGAAGTCTAATACAATGATCCAGATAATCAGATGAAGAAAACTTAACAGGTAGATTATGGTTTAAGTTCTACTTCTTAAAAGGTCAATTAAGACTCAAAGTATTTGCCTGGTTTCTTTGTACAATTAACTTCATCTTTAGGAGCTGACAGTAACACAGCCCATCAGAATTCTAAGAACAAAAGATTTAAAAACAGAAATCCACTCACTAGCAAATTGGTATTAATGGAACAACACCTAAGTGGACATATAGGAATAACATTTATCGGATGTTGGGTGGGTGGAAGGGGGGAGGAGAGGAGGAGGGGATGGGTATATACAAACATAACGAGTGAGATGTGCAATGTTTGGGGGATGGTCACGCTTGAAGCTCTGCCTCGAGGGGGGATGGGGGCATGGGCAATATACGTAACCGTAATATTTGTACCCCTATAATATGCTAAAATAAAAAAAAATAAAAACAGAAATCCAACAATTTCATATGAGCATTATCAATCATTCATGGCATCTTGCCAGTCAAGAAAAGGTTCTCCTATAAACACACACTAAAATGACCTGATCTGGTCAATAAAAAGACAATTCCAATATCCAATTACGAAGATTCAAAAAACTTTACTTTCTTTCTACAGCTAATTAGTTCTCAGCAGAAAGCACGAGGGAAGATATATAGTTAATACATGGAGTCTAAGAACAATTTGAGAAACATTAACCCCCATTTAAATAGAAAAGAAAATGAATACTAGATTTTCACTCTTTCAAAATGTGCTCATCTAATTAATTCAGTCTAGAAAAGTGATCCATGGAAGAATGCTGTATTCTATCTTGCAAAAGTGTATTTAAGTGAGTTAAAGCACTATTACGGCCAAAATCACCATTCCCTATATATTCTACAGAAATTATCATAAATGTAAAAAGCAGACAGTATAAAGTAGTGAAAAAATCTCTGGATCTACAATCAGAAGAAATTAGCTCTATTTCTTCAGTTTCTGGTACTAATTACATGTGTGACTATAGATAGGCAAGATCACTTAACCTCTCTGGACATTAGTTTCCCATCTATAAAATAAGGGGCTTAGACTTAATTATCTCTATAGTTCCTATCATTTCTGAAAATGATCCCCCCAAAAAACAGCTGGGTATGCTGGCTGACTATAGGCGTGTGCCTATAGTCCCAGCTAGTTGGGAGGCTGAAGCGGGAGGATCCCTTGAGCCCAGGAGTTTGAGTCCAGCCTGGGCAACATAGCAAGACCTCATCTCTTAAAAAAAAGAAACCCAAAACACTACAGATCTTAAAATCTGAAATACATTATTCAGAATTCCTGACAGATCTTTTACATATTTTATGTGATCAATATGAATTCATCAGTTATTTAACTAAGAGAGACAGTGATATTTCTCACCTGAAAGCTGGTTGTCATGTAGCAAATTTCGAAGCTTACTACAAAGTTGGATCATGCTGTCCAGTTGTCTATTTATCTTCACATCTTGTATCCAGGCTGGGGTATGACACACTGGACATCTAGTTCCAATGCAGTCACTTACACAATCACTTAAAAAGAGTAAAAAAAAAAAAAATCAAACCATTCTTCAGAATCTGAATTCCAAAAAATTAACAAACAAGAATAGAAGTAAATGGAGCAGAGGTTGTTCTAACATATAATGGTCAATTATAAAATAATTGTTTAAATGGTATGTTTTATTCAGAGAGTGTGATACACACATATAAAATCTAAATCTAAAGTTGCTGATTTAATTTGCTATGAAGAGACTTTACTTAGCCTGACATTAGTCTGCAAAATTTTTCCCTGCAAATAAATAAATCTATAGCTTCTAAGGGGTGAGAGTACAGAAGAGATATAAATAGACATAGTACCTAATGCTTATCAGCCATGCATCTCAACCTTTTCTATCCTAAACCTTAACACTCCACTTCACAGAAATACCTAAAATTACTACAGACATTGAGAAAGACCTTTTGTTTTGCTTTTGGCCAAGTGTCTAAAGGTTGTAAAGTAGTTTTTGAGAAAAAATCTTGGATTCTTTCAGACAATTTTATAATCTGTAGACTCAATTACCCTGGGTTATCTAAGTGTTAAAGTCTTGGAGATAAAAAGAGTTTCCTAACTTTTGGGGTTACAAACCGTTTGCAAATCTGATGAAAATATATACATACTCCTGTGAAAGAGGAATTCACAATCCTCTCTAAATCTCATCTGTGAATTCTAGAATAAGGATCCCATAAATCTACTCCTTCCTTCGTCTCACCTGATGGGTTCTAGCAGGATTGGGTAATGTAATAATGACAAAAGTCACATCTTCCCCAAGCACTATGTTCTCTGTCATGTGACCCACTCCTTCGTAGGCACAGAGGATTCTTACAGCATGAATCATTCTCAGACAAAATCTGTGGCATTTCTAACTTTTGCACCCTTGGCTCCTAGCATGATTCCTGACACAAAGTAACTCAAAAAGGGTTGTAAAATGAATCTGTAACCCCTACTACAGCCAGCAGAGACCTTTGAGATCGTCTAGTTCAATAAATGTCAAATTTCTTTAGCAAACGAACTCCTATTTGTAACCCCCACACAAAAAGTAGGTAAAGTGATTACTCAGGCAATTTAAATCACCCATTACTGTACAACACTTAATTGAGAAATATTAGTAAAATACAATCTGAAATCTACTTATCAAGAGCTACCACCTCATTTTCAGTTTTGAAGAAAATGAGATCCAGTTAACTAAGTCACTTGCCCAGCATTGCACTAGTACTCAGATTAGTCTACTTTATACATTCTATAATGTTTGTTCTATAACTATTCTCAACTTATTTTAGATACACATTAATCCAAAATTCTGGAGAAATGTCATTTCTCAATAGATTTGCATAACTCAGTGAGCCAATATTCCCAAATGACCAATGTGTGATGTCATAAAATCATGCTGAATTAAAGATCAATCCAAAGTGCTATTAATGGATATACCAATGGAATTTAACAGAGTACAAAAATGTATTGACGTAATTTCAGATTCCACAGTGAAGAACTTAAGAAACTGGCACTTGTCCAGTTTTTGTGTAGTATCAAGGAAGAATATCCACACTTATCTAGAAAAGCTATTAAAATACTCTTTTATCCAACTACAAATATGTATAAGGCCAGATTTTCTTCACATATTTCAATCAAAACATATCACAACAGATGGAGGATATAAGCAGATATGAAAATCTAGTTGTCTTCTATTCGGTGAGACATTAAAGAGATTTGCAAAAATGTAAAACAGGGTCACTCCTCCTATTTTTTCTTCAGTTTGTAAAATTGTTATTTTCCTTAAAAAGTTGTTATTTATGTTAGTAGGTTATGGATTTATTATTTTTTAAATGAATTAGTATTTTTAAAAGTCTCAGTTTTATATAGTAAATATATACACATAAACAAAAGCTCTTTATGGTCCTCAATTTTGAAGAGATTAAAGTGGTCTGAGATCAAAATATTTGAGTACCCCTGCCACATGTCTTAAATAAATTATATCTTAAAGAGAGTACATAGACTACTTTTATCAGGGATTGGCATCAAAGTACCTGGAAACTACCAAAACACTGGCTATGATGTGAAAAATCCCTGTCTCTCCACCTCTGCGTTTCAATTGGACTGAGCTATGTCAAAATGACTTTCAAAACCTCATTGCTCAGCAGTTTCCTATAACTCAAAATCTGCAAAGAATATAAACTTTAATTTATATAAAACTTTAAAATATAAATATAAACTGTCCTAATTCTTGGCATCATATAATCAAAATGAATCAAAACTGCACTGAGTGGATTCTCTCCTATGCTCATATCATATAAATGTGATCATTTTCTCTTTTAAGATGTTCTCATTCCTCTCAATCTTTTATTGGCTGTTTTAAGTCACAGAGCCCTTTAGAATCCAATTAAAGATATGAATTCTCCACTCCCAACACACACAGTGTACAATTTCATGGAGTTGGTTATGATCTAGCAGCTTTGCAACAACCTACTGTATACCATGAGCATACCCATCATACATCAGCTGAAACAACACATCTGTTTGCTACAGAGTGGGGGAGTGGCCAACATTTCATAAGGACATGGGAGGCATTTTGGAGGCAGTGACTTCTCAGTTGAAATTTAACTGATGAAAAGTCAGTCTCACAAAAATCTAGCAAAGAACATTCCACATGGAAGAACTAGAAAGTGCAAAAGTCCCGGGGCAGGAGTGAGTTGGTACATTTAGGGATCGATCTGTAAAGAGAAGGTGCTGAACAGTGTGAGCCACAAGGAAGTGAGGTTCCGTCCGAGAAGCAGGTGGGATCCAGGTCCTGTATAGAGTCTCATGGACCAGAGTGCAGAGCATGGATTTTATTCTAACAGGAAGTCATTAAAGGGTTTTAAACAGGGTAATGATACAGATATGATTCATATTTTTAAAAGAACACCTTTAAGAATGCAGAAAATGGGGAAGGGGTGATAATGCCAAAAAGGAAAAACCAGTTATGAACCTGAGGAGAAATAATACAATGGTGGCTTAGACCAAAGTATAAACAGTAGCAAATACAAAAAAAGGAGAAAAATTCACGATTCAGGGCACATTCTGAGGTGGAACCGGCAGAACTTAGTGATGTGGGATAAGCAATTTAGTCATCAGTGGTACCATTTATTGTGATGCAGATGACCCAGGCAGGAACGGGTTGAAGGGAGGACAATCAAGAGATCTGCTCTGAACATATCAAGTTTGAAACGCCTTTTAGTCATCTAGGGATATCAGGTAGGCAACAAGTACAACTACCTACGCCATCCTCCTGCTGGATATGACCCCTGTAACAGATTTATGTTACTAGAAACAAAATTAGGACCCCAAGCATAACTGCTTCACACGTCCTCAGTCCTCTGAAGTCATACACTAGATTATTGTCATATATGCTCAAATTTCAGAATACAGTTTGCTCATGTCAGATAGTCACATACTCATAACCTGAAATAATTAAAAGATCAATTCAAAGGAGGCTATATGAACTCTGTCTCATAGACGATTAACCAAATCCCTCAACTGATTTCTTCTGAACAAGAAACGGGATGACTGGGGCCACAGTGTTTTATTACGAAAATAGAATAAACTTTGAAAAAAAAAAAAAAGAAACGGGATGAGACGAAAATCTATAAAATCTATAAGACAAGGCTTTACATGAATCTAATTTCACAATAGCTTGCTGAGCATGGTGGCTCATGCCTGTATTCCTAGCACTCTGGGAGGCCGAGGAGGGAGGATTGCTTGAGCTCAGGAGTTTGAGACCAGCCTAAGCAAGACCAAGACCCCATCTCTACAAAAAATAAAAAAATTAGCCGGCCTAGGTGGCACATGCCTGTAGTCCCAGATACTTAGGAGGCTGAGGCAAGAGGATAACTTGAGCCCAGGAGTTTGAGGTTGCAGTGAGGCTACAATGACACCACTGCACTCTACCCAGGGTGACAGAACAAGACTCTGTCTCAAAAAAATAAATGAATAAATAATAATAATAATTTTGCAATACCTTAAACTGTTTCCCTTGAAAAGATGTTGACGTCTTAACCCCCCAGTACCTGTGAATCTGACCTACAGGGTCTTTGTAAATGATCGAGTTAATATGAGAGCATTAGGGTGAGCCCTAATCCAATATAACTGGTATTATAAAATGGAGAAATTTGGACACAAACATGCCCACAAAGGAAAATGCCATGTGAACACGAAAGCAAATATCAGAATGATGTAGCTACAAGCCAAGGAATGGCAAAGATTGCAGCAACCCACTAGAAGCTAGGAAGGAGACATGGAGTAGATCCTGTCATAGCTCTCAGAAAGAACCAACCCTGCCAACTTCTTGATCTTGGACTTCTAGCTTCCAGAACTGTGAGATAATACAGTTCCGTAGTCCCAAGCCACCCAGTTTTTAGTTCTTTGCTAAGGCAACCCTAAGAAACTAGTATGATAACTGTAAGAACTAGATTTTCATAATTTTGAAAGTCTAGATTCAAAACTTAGCTGGAAAATAAAGATATATTTGAATTATTTAATATATAAAAGATATTAACTTTTTCCCCCAAACTTAGCAAAGCTACTTGCTAAGCTTTGTAACTCTTAAAAAGTCATCCTCTCGAAACCAGCCTGACCAAGAGCGAGACCCCGTCTCTAAAAAAAAAAAAAAAAAAAAAAAAAGTCATCCTCTGAGTTTTGATTTTATTTGTAAATTAAGAGTTATATGGATAAAAATGAGATAATGTATAGTAAGTTACTTTGCAGACTATGAAAGTTACACAAATATGAAGTACCATTATCAACATGATTATGTTGTTATCAAGTAAAATATATAGTTACAATATTTATATGTATGTGCATATATATCTCAAGCCATAATTACTTACCTACAAAAGATGTGTTCACACCCTCCTAAGCATACAGGCTCCCTCAGAATATTAGTGCTGTTTGAAAAAATGAAAACAATAAAGTCTTAGGTCATTGTTAGATAAACATTTCATGTCCAACATTTCACAAATCCAAGGCCCAACACAACCATATTTCTCTCTTTCTCAAAGCAGAAGATATCAAGGATGTATTCATTTGAAAGGCTGTTACTCTCTGGTTAAATACTGTATCATAACACACCTGCTGAATTTAAATAGCAACTATCAAACTCAGTACAAGTTATAACACATTTTATAATGTATTTGCTGGGTGCTGGGTAGTTGGAAAAAGGAATAACTCAGTCCCTTTATTAAAAGGGTCTGTTCTGCAAAATTTGAATTCAGTCAAAGGGCCACACTTTTGGATCCAGGAGGCCACATATGGCTCTAAGGTTGCAGGTTCCCCACCCCAATGATTCAAAGTGTAGACCATGTATCTCAAAATACGACCCACAAGAAAAATGACCATATAATGTATTATCCAACTGAGAACATTTCTGATAATGAATAGGGGTGATAGCTGAATAGGATACTGGGACAACAGATGTAAAACAACACTACCCCAGGCAAATGAGGATATCTGATCACTCTGACCATAAGAATCCATGGTTTCCCATAAGAAAGCATATGTTTTTTGCTATTGTTAAGTAGCCATCTATTTCCCACATATTTTGTCAAAAATACAGCCATTCTTTCAGTTCACAGAAAGTTGACTGTTTTGTCCTTTAAGCAATTGCAAATAGAAATCGTCAAGCTGGCAGTTGGCAGACTGAATGAGATTCACTGCATTGAGGGAAGAGAAACATAAACAAAATATTCCCAATGTTGTCCATCAAAATACCTGCTACAGTTGATAGTCCTAAGAAGGTAATGGTACTTATTAATAAACACACATTAAGTCATCAAACTCAGTAGATAATGTAGCCAGAGGAAAGCAGAGAAGTAAAGTCTCATAAAGGAAGAGCATTTTTTGTGCTTGGTTTATTACACTAACCCTAGGACCTTTAGGAATTTACACCATTATTATCCAATTACCTCTGTACACATACCACATATCAATAAAAATAGTTCTTCACATTTCTTGAAAGATCAAAAGTATTACGCTGCACATTTTAATAGATATGAACATTAAAGTGAAATTGAGCTTTTCAGAAAGAGTGCTAAAAACAGTACACACCTACAATGTTATTCTCAAGATACTGAAAATGGTGCTCACTGACATTATAAAACCCATTACTTTCTAAAAACTCACCATATTTGATTTTTCTATCACACTACATAGAACACACTCATAAAAATACAACTTTTGTGATTCTGACAATTAAGATGATCTCTCTTAACATTCATGCTGGCCCTATAACTTTTGTTCATTATTTGACCTACCAAACCTAACCTCCTCTTTCCCAATGAGTGTCTTGAATTTTACTTCACTGCGAGCTCTGCCTCTAAGATCTCAAAAGTGGTCTTATCTCACCTCCTCCCATCACAGTATCTTTCTTCTTTCTCTTTGATGACATCCCCTTGGCCAAACCTCCACCTTCAGGTTGCACTCTACCTTGAGAGAGCCCCATTCAGTTCTGTGTGGATTCCCTATCCAGTCAGAGTTAACTACCTCAGAGCCATCTTCACCCCAATTCAGCTGACGTTTCAGACACTCATGGGTGCCAATCTACAATGCTACCCGGGCCCCAGGGTCCACTTCTTTCTTGCTTGCTCAGGCCAGGGAACCACCACTATAACAAGAAAGATGTACAAATTAGTCTCTTAAATTTATTTGGTAGCTTCATCTTTGTATTAATATCTCTACCAAAGTACTTGCATTAGTTGCTTCTTGAGCAAACAAACAAATGAACAGCTGGCTATTCAAAACAATCTCCATGCTCCTAAATCTCATTAACCTTACTGGAGCTGAATGGTATGAGATTTTCACCACCTAAATATATTCCTACCTCTTCACCAGTAATCTTACCTCTCCCTACAGTCTCAGAGGAAAAGATTTCCCTCAGTATTCTTCCGCAAGATGTGCTGTTCTGTCGCTAGCTCTCATATCTTCTCTGCCTCCTAAAGTACTCAGTTCTCATCTTTTCTTGCCTTTCTTCTTCCATTTGGATCTATACGTGCACAGGTAATCTTGCCTTCAACCTAAAAGAAACTCTTTTGATCCTACCTCTTCCAATCTATCTTCTGCCCCATCTCTCCCCTTTCTCGAACAGATAAAAGTTCTTTAAAAAGTGCTCTCTACCAGTTAACTCCATCTCCCTACCTTCCTAGCTTTATTTAACTTCCACCACTCTGCTGAAACTGCTCTCCAAAGCATTTTTGGTCTTCATTCTCCCTGACCCCTCCGTGAAATAGCACTGACTAGCAGTGACTTCACCTTCTTTCCTAAAACCTTTCCTTCCACTGAGTTGTAATATTCTTATAGCACATTGATCTACCTATTCCAGCCTCTCCTTAGCTGCTTTTCCTTTCCTACCTTTCAATGTAGGCGTACTCCCAGGAGGCAGCCCACAGCTTTCTGGCTTTCTCTGGCAATACATGACTCAATGCCTTGATTCTGTTTCTAAACTTTAAATTTCCTTTCTAAAATGGCTCTGAACTCTTTACCCATAGTTCCTACCTTTCACCCTAGCAATAAGATGTTATTAAATATCATGTAATTAGCAGTGGCTTAATATCTATGAATAATTGATCAGCTATACTAATTATTCTAATGAATGAGCTAGAATATATTTTTTGTCATTCACAGATGAAAAAAGACACTAGAAACGTGAAGAAGTACGTGCATGTGTGTGTACTGGGGGAAGGTGTAGGGAGGGGAGCAAGTGAACCAGGCTGGAGGGGGAGTAGTGCCAACTTCAAACTTCAGTGGAAGAGCTCAAAGGGTGAATACACTGCACAGAGGGTGGCACTGATCTGTGCCAAAGCTAGACTTTCTGAGAATGGCAGAGCTTAGCTGAAAACATACCCTGGAACGAAAGAATTCTTAGCTGGGCGTGGTATCGTGTGCTCACAGTCCCAGCTACTTGGGAGGCTGAGACAGCAGGATCACTTGAGCCCAAGAGTTTGAGGCTGTAGTGTGCTATGATTGAGCCTGTGAATAGCTACTACACTCCAGACTGGGCAACACGCAAGACCCCCATAGTTTAAAAAAATGAATTTTTATTACAACTAGGAGATATCTAAAAAATTTTAAAGGGGCTGGGTGCAGTGGCTCACACCTGTAATCCTAGCACTCTGGGAGGCCAAGGCGGGTGGATTGTTTGAGCTCAGGAGTTTGAGATCAGCCTGAACAAGAGCGAGACCCCGTCTCTACTAAAAATAGAAAGAAATTAGTTGGACAACTAAAAATATATATAGAAAAAATTAGCCAGGCATGGTGGCGCATGCCTATAGTCCCAGCTACTCGGGAGGCTGAAGCAGGAGGATCGCTTGAGCCCAGGAGTTGAGGTTGCTGTGAGCTAGGCTGACACCACGGCACTCTAGCCCGGGCAAGAGTGAGACTCTGTCTCAAAAAAAAAAAAAATTGTAAAGGGACCCAACTTTAAAGCAATATTCCACTGCCAGGAATTTACCCTTCAGATACACTAGACACTTGTGAAAATGAAACTTCAAAACACCAGAGGTATCTACACAAGATTCTAAAAGCTTCCAGAGACTAAAATTAAAATGTCATATATATATTTTTAAAAAGCAATCAGAACGGCATAAGACTTCTCAAGAGTAAAAAGGGATGCTACAGAACTGTTGAGCAAAGCCTTCAAAATAATAACTGAAAGTTATTTTGTACTTAGAGTTTCTATATCTACTCAACTTCCATAATTCAAAGTTAATAGATAATAGGTAATAAGAAAACTCATTTTTAAGAATAGGAAGTAAGAAAATTAATAATCACTAGAATGGAAAAAAATCAAGAAATAGCAATGTAAACATTATTTGGAAATGTAGGTAAATGCTTGAAAAACTAAAGAAGATGAAAGAGGTTGTAACTAGAACATAAAATTCAGGGGTGATGAGAGATAAGCAAAGAAGGCTTTCATTATAGTCTTTGTCCTATTGATTTTGTCAACTATGTTCATGTATAATTATATTAAATAATTTAAAACCACTGTAAAGAAATGTGAAGGCATATAATGAGGATATTCACTGCTTGTTACACCAAAAGACTGGGAACAACCTAAATTTTTACCAACACGGAAATGGTTAAATAAATCATAACATATCTACATGATGTACAGTACCCTCTCATCTGAGGTATATAAGACTTACATCAACATAGAGAACCTCTAACAGACACACAAGAAATTGATAATTGTGAGTTCTTGAAGAAGAGGATTCAGACTTATCCGTCATTCGTTTAACAAATATTGAATAGCCATATACCATGTTAGTATTTTAATTCTTTTCACCTATGCCTGTATTATTTTCAGTTTTTAAAAATTTAATATTAAAAAGTTCTTTATACACCCCAAGTTCTTTGTACACCCCAAGCCATGCAACTTTTTGTCTCACTGTTCCTCAACAAAACTCTGCTCTGGTCAGGCCGGTGCCCATAAAGAATCTCAAAAAGCCAATGTCCAGCTCTATCCCTACTGACTTTGTTCAGACTATTTTCCCCAGCCTGGAATATACTTCCTCCTCCCCTAACAACTACTCAAGCCCAACATATTATCCAAATACCATTCCAGGTGGTATAATATGATACTAAACAAATTAGCATAGGAATTCTTGGATTTTAGCCTCCACGCCATCACTTATGCAAATCCACACTATGCACCAGACAGGAAAGGAACACAAAGTTGACTGTGTTTTGTAGGAGAGTAAACATATAAACCAAATGTAGGAGAGTAAACATATAAACCAAATTAGTATCTGACTTAAGAGACACACCAAATGGTCTAAAGTTCCAAAGAAGAGAGATGGCATCTAGTTGGGGCTCTGGATTTTCAACGTTGAAAGGTAAATATTATATTTTGTACAGATGGTCCTCAACTTACTGTGGTTCTACTTATAATTTTTCAGCAAAAGTTAACACATTCAAGAGAAACCATACTTCAAATTTTGATCTTTTCCCAGGCTAGAAACATGCAGTATGATGCTGGGCAGCAGTAGCAAGCCATCCTGTTTTTCACCTTCAGTACAGTATTCAATAAATCACATGAGATATTCAACACTGTCTTATAAAATTGGCTTTGTGTTAGATGATTTGGCCCAACTGTAGGCTAATGTAATGTTCTAAGCATGTTTAAGGCAGGCTAGGCTATGCTAGGATGGTCAGTAGGTTAGGAGTATTAAATGCAGTTTTGACATAGTATTTTTAACTTACAATGCGTTTATCACGATGTAATTTCATCGTAAGTCAAGGAGTGTCTGTATTTTAACTACCTGATTTTCTATTTTTCTTGTTTCCAAATACACTATAACTCTATAGATGAAAAGATCTTGAGTTTCATTTTTTCTGAGCTCCCCAGCCCACCATTAGCAACCTAGCATGGTGCTATACGAACAGTGGGATTTCAATAAATCCTCTATGAATGAACCAAATGAAAGACTATATACAAAAATGTATTTGTATTAACAATTCCATTTCATCCTTACCCTATTTTCTGTTTGATATACATATATATTAGAAAGAAAAAGAATCCAGATGAAAAAGAAAAGACATTTGCATGGTAACAGGATTTCTGTACCTTCAAAATTCAGCTACTCTACTTTCTCCCTGCCTGTAGTCATACTTCTGTTAACCTGACATGTAGCTGATTTGGAAAGACTGGTACTGTCAGAAAATTTTAACTTAGGGAAAAACTAAGTAGTGAGAACAAATGATTCAAAAAAAAAAATCCCATTGATATAAAATTTTTTTTGCAAAGAAAAAAAGGAAAGCAAATTCAGTTGAGATTACAATACTGAGGCAGATCTATTTCTTAACTGAATGGCTCTCCTAAGCTTCCACGAGATATTAACTGCTATTTAGTATTAGGAAGGACAGCTTCCACAGTGCTCTTACCTCTTAAAAATGGAAAGTATTTTTAAGTTGTGGACCAACATGTTTAACATCAAAATGTATAGACTTTCCAAGCCAATTAAACAACTTGTGTTTATCTTCAGAATAAACAAAGTGTTTAACAAATACAGTATATGGGTGACATGGAAGCATCTTATTTTACATAGTTATTTTGTATGCCAGATTCAAGTAAATCACATGGGAAAAACAAAAAAATCATGTCTGTTTAGTGTCAAGAAATGTTGAATGAATAAGTCAAACAATCCAAAAGTCAAGTGGGCAACAGAACTGTCAATTAATGACTAATTATAATAGGATCTACTATAAAAGAGATAGATTAAGTCACAGAGAATATCATGTATACACAACTCGAACAGAGTTGGTTATTATGTCTTCTATTTCCTTTCTTCGAAAGCAAAACAATATGTAAGTAACCGGTGATCTTCCTCTGTCCTTCAAAGCTTCCTCTTCCACCTGAAATGTAAATGTTGAGTCTCAAGGCTCAAACCTAGGCATTTCTCTTTACACTCTCTTCCCTATGCATTCCCTAGAAGTATGCCCCCAATTACCATACATATGCAGGTGACTCAAATTTCCACTCCCATTCCATCCACTTTCTTCTGAGCCCAGACTCGTATACCAATAACTTCACTTGTAAAGCTATCCTCTCTGTTATAGGGAACAATATAAAGTGAGCTCAATAGGTCCAGTAAGTTACTCTGGCAGTCAAAGACCTATATAACACCAGCTGTGTGTATACCTGTATTGGGACTGTGCATGTTATAGTTCTAGCTCTAAATCCCAGAGGAAAGACTTGTACCTTCTACATCTACCCTGAGGGCTCAGTAACTGTTCACTACAGGCAATTAACCTCAGAAACCTATAGTGGATGCTTGGCAATTCAGACAAATTAACTAGGTCCTTCTGGTATTACCACTTGCAAAGGCCCTTCAAATGTGATCCTACCTTAACCTAAATTTTTTCATACATTAATTTAACCTTTAACACTAAGAAACTATGTGTCTGGCATTGTTGCTACAAAGTGCACCTGTCTCTTTACTAAATGTGTAGTATAACTGAAGGAGACAGATATTAATCAATCAAAATACTACATAAGTAAATAAATATTTTCTAATTTGTAGGATATGATGCAAGCAGAATATCAACAATCTGTATCTTTTTCTGTCTGTATGTATGTTATACTTTAATAAAAAGTTTTAAACAGTATTTTACATCCAGTGAACACTAATAATTATGAAATCTGCAAACTGGAGGGAGCCTTAAAAAAAATCAACTAGTCCATCTTCTTCATTTTACAGATGAGGACACCAGAGTCCTGGGAAAGCTACACGAGTTGCTCTCCTTAGGAAGTTAACTATGTGAACCAAATGAATATTACTGTCTGATTTGACCCTGTCTTAATACCTGGCCCACTCCACATTTATTCAACAATTCTTTTTAGTATACTGTTATTTGCTAATATTCCCCCACCTGGCTCCATTTCTAAAAATCTATCCATACCTTGAGGCCCAGTTCAAAAGCCCATGAAGCCGTCATGGGCTCCACCCAAGTACTCTTCTCACCATCCCCTTGGCCAAGGTGGCTCGCATTGTAACTTACCCTGAAATGTACCTTTTATCCCTTGAAATTACGCATATGCTCCTTAAGAATAGAAAATGCATCTCCTCCTTTGCTAATGCAATGCCTCAGTAATTTCTTGTTGTTCTAATGAATCACCAGTACCAGGGCAAACTGAAAGGAATAATCACCCCATTTAAGGATGCCTCTGAACATGCAAAACTCATGAAGAAAGGCAAAAGCTGAATGCTGGAGTCAGGAAATCTGTACTTTATTTTACAAACATTCATATAGCACCTAGTATATAACAGGCACTGCTCTAAGTATCTTATAAATACCAACTCATTTAATCCCCCTTGTAAGGTAGAAGCTATTAACTCATTTTGCAGATAAAGGAAGCATACAAAGATGAAATAACCTGACCAAAATCACTGAACCAGGATGTGAAGCCAGAGCCTGACTCCAAAATCCATGCTCTTAACTGCTAAGCTATAGAAGCTACATTCCTCAAAACATAAAGAAAACTAAATTAATCTTGATCACCTTTTAAATGACAAGAGATAATTCAGGGGGAAAAAAAAAATCACTCATCCTAAAAGTTACAGGGTTACTTTTTAACTTTTTACTAAAAGTTGATTAAAAAGACCCAAGTTACAATTGTCATAGATGCCAAACCCCACCCTCACCTCCAAAAATAGGCCAAGAGGTACCTCATTATTTTAATTCACAAAAGTGTGTCCTATGACACCTGGGGCTTTTACACTGCAGCTCCTCTTACATTTCCTGCTTCCTTCAGGAACATATTATTACTGTGCTTTCTGCCAGCCTCTCAAATGATACGGTCTTCCTGTCCCCTTTTTCCAAATCTTTAAATTGTGAGGCTTGGCCCTAACACAAATGTCACATCTGGCCTCTTGAACACTTTGATCAGCTTCACCTTGAAGCTGTACTTATGTTAAAGGTCAAGAAGGGAAGCCCTGTTATGTAGCCAGTCCACCCTCACAGCAAGTACGGCTTACTGCAAAATACATCCAATGTGCTACACAAGACAGATGACAGCTGGGAACACGAGATAGATGACAGCTGCAGCTGAATGAGAGGGTAATCGGGGTAATCACTAGCCCACTGGGTAGAACTTTGAAACTGTAAAAGGATATACTGACACGATTTCAAATAACATGACACTGCTTTGAATGGTGGGTAGCAAAAGTGAGACACGGACCATCCCAAGTTGCTCCTTTCCAGCAGTGATGTCAGGCAGCTAGGAGGGCAAAGGCAGAGGTGGAAAGAATGTTTTCTCCTGGGTAAGGTGCAGGTAGCTAGGCTTCATTCACTACAGACAGTGCCAATGCAGAGCACTAAGAATTAGGAAAGCATTTCTAAATCTTAGAACCCACATGATACAAAATTTTATGCAGAAAAGGATTTTTAAACTTATGACATTTTACCTTTTAAAAACGATTTTTAAACTTAAGACATTTTACCTTTTAAAACAGAGTTTGGCAAACTATTGCCTGTGGGCCAAATCAAGCCAGCAGCCTGTACAGCCCTTGTGCAAAGAATGATTTTTACATTTTTAAGGGAGGTAAAAAAACAAAAATAACAGAAACTATTCGTGGCCAGCAAAGCCTAACATATTTACTATCTGACCACTGATAGAAAAAAATACACAGAGCCCAATGTGAAAAATATGCATTCTAAGAAAGAGTTAAGATTGAGTACATCCATAAGTTGTTCACATGCTAATTATTAATTTAAAAAATTATCAGTGGCATTCGGTATCATCTGGCCAAATGGATGAGCCATATTAAAAATCTGGGCCTAGGCTGGGCGCGGTGGCTCACACCTGTAATCCTAGCACTCTGGGAGGCCGAGGCAGGAGGATCGCTCAAGGTCAGGAGTTTGAAATCAGTTTGAAATCAGCCTGAGCAAGAGCAAGACCCCGTTTCTACTAAAAATAGAAAATAATTAATTGGCCAACTAAAAATATATAGAAAAAAATAGGCAAGCATGGTGGCGCACGCCTGTAGTCCCAGCTACTCAGGAGGCTGAGGCAGGAGGATTGCTAGAGCCCAGGAGTTTGAGGTTGCTGTGAGCTAGGCTGATGCCACAGTACTCTAGTGCAGGCAACAGAGTGAGACTCTGCCTCAAAAAAAAAAAAAATCTGGGCCTACTTACTGATGTCTACTTTCAGTCCTTTGGCTCTTACTGTCCACTCACTTCAATTAGAAACTTGAAAATATTTGGTGGAGGGTTAAAAGTGAAACTGGTTTTGTTAGATTTCAAGACAATCTATAGATTATTCATACAGAATACCTATTTTGTCTTTTCTAAATCATTTAGCAAGCAGAGACCACATTCTTTTGTATTTTTATAAGATGCCTACTATTTATCATTTATTCTATGACAACCACCACACTTAACACTGTACATGTATAATTTCATTTAGTTTCTTGCCTCTTATATAAGTTCCTTAAGGGATGTGATTTTTGTCTGCTTAATTCACTAACAAATACCCAAGACCTGGAGCAGTGTCCAGTACTTTGGAAGTGCTCAATAAATTTATTATTAAATCCTTGCAGGAGAATGAGCCAACCATTATTACTCATATGGGGAAAATGAGGCACAGTGAAGCCAAATGACTTGGCCCACTCAATGGTATCAAAGCTGGAACCTGAACTCAGGATGTCTGACTCTACAGTCTAAGTGAAGCACCATGCTTTCATACAGAAATGTGCCAAGTGAATGTCTAACTTTTGTTGAACTATTAAGGTGTGAACTTAATTGCTTCTGTTATTGCAGCAGTGCCAGTCTTAAATCTTATTTTCAGATGACCCATGTGCTATGGGAAAACATACACATACAACTCAAAATGTCTTCATGTGCTCATTCTAGCAAAAGTGTCACTTCTCTAAAGAATGCAATGATGTCATTTTGTCATGGATGTTAAGTTTCTGTAAAACAAAATATAAGCACAAAACTATGACAGTTAAGTATTTTTCAAAGAAAAAGTTGCTATGTTACTCACACTTTGTGTATAAGCAACATAGAAGTAACTAAGTTTTGCAAGTAGGAAATCAGAAGAAAGAAAAAAGTCCAAAAAAGAAATATGGTTGTGACAGCTACAAAGAGAAACCCGACAGAGTGATCATGACGCAAAAATACTGAGCTGCGCACACAGCAATAAACGCTTTTAGAAGAAATGAAAAGACAAGCCCTTCTTGGGTTTTATAAACTTCCTTGGTTTCTATACTAGAAAGAGCTACAAGAAATGGAGCAAGAAGTACCACTCATGAAAATAATGTCTTTGGATGGAATAGAAACCCTGAGGACTCCCATAGTGTAACAGCATGAAGGAAAACAGGCAAAAATAATAAACAGAATCTCCAAAAGCTGGAACCCCTGGCCATACAGTCTTTTGACCAAACCAAGGAAACGAGAAATAGAATTAGTGTCCATTACACTGCCATCTTTAATCTACCCCTAACAAGGGTCCCCGACACTTCACCACACCCTAAAAAGCTGCTACGGGGAAAATGTCAAAAAAGACAGCTCAGCAAAGAGGGACACTGCTTCTAACTTAGAGGGCCTCTGGGACGACCGCGCAGCTCCTGGCTTGAGGATCGAGGATCGGGGGCCGGGGCCGGGGCCGGGGCCGGGCAGGAAGCGCGGAAGCCTTAGCCCTCCCCCCCCCCCGCCCCCCGCGCACCGCGATTCCCGGTCTGGAGGCGGGGCCAGGGTGCGCATTGTAGCCACACCCCCAGACGGTTCCGTAGCGCGCTCAAGTTCAAAAACTACCGTTGTAGTTGGACTCGGAGCGAGGGAGGCTGGGAAGCAGCCCAGAAAGAATGCGAACGGGGGCCAGGGAAGGGATCCCTGGGCAGGTACCAACCCTGCACGCCGGCCCGACTGCGGGCGGCAAGAGAAGGAGGAAACGGGAGGTTAGAAAAGATCCCCCGGTCCCCTAAGACCGGGGCGACCCCTGCCCCAGGCCTCTGCCCTCGCGGCAACCCCTCGACGCTCCATCTTTACCAACGCGAGCAGCGCAGCAGGTTCTCCAGGCGGCCGAGCGCGGCGCGGCTGTGGGCCCAGGCCCCGCGACCCGCGGGCTCCATGGCGGGCGCGGGACGAGGCTCGTTCCCGGAGCGGACCCTCGGCTGCCGGTTCCCCGGCATCGCCCCGCCTCCGCGGGAAAGGCTTCTCGATGAGTGGGAGGCCGGGAGGACTCGGACAGCGACGGAGAGGCCGCAGGCCAGCGAGCCGACCCCAACCCGGCGGTTCCCGCGGCTCTGGAGGGACGCCCGGGGGGCGGGGCCGGGAGGCTGAAACTCGCCCAAAGTCCCGGCTCGCGGGACCCGAGGGCGGGGCCTGTGGCGAGGCGGGGTGGCTGGAACTCGCCAAAGTCTTGGCGCACTGGGCGGAGGGGCGGGGCCTGGGGCGGGGCTTGGAGCTGAAACTTACCAAAGTCGGGGCGCGCGGGACGGAGGGGCGGGGCCACAGTGGCGCGCCAGTTGGCGGGAAAGGGGCGGGGCCGCCCAAAGGCATAACGCCCAGGACTGACGCAAAGTCGCTGTTTCCCTGAGTTTAGGCTCTAGGGACCCTCAGGTGGGCTTAACCGTTGGAAAAACCACAAACCGAGAAACTACTAATGGAACGTTAGCTATAAGCAGTACTGTCTAGATTACTGTTGAACTTGCAAAGGCTTTGCCCATTGCACTGAAGGTGCCACTCTTTATTCCTAAGAAAGTAACTTTTTCTTCTCTTCCCCACCACTCCACCTGTGGTGCAGAAGAGTCAAAGTACTGAAGCTTTCTATCTAACTAGTTACAGATATCTGCTCAAAGACGTGTTTAAAAAGTTCTAGTTGACTTTTGAAATATGGTGAATAAAATTTCCAAAAACGTCTTTTGTCTACCTTCCTCATAAGGATCTTTCATTGATCACCACATTTTACAAATCACACCTATGGAGTACGGCTTCACTCCTCCCCCTCCCCCAATCCATTGCCAAATCTTTGCACTTTTTCCCCCTGGCTTATCTCAAATCTACCCACTTCTCTACACAACAGTCCTAGTTTCCTCTTCCGTATGCAAGTGTCCACCCAGGTCCTCTCCAGTCCCCCGAGGCTACCCTGTAGCCGCCTAAATCTTTTTTCAAATACCAAATTCATCTTGGCACAACCCTTTCTTAAAACTCCTTAAAGGTATTTCACTGCTCTTTGCCTAACCGGGCCTACATCAGCCTCTTAGCCTCTTGTCAAACATTCCCCAGCCATCACTGTCCCACCCCCACAGGGCTTTAGAACAGGTCTTTAAAAGCACCTACACCTTGCTGCCTCAGTGCTTTTGCACAGAGATTCCCTTTGGAAACTGAAATTGTCCTCTTCCCCGTTCATTCCTCATTGGAGTCTCAGCTCAATTTCACTCTTTCAAAGGTTTTCCTAGGCCGGGCGCGGTGGCTCACGCCTGTAATCCTAGCACTCTGGGAGGCCGAGGCGGGTGGATAGCTCAAGGTCAGGAGTTCGAAACCAGCCTGACCAAGAGCGAGACCCCATCTCTAAAAAAAAAAAAACAAAAACAAAAACAAAGGTTTTCCTAGTCCCTGGACTGGATTCTCTCAGTCATATCACCAGTTTGTGTATATATACATATGTGTTAGTTTCCCCATCTAGTCCAAAACCTTCAAAAAACCAGAGACTGGCTGCATCTGACATATTCCCCAATGTAGTGCCATGTGGCACATGTAGTGCTTGGCTCCAGTAGGGGCTCAGCATTTGTTGAATCATTGGATTACCTGCAAACCAGGCCCTGTTGTAAGCATTACCCTATATTATCACCTGCCTTAATCCTCGTAAGAACCCCATGAAATTGGTATTAGTATCTGTTATGGACTGAATATGTCACCCCCAAGTTCCTATGTTAAAGCCCTAACCCCTAACATGATGCTATTTAGAGGTGGGGCCTTTGGGAGATAATTATGTTTTGATGAGGTTATGAGGGTCCATCCTCCACGACAGGATTATTGTCCTTATAAGCAAAGGAAGAGATCCCTCTTTCTCTGCCACGTGAAGACACAGCAAGAAGGCAGGAGAAAAGGGCCCTCACCAGAATCCAGCCATGCTGGCAGCCTTATTTCAAGATTTGCAGCCTCCAGAACTGTGAGAAATAAATTTCTGTTGTTTAAGCCATCCAGACTATAGTATTTTGTATTATAGCAGCTAAGATTGTGTTCTTTAAAAGAGAAGGCAGGTGTGGCTCAGAGATCTAAAGTTACTTTCCCAGGGTGAAGGCACAGACGAGAGAGGCAGAATTTTAACTGGGAGCTTTTTAATTCTTAATAGTTCCAGTAAATTATGAAGGCTCAAGGAGTTTAAGTGACTTGGCCCAAATCAGATACTTGGTTAGTAGAAGCAGAATGAGTAAAAACTAAATAAGGTCTTAACAGGTGTTTTGACTAGACATATGATAGCACATAAACTAACAATTTTTTTTAAAACTCAGAGGCACTCAAGAAGTTAGTCCTTGATTATTAACCCTGTTAAACCATAGCTTACTCTTTGCTGAATAATCAAACTCTAGAAATCAAACTCTAGAAAACAAAATGTTAAAACTTGGAGAGACACTATGGTGTTAATGGAGTGAATTGAGGATTTTAAGACTCAGTCCCACTTCTAATCCCACTTCCACTAAATAATTGTGCAATTTAAGTAAAGTCTTAAGCTTTCTGAGTATTAGTTCTCTTTTTCTGCAAAATAGGAATAATATTTATCATAGTGATATTTCAGATTATTAAGTGAGATTAAATGTAAAATCACCTACATCATAAGTACTCAAAAAAATGGCAACTAATTGAAGACGGTTGTATATATTCAGTACTATTGATGCTTTATTTACCAGGTAATAACATTGAACATTTTTATGAGGTGCTTTTTAAATTAGGGCACAATTTAACTGTGATCAGAGTAAAAGGAAATTTCACATTTTAGTAAAATGCTTTGGGGACAAAACAATTATAATTGGCCTATTTGTACAGTGCTATTAAATGAATTATGTTGCAGGTGCAATGAGTTCTTTCTGCTGTTAGTTTCCTCTTTTCCTTTCCTCTGCCATATCCCCATTCCCTCTCCCCAAGGCTCATGATGTTCTTGGCAGCTGTTTAATGGCAGCCATAGTAAACTGGTAAAGAATAAGCAAGGTGACTTCCCCATCTTCAACTTCCCCTTCCATTTCCTTCCTTCCAGCCTTGCTCTGCTACAGCTCAAGTTGCTAGAGCTTTGTTTTTAGTGGAGATAAGATGTGTGTGTTTGAATCAACTCCTTCCCGCAACCCTGGGTCCTGAATTTCAAGAGCCAGTTCCTTCTCTCAGGTTTGTGTGTGCATAGAAGATAGGCAAACTTTCCAGGGTAAGGTACACCACCAATGTGTAAAATCCTGTAATTCTTTCAGAGAAAAAGTTCTGCAGGGAAATCAGTCCATCAATAGGGTCTTAATAAAGCCTTAGTTTAGGCCATTAACAATACCCTCTTCTCATTTCCAGAAGGGCTAAATGTTATCTTATTCCTTTTCAGAGTTTCCCTGCAAGGACCTCCTGTGTACATAAAAGTTTAGGGTTGTTGCTCCATTTCACTCCTAGTCTATTCTCTTCCAACTAAGCAGTATTCCTAAATACCTTAGACTTTCAAAATTATTCATCCTCCTGCAGTGAAACACTCTGGTCCTGGTGCTCTGAGGCATACAGATTAGCTTGCTGTAGCCTATTTACCCATCCCTCTCTCTCCATCCCCTCCCCCCCCCATCTCTTCAATTACTCTCTGCAGTGCTGCTGTACTATAGAGTGATCGCCAGCCTGGATCTCTTTTCTGATCTTCCTGCTCAGAATAATGGTTTGTCGAGAAGTCTAAATGCTGATGTTTTTTCTTCTGTTGTATGATGAAAAGTGTTTTACAAAGTAGTAAATCTTCCTCATATACACTTGGATAAACATATATAACAAACAAAATGGAATATCCATAACACTCAGACTCTCCTCCCATGGAGTGTGAACACAGCTCACAAAATCTGGCCTTTACACTAATTCTTCTCTGGCTTTTAATTATGGTATTATGCAGTGGGATCGACCACTTTGACTCTTTGAGCACATCTCTTTGTCAGATATAAATTTTCTTTGCAAGGACCTCTATGAAATCTGGAGTCTCCCCCTCAAAAAATGCAGTTTGAAAACAATTGATAAGGAACAATCAAACATGGTAATTGATGGAATGGACCAAACCACCTCAGCATCTACGACTGTGGTATCTGTTCTACACATTTGATTGAGCTTGCCTTTATATGTGAAAATGCTATTACATTAAAGTCATATGCTTTGTGCTATTTTTTTGTGGACTCCAATGTAGAATAATGAGTGAGTGCTCAGAGATCTGGAGGTAAGCAGAACTGGGTTATAAACGTAGCCCTGACATTTCCTAGGATTGTATCCATGGACTCATGTAACCTATCTTGGAACTTAGTGTCATTTTGTAAATTTAGGATTAATGTATACCAATCTGATACTCAGCGTTGTTGTGAAAAAGGAATTACAGCTTATGAAACTGTCCTAAACCAGCAGAGCAGCACAACCAATGGAAATCCCTTCACAATGGACTGTCCTAAACTTCAATACATATCTTAAAGCTTAATTCACAATAAGCACACAATATATTTTCCCATTTTTAGGACTTGTCTTAGCATTGGGAAGTTGCACTAAGCCAGCTACACTTGCTTTAAAAGTCTCTTATGAAAGAGCACATAATCTAAGCAAGAAGGAGCCACTCATTCTGTGACTATTGGAACAGAGATACTTGCTGTAGCAATTCCTTTGCAAATATGATGCAATAACATTGACAGGAAGCATAAATCCTATTTATTGATCATAATCTCTTTTAGTGTCATCTCAAAGAGTCTACTAGATTCCTAACACCATCCTTGGCTTATATTAGGACCTGATAATGAAAATCTTTATAATTTTTTTTCATGAACTTGAGGATCTTTTATTTACATCCTTTCTTTTCTCCTTTAAGAGTGAAAAAGCCTCGGCAATTAAAAACAGTCATTTTGTCCTGTGTAGCTATAGACAACTTATGTGGAGCAAAGAAACCAGTAGGGCCAAAACTAATCAGTACCCACCACCCATGGATATCGTAATGATTAATGTGACTCTCCTCTTGATCAGTTCAGTTGTGCCTATATGTATCGATCAAGTTATTGGCTGCAATGGATTGTACTAAACTGTTTTGACAGGCCACAATCTCTTTGACTAACATATATAGACTCACTCTCAATGTCATGCAGACCTTGGCATTTAGTGAAAAATTACCCAATTCTCTAGAAGCATCTAGATATTTGAAATGGTTTTTGAAAGGATGTTAACTCTATTCTTGTGGTCACCTGCCAAATTTCTGTCACAGGATCAAAAGTCTAAGGATATTTACATTAAGATGTCCCCACAGTAGTTGTTTGAAAGGTTTTGGTATCTTTTGTACTTCCTGATCATTTATCAAATTCAGTCTGACACAGATATTTCACTGGTCATTGTTTTTTGTTCAATAGACTTGAGAGTTCAGCCCATTCCACTGCCTTTTATTGCTTGCTATTTTTAAGGAGACACCTCTGTAGAAACCCCCTTTTTCTGTACAGTGTAATTACTGAAGCACATAAAGCAGTTATAACAGGAATTTATCACTTTCAGGTGGAAATACTCCCAGCCAAATAAAAGATAGAGTAGGAATGCCAGAAGCAATTTATAACAGGCTCACTGACATTTTGTGTTGAGAAGCTCTACCACTGAATAAGCATCAAGTCATAAATCTCTGTAAACGTGATTAAAGCAAGCAAGTTATTCTTTGAGGGGACACTATAATAAAAGAATGCTGTGATGCAACGCAGGAAAATTCTGTTGACAAAAATCACCAAAAACAGCTGTCAGTAAAATTTACAAACAGCTTGTTTGAAATTCTGTTGGATTCTAGCAGCTGTTTGTTTGCACATAAAATGTTCATTTAGGAAATGAGCATTGGCCCTAGTTTGGGTTCCATTGTGTTTCAAAATTCTGTAATCAGTTTAATCAAAATTCATGCAATAATTTAAATTTCTTTCAAACGACAAGTGAGAAGTAACTAGTGTATTTAAATATGCCTCATACACAATATGTTTTCAATAAATATGGGAATAAATGAATGAATGACTGTATACCACTATCCATAAAAGCAATGATCAACTACAAAGTGCATTACAGCTGTATATTTTTTTCATTCATATATACTGTGTTGGAAATTATGTCTTGTTCATATTGGACTCATTTTACTAGTATTGGTAATAACCCTTAATAGCCCTTCAGCAATATATTCTAGAGTTTAGGAGGCTAAATTAAAATTTAGTTATAATTATAAAGTGACTTTCTGTGAGAGATAGTTTAAAAGTGTTTCTCAGTATTTTTGCATATGCCTTTATTTAGTTACTTTTCTTAGTATCTCGAAAGATAACTTACATATATTTTCATCTATGAAGTAGGGATAATAGAAAATACCTCATTGTTGTATGGATAAAATAAGCTAACGCACTTAGCAAAGTGCTTGGAGCATACTAAGTTCTTAATAAATGCTAGCACTTACTACTGTGCAAAAAATTCTAGGATCAACAATAATAAAATGATAAGAATTTTTTTTTAGGTAATAAGAATCACAGTATCCTCATGGATGCTCAAGTAGACAAGAATCCAGTATATTTCAACTTTTAAAAATATCCGTGCCCCACCCAAAATGTGTGTGGGTATGTATATATCTATTTATATATATATATATATAACATATATATATGCCAGTTTTAGGTATTAATTTGGGAGATTGGGAAGTTGAGGCAAGCCCAAAAAAGTCATCTCAAAAATAACTATAACAATAGTTTTCTCTTTATTCTTAAACCAGACAAAGACAATGGCAATCTTTCCTTCCCCGAATTACTTAAAACATTGAGAAAAATATATTCCATTGGTTTAAATTTCTAGAAAAGAGTCTATATAATCCAGATTCGTCATATAATCCTACTATTATAATCCAATAGTATAGACACCATTATCACCCTATTTGATAAAAGAGGAAAAAGGGCTCAAAGTTGTTTAGTGACTTTCTCAAAAACACATAGATTACAAATAGCAGAGCAAGGAAATAGATCCAGGTCTGCCTGCCTCCAAAGCCCAAGCATTTAAGTACCTACATAACCTAGTTTTAATTAAGTTCAACTTCAAAGAATGTCGTTTAAAGCTAAATCAGTTGAAATACCAGAGTGCATACAAATTTTCAGCACAATTATATGTTATAAGTTACAGAAGAAATTCTAGTCTCTCAGAGAATTTACTGCCTAGTTACAGACAAGACTATACAAGAAACAATACTAATAATATGAGACATTATAATTAAGTGTTCAATTCTGTAGTCCACATATAAGCATCACAAAAGGTCAAGGGAGAGAATACTTAAAATTGCTTAATGAAGATTGGCATGATTGTGGATAGTTTTGTGGGGGAAGTAAAAGTGGGAGTTAAGTCTTGGAAGAGAAAGAAGTTTGAAGCAGTAAAAGGGAAGAGGAAGATTATTTCAGATGGGCAAAATCATAGCAACACGGATGAATCATAGGGGAACATCACCGCCAGTTTGACTAGAACAAAGATGTCAGGTTGAAGCATATAAAATTACTGTTTTTGTAGGTCAAAAATGGTCAGAAAACAGCAATTTCATCTGGCTTAACCTAATACCTATTAGATAGCAGTGATTATAGGTAGCTGAATGCAATAAGGAACTTCTAGAATTTGGGGAGGAATCAGTGAAAAGTCACCTTCTGAGAAGGAAGCTAGCAGGAATCAACAAATAATGGCTGAGATTATTATGTGCTCATTTATGCCACCCGAAGAGAGATTTGGAAATATAGTGCTTAGATATTCAAAGAAAAGCCCATTCCAATCAAAGCAAATAGAGTAAAATTAAAAAACTGAAATATATTTTTAAAAACTCCCCTTTCAAGGCAATTCGATTTAATGTGATAAACATTAAATCACCCTATTAATAACCCACATTTATATAGCTTTGGCATTCACCAGTGGTGAGTGGTGGCTGGCATGTTTGAGCTCACAAGAGCTATTTCTTACATTTTCAGGAATATTACCAGCTGTTTGTGAAACATTGCCATTATTTAAAATTATATTATGTGAACTGAATTATTAGATGATTTTTAAAACAAAGGCAATAAATATTCAAAATTTACTTTCTAAATATTTTACTACATTTCTTATTATCTCTGCTCTTGATGCTATTTACATTTTTTATCTTTATGGTGGAAATACTACAGTATATGATAATGCACTCTTGCACATCTCTTCCCAACTCCGTGTTCAGCGACATCACCTTGGTAGCTTGAAGTTAGCCATGGTGAGAACATTTACACCATGGATGTTGACCAATGCTACAGATTAGGATCTGATATATTGTTCTGTTGATTGTTTATTCTAGATTTAGATGATGAAAATGTTAATACAAATATCACTTAACATATATCATATCTGTAGCTGTTGTATTGTGAATAGGCACAAAAATTGATGATATATTTTTGCAGTATTCAACTCAGCAAACAAATCACTCATATCATTGATGAACAATGTCTTCTTCTAGCTTATTCATTAAATTTAACACAAATATCAACAGACACATGTGTTGGAACTACACTCAGAAAGCTGCTTGTTCAACATTTACCAGTGCATCTACCCATTATGTCAGGTTTCATGTCTCCCCTACCTACCACACTGTGAGAGTCTCACATTGTGTTTCACATTGACTCACAAACACAGTGCTATCAGCACAACATGGCATCCAGATCTTCCCTCCTCTCAGGCTCTGTCTCTGAGCCCCACAGTGACGTTTGCTGCTTAGGCCCAGAAGCTTGACATATTCTGAGGCCATGAGCTCCTCACCCCTTCAGGCCCCACAACTCCTCCAGTCCAAAACTGTGTCTAGCTGCCCCTTCGCAATGTACTCCGTGGCCACACTGCTCTGTTAAAATAGGGAGTATGTCTTTTCCCTAATTTTGCGCCTACTCTGCACTAATTTAGTCTTGCCTGTGCCTTCATTATCTCTCAGAAGTGTTGTGTGAAATTGGGTTTTTTTGTGCTTTTTTACATTCATACTGTAAGCGCACCCTGAGGGGCCATTCAGACTATAATGCTAGGCTAACTAAAAGGAAGCCATTTTGTTTGCAGAATGCTTTCCGCTAGTTCTGTCTTAAAAGTTTAGAATTAACCTGCTGCTGGTTTACACAGCTGCTGGGCACAAGATTAGAAAATGACCTTGAGGAAAAACAGATCAAGACTAGAATAGGCCAACTGCAGACTGCTGAGGACAAGATCCACTAGATGACCTATTGACCTACAATTTGCTGTTAACCATCCAGCAGGTCTGGATGACTTGCACAAAGCTTGCTTACTGCCCCCAGCCTCCCTTACTCCTTCCCTTTATAAGTTGCTCAGTGAGCAGAGGGGATGAGATGGTCTTTGAGACAACAGTCTGCCATCTCGTCAGGCTGCTAGAACTTGAATAAACCACCGTTCCTTCACCAACACTCACCTCTCATGTTTGGTTCTCAGGTGTCAGGCAGCCGAACCTGCATTCAGCATCAATATCACAAGTCCACGTGGGACTGGTTTGAAGGAACATTTCCTACCCCACTTTTCTTTCTTTATGAGTTTCTAGCACATTATGACTAGCTAACACAATATGTATTTAACTCAATTATCGAATTTATTATCTATATTCTGTTATAGAATTTATGCACCCCTAGTACCTAGAACAGCACTGGCGACATAATATGCACTCACCAGAATGAAGGAATGAAGACAAAGTGAAGACTCTAAGCCTCAGTCAAAATCAACTTGGCCCTTTGATTCTGGGGCATGATTTCTGGACCAAAATTGCTCACTGTTTTTTGTTTTTTTGTTTTTGTTTTTTAACTTAGGGTAAATTTTTCTCCCTAGAGATTCCTAGATCATTTGTGCCCTGCAAGTTCTCTAATATGACTAAATTCTTCTGGATCCTTGGAGGAAGCTCCTTAGTTTTGTGAGGGTGAAGGGAAAGCTTCCTCTCTGCCCACTGAAGAGTCACAGAAATAACTGACAATAGATTAATAGGAGAAAAAGGCATACAGATTTATTTGATTTGCATAAACTTGGGAGGGAGCCATGTAAAACATGAGACTCAAAGAAGGACCAAATGGTTGACACTTTAAATACCCTCTTCAAAAAGGAGAAGAAATGGAGAGTGTAGTTGATTGTGAAGGGTAGTAAATTATTTTCAGGGGAAATGAATGAGCCCAAAGAACAATGTGACAACGCGACAAGTTTCTCTGAGCTCTGGAAGGAGGTGGCAGGAAGATGAGTAGTGAGATTTCCACTTTGAACAAAGGTTATCTTATTCTGCAGATAATCTCCCAGGTAATCTCTCCAAGCTGCCTTCAGAGAATAGATGAAAAGTCTGTCTGGGCATGAAGACTCCCAGTCTTTCTCCAGTGGTTGATCTTTTATAGTTATTTGATGAGATTCCTAGGGAGCAGGGGGTCTTAAGACAATTGCATTTCTTTCTAAAGAAGCTTCCCTAGTCAGATAAGGAATTTTTACAGAGTCTCTTCTGGTACTTTGAGAAAGAAAAAGGTTCAGAGAGAGACCTTGGTTCTAAGGTCTACTTCTGAGGCCCTGCAGGTTTGTCTTTGTTTTTTTGTGGATATGGGGTCTTGCTATGTTGCCCAGGATGGTCTTTTTTGATTTATTTTTATTATTTTTTTTACTAACTCTGTGACTCTACCAGGCTGATCTTGAAATCCTGGTGTCAAGCCATCCTCCAGCCTCAGCCTCCCAAAGTGCTGAGATTACAGGCATGAGCCACTGCACCCAGCCTGCCTTCTAGTTTTCTTTAATTCAAAGCACTCAGCTTGCCAAAGAGCCATATTTGGGGTATGGTTTTTGGTAATTCCAACAGATTCAGTCTACTTCTCCTCACACCATCCCTCCACTGTACATAAAGTTGTAACTGGAACAATTATAACCTGACTGCTTGAAGGAAAATAAAACCTATGAGTGTGTAAAATACTTTTAAAAATGTGTGTTAATGGCCGGGCGCGCTGGCTCACACCTGTAATCCTAGCATTCTGGGAGGCCAAGGTGGGCAGATCGTTTGAGCTCAGGAGTTCGAGACCAGCCTGAGCAAGTGTGAGACCCCGTCTCTACTAAAAATAGAAAGAAATTAGCTGGACAACTAAAAATATATAGAAAAAAATTAGCCGGGCATGGTGGCACATGCCTGTAGTCCCAGCTACTTGGGAGGCTGAGGTAGGAGGATTGCTTGAGCCAAGGAGTTGGAGGTTGCTGTGAGGTAGGCTGACGCCACAGCACTCTAGCCAGGGCAACAAGAGTGAGACTCTGTCCTGAAAAAAAAAAATGCATGTTAATATTTCAGACCATATTTCTTTTGTGGGATGGTTCAAGAAAATTCTTGGTAAGATGCTTGGCTAAGAGGGATATTAGCAAAACCCAAAGTAGCAACAGGCAATGTCTTAACTACTTTCCATGAGACAAGCAGAGAGAAATTAGGTTTGGGGCCTGCAAAGGAAGAAGAGAGGAGAGAGGGAGGAGGGACAGAGAGAGGAGTTATAGTGTCATAAGATGGAACTTACTTACATCAAGAAAAAGCAGCCAGTGAAAAGTCCCAGGATTTGAGTGACTGCAAACTTTAAAAACAAGAGTGTTTCATCATGGAATATTTTTAGCAGAATATAGGATTGCTATGGAAACAAATCTGAAACTACGGATTTATAAGGCCTGGCTCCTTGGAAAATGCCATGTTAGCTATGTAACTGAGTAGAAAGGCGAAGATGTTTCATGTCCCAACAGGATTCTTTTGTGCATGTGAAGTAGCTGCACACATTATTTATAGATCACCTGGGAATAATTAGGAAAGTGAAATTGTTAGCAAAAATGGTGCCTGCTAAAAGCTCAGATTTGGGAGAATTTGGTTTGAAATCCAGTCTTTTGTTTTATCTCTGTATGGTTGGGTAAGAAAGGCTTCTGTTTTTTGCTGTTTTTTTTTATATCAAAAAAATAATTCTTCCTGCTCTCAAGGGGAAACATTTTGCTACCTGAACAAGATGGACAAAGGCTATAGTGCTAGATGTTTCAGGTTTCTGTCGTCTCATTCCCCAAACTCAACCAGCCCATGAAATGTAGGCTTGATCTTCCAGAGGCAAGAAATGTCAGTCCTTATGGGTAAAACATATAACCTGAAATTTTTTTTTGGATCATATTATCTTCTCAATAGAGTTCTATTTTCACACTCGGTGGCTTGATGTCAAAGATTTTCACATCTTTCTGGCTTATTGCTTTAGGTGAACATGGATGCTGTGATAGCAGTAATTATCAAAACCAAGAAAGAACAGAAAAAGGAAAAATATGCTTTGTTTTCCAACTATTTTTTTAATGGTTAGAAGTATTTAAAACTAAAGGAAAAATACATATAAAAATGTATAAATATTTTTAAAAGAATTCATAAGTATCTATGGCGGGGTCAAAAGAGAAAACAGGAGGGATGGGATAACTGCCAATGAATAGCCAAAAAACCAAAAAACTAGGACAGAAATGTTCTTGGAATTATAAGATGTATGTTCAAGCCCTGGCCCTGCCATTTGGCTATATCTTTTTTTTTTTTACAATTACAAGTTTTATTAGGTAGAGCAACCTTGGTGGGAGGGGGGAGTTTTAGCATTAAAAGTTAAGCCATTTAATACTAAATCTTTCTAATTAATCTAATGCATCAAATGGTTCCTGAGAGCTTATCATATGCCAGTTGCTATGTTAGGTACTGGAAGTACAGGGGCTATTAAGACTGACCTGACCCTTGCCTCATAGAGTTTACATCCTTTTTTTAACTCTAAAATGGGGAAAATAATAACTGCTCGTCTCATAGCGTTGCTGTGAGGATTAAATGAGAATACCTTATGTAAAAGCAGTTTGTAACCAATACATGTGAGAGATTATTATTATACTTCTCTTTCTCCAAACTCAAAATAAGAGGTTCTCAGCCAACCCCACATTTGTTAAAATTAAAACAAAATTATTAACTTCAATTGTCAGTACGCAATTGTCTCTGTAGGGAAAAAAATACCTTCTTTAAAAAACCTACCAAGGTTTTGTGCAACTCCCATTATGATCAATAGATAATGTGGCTTGCTTTGAAATTTCTCCTCTATATTTCATTTCCAAGTAGGAATTAAATTTCCTTTCTTGAATTATAGGGTGCCAGAATAAACGGTTGAAGCATTGGGTGAGAATCACAAAATCTAACTCATTCTGTCCCAGTAGGCGAACCATAGACAAAAAAGCCCTGTAATTTAAATAGAGATCCTCAGACTTCAGGTAATTTTTTATTACACAACATCAGCACAAGATAGTAAAAAATCCATACCTAAGGATAATTTCTTAAGACATGGAATTAAAAAAACCATTTTATATGCCCACTCATAGGATAAATTTAATATTACATCAAACAGAATCATAGACCTATGTTCCCATTTAGTCTCATTTATATACTATGTTTCTTTAAATTATAGCACTAACATGTTCACAGATCAAGCAATCTTGACAAGCTTAGCTCTGCCAAGTGTCTTATAATTATTGAAAAATTAAGTATTACTTGAAATGAGTATTTTTTGTATTTCAAGTTTTACTTGTTGACAAACATACCAGTTTTGAAATAGGTGTAATGCAAGTTTTAAAGGGTATTTGATTCATTGATCTTCTAAATAAAGTTGCCATTAACTTTTGAAAACAAATAATAGCAATATAGACCTCATAAGACAATAAAATAGATAAATGCATCATCTTTTTTCCTACAAGCTGAAATATGTTTGCGGTTTTTGTCGATGAATCAGTATGTGTATGCATATCTCTCTTGTGCTTTACTGAAATTTATAACTAAGTAAACACAGAACAAAACCACTATACATTACAACTAAGATCACATGTATATAAATATAATAGTACATACATACAAATATATTATTGTAGGATATAAGATTAAACTGACTTATTATTCTTAAATTCATAAGGTTAAAAAGTCATGGTTTGAGAAATATAGGAAAAGGTTTTTTTTCTGCCGTAAATTATCGCAGATAATTGGACATTCTGCAGTGCAAACAACATGGTCCATGGAAGCATAAAGAATAAATAGATCACTAAATTTGGTTTATGCAGTGTTTAAACACAAGTAACACAGTTTTTGACTTTATATAAGGCAAACATATTTTAAAACCAATTTGTAATGTGACAGAAAGCCAGTAAAATAGTTTCAGTAATGGTATGTATGATAAACTGTGATAGCGTACTTCTATGTAAACATGAATCAAGACCTTCATATCCTGTCAAGACAACAAAGAACCTAACCTTACTAAGAGAGCACTATGAATTTCAGACAATGCACTTCTTAAGGGAAAAACTTAAGGTGAAAAATGGCACCAAGCTTTTTGGAACAAAAGAGAAGTATAATCATACTCCATGCAGTTGCACTACAGCCTTTATATTTTAAAATAGCTCCACAGGTTATATTCTTCTTCATGTACTACTTAGGAAAAATGGTTTCTTTATAAAAATATCTATAAGAAATTTTGAATGAAAAGATGGTACTCATTATTTTACAAGGTTTGGTATGTTTTTTAATATAATAAAAGTTAAAAATGCGAAAATCAATATTTGAACTCACAGAGATAAAGTACAGGAAAAATAACTTTAAAATTGTGAATTTGTTTTTAAAACAATAAGCCTTTTATTTATCACTTTCCAACATGACATTAGAGAGGATAACAGCTCCTTTCTATATTACTCATTCTGCATAATTGAAGAATATCATGAAATGTTTTATAAAAGTTTTTAATCACAATCAAAACACATTTTACCTAATAACTGTTTAAGTGAAATGTAATAAAATCCTTTATAAAGCATGTTTTTGCAAAGAATAATCATTTTACATTTTATATTTGGAGCCATGTCACTGGTGAAATTTTCTTTAAAATAGCCTATTATTATCAACTGTAAGGTATCTGAAGAATATAATTTGCAAATATATATAGCTCCTTAAGATTCGAACTCAACCTAAAATGTATGCCCAATTCTCACTTCTATTATTCATCTATACTAGATCGAATACTAATTACCTATTGGTTCATCAGCATGTACTGGAAAGGTATGTACCAATATTTCATATTCCTCACTTGTATGGACGGCCTTGGCTGAATCATAATGAATAAGGCTGTTCAGTCATATCCCCTTTTCCATTTACTCAAGCCAGGAACAGACTGAAAATGTATTCAGGCAATGGAGTTCTCTGATGCTTAGAATTTTAAAAAATACATTGAATGGGGAAGAGATCTATTTTCAAATCCAGAATGAAAGAGAGTTGTTTTTTTTTTCCACACACTACAGAATAATAATACAGTCAGAAAGCCTTCTCCAGTGGTAGGAGAGCTGAGGGGGTGAGAACAGAGAAAAGGCCACAAGAGTTAGACATTCCATTCCAAAAGATGATGCCATGCCAGAGCAGGTGTTATTACCTCTGTCCCAGAGGTACCTGTGTTTTCATCG
>VBSM01001562.1:52860779-52872337 GCA_008086735.1 Cheirogaleus medius
TGGTCTCAAACTCCTGGCCTCAAGCAATCCTCCCACCTTGGTCTCCCAGAGTGCCAGGCTTATAGGTGTGAGCCACTGTGCCTGGCCTTCTGGGCCTCTTAGGAACAGGAACCAGACTTGACAAAAACTGAAAGAGGCACCTAGTCCTGGAAGGATTGGTGATTAGAGGTTCTGAAAGTGGTAGACCTGTACTCCACCTCCTCCAGGCATCCTAAGGAGGTGTCATTAAGGTAAAAATAAAAGGTAACACTCATACACAGAGCGCAAGCTCTTTTCCAAGTCTGATCCTAAATGATTTAGCTAGATTAAGTCCCATTATCTTCTTAGCAACTCTATAGGTAGATACTATTTTTATCCTGAGTGTGACTATTGGCAAGAGAAGAATGGTGGGTAAAGAAATGCAAATACCAGCTGCAAGTATGGTGGCTCTCGCCTGTAATCTTAGCACTCTGGGAGGACAAGGCAGGAGGATTGCTTGAGCCCAAGAGTTTAAGGTTGCTGTGAGTTAGGCTGACGCCATGGCACTCTAGCCTGGGCGATAGAGCAAGACTCTGTCTCAAACAAAAAAAAGAAAAAAGAAGAAATACAAACACCAAGTAGGCAACATTTTCTATCAGAAGAGAAGATGACATTGAGCACTGATGAAATAAACTAAAGAGAATTCCTAGAACAAAATCAAATGCTTTTATAAGAGAGAGAAAAAAGCTATTATTTGTACCAAAGTTAAAACTAGACATCACAACAACTGCTTGCCAGATAGAGAATGGATGAAATGATTACATGGACTTATTTTGCCTCCTACTTTCTGGGAGTCAGTTGCTTTTCATGTGTGAGGCTTTTTTGGCATTTCCCCTCACGGGCGCTCATTGAACAACTAGGGCTTGCTGACAGATGACTTCCAGCATTATTATCAGGTGGCTGTACCAGCCTGAATCCAGCCATCATTTTCAGAGCATCTAGGGGCTTCCCACTGATTATAACAAGCCAAAACACTCTGCAACTGGAAATTTTAGGCACTGTTTTTCAATGGAGTCTACTATCCAATTTATTTTACAGCAAAATCCATCACAAAAGCATTCAGTAAATTAATCTAGCTCGACTGCCAGGAGATTCTAGTGTTATTATATTTCCCCCACAGGGAACCCAGGTGAGTTTGTTCATCTATAATATTATTACTATTATAATCATATTATTCCCAATGTTTTATTGCCAGTGACATAGTTGACCTTAGGCAAAATTGCCACAGTTCATTGTAAGAGTCCTTTCTTCTTTTCATGCATACCTTCCCCATCTTTTTAAAAAAGGCTGTATTATATTCCGCCCCCAGATGCTCAGATATTCACTGAAGCTCACTGGATTCATGAAGTGTGCCTTGTAATATGCTTATATGCCAAAAACTTGTCACCAGGCTTGAGCTGATCTTCCCATTGCTAAATCCACTCATAGGTGCTCAGCCCTTATCTGACCTGATTTTTCAGCAGCATTTGGTATAGCCCATCACTCCTTCCTCCTTGACATGCTATATGTTTTTGGCCCCCTTGGCCTCCTGGACATCCCATTTCCTGGGTTTTCTTCCTATCCCACTGGCAGCTTCTTTTCAGTTTGTCTCCTTTTTTCTATCTTTTAACCCTGGAGGGCTCCAGTACTCAGGCCTGGGTCCTCTTTTCTCTCTCTACATTCACTTTTTTGGTGATTTCATTTAGTGTCATCACTTGAAATATTATCATATGCCAACAACTCCCAGATTTATATCTCTTGTGTGGGCTTTCCTCCTGAACACTAGACTCATGTACCCAACTGCCTACTTGAAAATCTCTCTTAAATATTTACTAGGTGTCTCAAACTTAAGCTGAGCACAATTGAACTCTGTTGTCTTCTGTAGTAAATCTGTTCTTCCCAAACTCTTTTCAGTCTCACTTGAAAGAATCTTAATCATTCTTGCTGATTCAGGCAAAATCTTAGGAGACATCCTGGATTCCTTTCACTCATTATGCATCCAACTTTGCATGGCTAACTTCAAAATACATCCAGAATTCAACCACACTTGACCATATCCAATTACCTCCACTGTGTTAAAAGATAAATGTTGACACATTAAGATTTTAAGAGTTTATTTGAGCAAACAGCAATTCATGAACAGGCAGCTTCCGACCACAAATGGTCATGTCTCTACCGAAAGAGCATGAAAGGAAGGGTTTTAAAGTGTGAACGAGGAAGCAAGGCAAAGAAAATATTTGATTGGTTAACGTGATCCAGTTAGAGGTTGGATGGTGGTTTCTAATTGGTTAAGAACATTTACACTCAGTTTGATTTCTACTTGCTTAATGTAGGAACCCAGAGCACCACCTCAGTCGAATGGCCTCCCAATTTATTATCATTATTATTATTTTTGAGATAGGGTCTTGCTCTGTTGCCTGGGCTAGAGCGCAGTGGCATCATCATAGCTTACTGCAACCTCCAATTCCTGGGATCGAGGGATCCTCCTGCCTCGGCCTCCGGAGTAGCTGGGAGGCCAGGTGCACACCACCATGCCTGACTAATTTTTCTATTTTTCTCTCTGTTGCTCAAGCTGGTCTCAAACTCCTGGCCTCAACTGATCCTCCTGCCTCAGCCTCCCAAAGTGCTGGGATTACAGGCATGAGCCACTGTCCCTGACCCCAATTTATTATTTTAACAAGTGCTACCACCCTGATTTAGCCATCGTCATCTCTTGCCTGGATTATTTTAATAATTTTGTAGCTAGCTTCCTTGCTTCTACCTTTATCCACTGTCTTGGCTTAGGCTCCTCCAATAGTAGGTCCTGAACAAGAATTTGAGTGTAATTTATTTAGGAGGTGATCCCAAGAAGCACTGTAGAGAGTAATGCAGAGAGAGAGGTGAGGAGAAAAGCCAATTAAGGATTTAGTGTTAATGAGTGGGTTACTATTGTGGACAACGGGGGCTCAGTCTTGCTGCGGACTCTGTGAGAGACAGAGTGGAACATGTCTCTGAATTGTGCCATCAAGGAGCAAGAAGCTTGAGATAGTGAACCCAACTAATAGGATATCTCCGAAATTCAAAGAGGCCTAGAGCACTGTGTCTCTTTCTTTATGATAGGAGGTGCGTGGTGTAATAACTTGTTCCTTATATTGAAGGAATGGCCACAAAACACTGGACCTTAAAAATGTCACTGATCTACCCTGAATTTTTTTATGGTTTATCTTCCTTCCAGTTCACATATAACTTACCAGAACATCTGGCGCATTTGCTACTTCACTCTCACTAGTTTGATTAACATAATGTCATTTACTCAGTGGACTCTCAGGAAGTTCTGTGGCGTGTCCCTTTAGACTGCTGAAACAGAGAAGAGGAGAGTTAACATAGACCTGGGGCAAGACTCTGAACTTGGACTGCTCTCCATCCAGGTGAACGCTAAGCTCTCTCAATCCTTTTTCCTGATGACACGTTTTAAAATTTGTTTTTCAGTTCAATAGCAGCTGTGTTGATTTGTTCTAGTCGCACTACTACATACAACATAGCAGCTGTGATTTAGGCTACAACTTGGTCAATTTTATGGTAGTCCACTGTGATTTGCTGAGATCAACCTGATTTTTGTGGGCTTTTTTTTTTTTTTTTTTTTTTTTTTGAGATAAGTTCTTGCTCTGTTGTTCTGGCTGGAATGCAGTAGTATCATCACAAGTCACTGCAATCTCAAACTCCTGGGCTCAAGTGATCCTTCTGCCTCAGCCCCCCGCCCTCCCCCACCCAAGTAGCTGGCACTACAGGCACACACCACCATGTCCAGCTAATTTTTCTATTTTTTTGTAGAAATGGGGCCTCACTCATGCTCAGGTTGATCTTGAACTCCTGGCCTCAAGCAATCCTCCTGCCTCCACCTCCTGAAGTGTGAGCCATCATGCCCAGCTCAACCTGATTTTTGTAGGAGCCATACCAGTGAATTAAATGAGAATATGATGGGGTCCACCATTCATTCATCTTTTAGACTTTGAGGGTGGCACAAATCTCTGCTATTGCAGCTGAGATATGGATTGCTTTTGATTTATTATTTTGGCCAAGTTGCAAGGGTGGTTTCAGGAACTTCCACTTGGCTTTTTCTACCACCATGGCTCTTATTTAACAGATCAACAAACCAATGTAAGGCTTCTGCTAGCTGCTTAGAATATCTAATACCGCATTTATAACTGGGAAAATGATCACCTGGGGGGCCTCAGACTCACTGGACCCACTGTGAGATGGATTTGGGATATGACCCCCATTTGTCACCTGGCCTCCATACATCCCCACTTTAACTAGGAGCCATAATGACTTTTTGTGTCCTTTTAGCATCAGTGTCATCTTTGACCCTATTTCCAGCAGCAAGATCTGGGTATTACTCTTTCTATAGTGTACAGTTAATGTGATAAAGGCTCTAGGTTCTTTTGATTAAGGATTAGTGATATATTTATTTTATATACTTGCTATGGCACAGCAAGGACCTTTTGCAAGGGAACCTGACCTCCTCCTTCTCAACTGATGAGCTCTAGGTCTGAGAACTGGCTCAGATGTAGACACTAGGTAAGTGATCATGATTTTCCATTGTAATGGTTGACACCAATAATTTGCCTCCCAGTTCTTGACTGTTTTTGCTTATACAAACCAAATAATGATTTTTTTGTTTGTTTGTTTGCTAATTTATCTTACTCCAAAGAACACTCTGGTCAATTAGTCATCACCACAGATCTTTGTGAGTCAAATTCCCTTGGTTATCATTACGGACTGTGTCTACATGTTACAGTAATTACATCAGCCTTATCTCTGATAGTTAAGTCATGCCACTTGGCCTCTGTTATTGCAGAATCTTATCATCTCTATTATCACTACAAAGCTCAATTTCATAGCTTTTCAATGATGCCAGCACCCCCTCATTAGTGCATTCCTTATAGTTTTGGGGGAGAGTGCCTACCCAGGCCCTTCCAGGTAAGAGTCTGGTGGGTTCTTGGTTTTATGTAATGAGCTTTGGACATGAGTACCCCTTCCTCAATGCTCTGCCAAGGCAGTGCTGGCATCTTCACTACAGACCATCCTTATTTCCAAGCTTCAAAAAGACGTACAACAGCATATTAGAACTGAGTCCAGGCATCCTTGTCAAGGTGTTATAGTCTGAGTGACAGAAGAGTGTCCCATATCAATGATCTCTTCCTTATTAAGTTTATATTCTGTCTCCACCTCAATCTCCACTCTCCATTCAACACCCTCAAAATTTATATCATCTATACCCTGATGGTTCTTGCTGACACATACTAGCCAGATCTTGAAGCTCTTGGGGTAAATCATCTGTTTCCTTAAATAGCAGGAACAGTAATTCCCCAGTTGAGCTATGCTGGGACCTGACCCCAGTCATTTGTCTAGAAGCAATGAGAGGAGACGAAGGCTGATCTTGAGGAAACAAAACAAAACAAAACATCATTTTGTGAAGCATCTGCCCCAGGTAAGGTCTTTGAGTAGTCCCCAGGCAATGGAACACAACAGTGAGTGAGAGGGTTGCCTGTGCCACTCAGTGATGCTGAAGAGTTAGTGCCAGTAGTAGCAACCCAGTCCTTAACAAATAAGGGATGGGTTTGCTTGGGATTCACCCCTCGATGGCACAATTATGTGGTGTATAACACACATCCTCTCAGAAAGTCCACAGCAAGATTGAGTTCTGGTTGCTGACAATGGTAACCTCTGACAATGGTGTTAAATAAAAGATACACATATGCTTGCCATGCCAGGCACCTGTGCTAAACATTTTATTAGAATTACCTTTTTATACTTCCAAGAAAGGAAGGAAAGTCAATAAAAAGTGTATTACCACCAGATGGAAAATTAAGATGATTCAAACATGGCTCTTGGACTTAATTGAATTCATTTTTGAAAAAAAAATCATAATCTTGATTTGGATTTTAATTTGAAGATTCAAGCTAGTCTAAGATCTCTCAAAGGGGCTGTGTTCTATGAATCCTTTTCTTTTTTTCTTTTTTTTTTTTTTTGAGACAGAGTCTCACTCTGTTGCCCCGGCTAGAGTGCCGTGGCATCAGCCTCGCTCACAGCAACCTCAAACTCCTGGGCTCAGGCGATCCTTCTGCCTCAGCCTCCCAAGTAGCTGGGACTACAGGCATGCGCCACCATGCCCGGCTAATTTTTTCTATATTTCAGTTGGCCAATTAATTTCTTTCTATTTTTTTAGTAGAGATGGGGTCTCGCTCTTGCTCAGGCTGGTTTCGAACTCCTGAGCTCAAACAATCCGCCCACCTCAGCCTCCCAGAGAGCTAGTATGAATCCTTTTCTTTGCAGCAGCTAGCCCTTAACTTGGTTCATAGAGCACACTTCACTGTTCAGTATAAGGAACTAATTAACCTCACAAGATGTAGGAAGGTAGATATTAGAAAGGCAGAATCATTTGTTTTAAGTTGTATGTGAAATTTTAATGTTTTAATTGATCACATTAAAATTCTAGCATAAATAAATGTTGTATGTGCTAGTCTTTGAAAAACTATCAATTCAAAAATATTTATTGGTGGTCTACTATTTGTCTCAAAGTGTTCAAGATACAAGATATTAATTTTCAAAATCTCAGTCAATGGAAGTTTCCAAGGTAGTTAATCCTATTTCTAGTTTTTCTTCATAGCATCACTCTAGTATGGAAATTGTCCATCCTCAGAAGATTCTGATAGGATCTTTCTAGAAAATTGTCACCATGGCTGTGATAGAAGTTACAGAAATTATAAGAAAATTAATTTCCTGTGAATTTTAGTTTTTCTGTTGCATGTTTCTAAATTGTATTTTACCAGGTGATTTTCCCCCATGGCACACCACTGTGTTATACAGGAAAGCACTGATATTTTCTACCTTTCTACTCCATCAACAGCAGAAACTTGCCCCTACAGTGGCTCTATAAGGAGAAAGATAGCATTGTGACTCTACACACTATTTCCCTTTTCTGTCTTGTACTCTGAAAGTCATACGTTAGCAAAGTAAACTTTTCAGAGACATGGTTAAGATCAATGAATATGTCCAAAGCAAATCAGAAAAGGGTTCAAGATTGCTCATCAAATGCTTTAAAAGAAGTCCTAGCCATAATTCATTTCTTAGCCTTGGCTATCCCAGAGATTTCCTATTGCAGCCTCCCTTGTAAAACACCTGGTAGAGTGCTGGAGCCAGTTCTCACCTACTTGCGCTGATCATGCGCATCTTTTCCCAACTCTTCATTCAGTGGCATCACCATTGGTAGCTTGAAAATTAGCCACAGGTGAAAAGTATTTACACCATGGAAATCTAGCAAACATTACACATCCTGACCCTTTTTTTCCAGTTGTTAAACATTTACCAGCACACTACTGAGACCCTTTATTTAGCAAGTATAAGTGGTTTTGGTCCCTTGAAACCAAGAACTCACTGACAAGAATCAAAGTTTCAGTTACTTATCACTTGGCCGAGTTACTTATTCTCTGTGAAACCCAGTTCCTCATCTGCAAAAGTGAAAGGATAATACTACACTATTTACCTATCTATATTATTTTATTGCAAAGAACTCAGAAAATAATCATTTTATGAGAATATTTTGAAACTACAAAGCATCCTATAAACATCTGATGAAACAGGGATAAACAACTGTATTTCTGAAACATTTTATTTCTCATAGGCTGTATTAGTCAGGGTTCTCCAGAGAAACAGAATCGACAGGATACGCAGAAAAAGACTTATTTACTTATTTTTTTATTTTTATTTTTACTTTTTGTTTAGAAAGAGGATCTTGCTCTGTCACCCAGGCTGGAGTACAGTGGTGTCATCATAGCTCACTACAACCTTCAACTCCTTGGGCTCAAGCAATCCTCCTGGCCCAGCCTCCCACAGGTGCCAGAAAAAGACTGATTATGAAGAATTGACTCATGTGGTTATGGAGGCTGAAAAGTGGAGGTTAGAACTGGCTCCAGCACAACACAGTAGAAACAAATGCTGATGTTGCTCTCAACAATGTCTCCAGCATTCCTTTATTTTTCTTAGAATACCAGGTGTTATAGACTAAATGTTTGTATCCCCCAAAACTCATAGGTTGAAATTCTAACTCCCAATGCAATAGTATTAGGATGTGGGGCGTTTGGGAGGCAATTAGTCATGAATGGGATTAAATCTCTTAAATGAAGAGACATGAGATCTTATTCTCGATATCTTTGTTTTCCAACATATGAGACACAGCAAGAAGAAGGCAATTTGCAAATCAGGAAGCAGATCCTCACCAGAACAAGATCTGCCAGCACTTAGGCTTGGACATCCCAGCCTCTGTAACTGTGAGAAATAAATGTTTGTTGTTTAAGGCACCCAGTCTATGGTAAGACACCAGGGAATTGGTGCTCAGTGGTTACCTATCCTGCTGGCACATAGCTGTGTGTATGCCACCTGTGCGTTGGTGGGTAAAGTGTCTAAGGAGGGCCTGATGCTTTTTCTGTACATTTTTCTGGGGCTTGTTTTTCTCATATCTCAAAAATCTTATTGTGGGGAATTGGACTGGAGCTGGGGGAATGAATCATGATACGAAACTCTAAGTTCCTCAACTCTGAACTGTTAATTCCCTATGCAAAATACTGTTTTTGGTTTTATAATCTGAAAGCAGCCAAATCTCTCCCTTTATTCTTCCACCTAAATTATCTTCGTTAATAGTGCAATTTTGGCAGAGTTCTTTCCCGCGTTGCTTCCGCCTCTTAGGGAATCTGAGCTTTTTCAGAAAAATCTTACTATAAATTGCTCTGGCTACTGCTGTCTTAGTCCATTTTGTTCTGCCATAACAGAATACCTGAGACTGGGTAATTAATAATAAACAGAAAAGTATTGGTTTATGGTCCTGGAGTTTGGGAAGGCCAAGATCAAGGGGCTGGCTTCTGATAAGGGCCTTCTTGCTGAGTCATCCATGGTGGACTGGCAAACAATGAGGAGAAAGAGAGAGAGAGAGAAAGAGAGAGACCCTAGAAGCCAGTGCAAGAGCTCAAACTCACAGCCTCAGGCACTTTTATAATCAACATTAATCTACTCCTGAGGATGAAGCCCTCATGACCTGAATGTCTCCCATTAGGCCCCACCTCCCAACACTGTTACATTGAGGTTAAGTTTCCATCACCTGCTTTTTGGGAACACATTCAAACCATAGCAACTACCCACAGCGATTGGGATTATATTTCTGACTTTGTCCCATAGCATCTTGTTTGAATCCATATTGACATGGTCTCTCTAGTTCAAGTCCTTGTACTTGTGTAGTCAGCACTGATATTCTGACTTGAGATGCACAGTCTTGCGAACTGTATTCCTGGATATCCATATTCCCAGATCCTGTTTGAAGTAGCAGGAGGTGTTTCAGGTCTTGAGATCTTGAATAATTCTGAATGCCAGACCTTGAAATTTTTATTTTAATCAAAAAACCCTCTCCTCTAGTCCCTGGCCCTGCCTGGCTACCTTGAAAATGCTTATATTTTCCAGTAACATGCAGCTTTGGCTTGATAGATACCTGCTATGTAGCTCTATTTCAGCTGTTGAAGGACAGAAAAGATTAGATTGCCAATCTCATTATAGTTTCCATAATCATTATAGTGTTCAAATTGTGGAATTTGGAAGGGCATCCCAAGAACCGACAATCTCCTTGAACTCTTCATTGAAAAGCTTAGGATTTAGCTGATGAGAGCACATACTCCTGAGTTATTTTCTTGAAAATATCAGGTCTCATAGAATGGTCAGAGAAGAAAAGAACTCTATAACAGAAACAGAAACACTCAGTTCCAGCCTTAGCTTTATCACTAATTTAATGGTGTAACTAAAAAACAAGTCACTTAACATTTTGGTGCTTCATTTTCCTCATATATCAAAAAGGAAATAATAATAACTAGATTTGTTGTGAGACAAAATTCAATAAGGGGAAAGTGCTTTGAAAATATAAAACTGTACCAGAGTAAGGTAATTTTATTATTATATAGCCTAAGTTGCTTTGGTCTTCCAATTTTAGTTGAAATTAAACAATTGAAGATGAAACATCAATTTCATAGAGGGAATGTAGCAGAATGAACAGTAGTAGAAAGATCAATTTAATCTAGACTTCATATTTTTATTATGTGAAATCACTTAAAAAGAAATGGCATCTTTACTCATAATTTTAGTGAAAGAAAGAAAATATATTAGAGCAATTGCAAAGAACTGGGCCATTAATTTTATTAGATTTTGACGTCATTTAAATGTGCTTCAAAAAAAGGTTATGTTTGTTTCATGCTACAGAAGTGATAAACTCAAATGATAACACCATATAAGCAAAATTTAAAAAGGGGAGCCTCTCTTGAAAAATGTTAGTACTGTGAATAGATCTTAATAATTTTGCCTGTGGTCTATTACAAGTCACAAGAAGAACAAGTAATAATTTTTACACCTATAGTTTATTATGATTAAAGAATTTTTAATTCAATTTTGCATTTTTATAATTAGAAATTTTAACTGAGTTTTTAACCTTTTCTCCCTCTGGGTTGTTGCTGCAGATTTGCAAGCCCACGGTCAAGGTGATTCAGCAACTCCTCTGCTTGTTTAAAATGATTTGAATTCCATGCACAATCACCAGAGTGAACAATCACAGTACAAAGAAATCCCCAAACAATCTTCTTTTCAGGCAGCCTTCCCATCTTAATGCCTTGCATCACTGGGATCAGAACACCTCCTCAGAGCAGATCCAGCAGGTTGAGCTATGCAAGGGATTTTCTATCAGGCAAGTTATGGAAATGGTCAGTTTTTTCAAGTGAAATTTAAAGTTGTTTCCAAATCTGGTGTTTGGAACACTGGTCTCTAGAGTGAGGTGAATAAGAAAATGTTAAGATGTTTATAGTTATTTTGCATCTTAAAAAAAAAAGAAGAAGAAATCCAGCTTTATTAGTAATAAAACATCATTTGACCCTGGTGTCCTCACATAATAAACAGTGTAGCAGCTCATCATTTCTAAACTAAAAGCACACATACACAAAGGATGTATACTCTTACATTTTTATAGATAGGGCCATGCTGCCTGCATATTTGGAGTTTACTTTTTTAGAGCACCAGAAACATTTATTTGATGAATGTGAGAGTACTTGAAGATCTGCCCTTTTAACTTCTCTGCTTTTCCCTTCCCTGTCACCCAGTTCTCGAAATTCTGAGCAATCAGCTCTGTATGTGACATTCAGCAAAAACGAAAGTCCTATAGTTAACTGACTCTACCCATGTGAGGAAATAGTTCAGAGACTATTTCATTTTTGTATCTTTGGAATCTCATATTCAGCTCCAAATGGCAGAACAAACTATTCAGTCTCCTCTGTGAGGGTTAGGAGGTAGGGATTTGGCATCCTGCTGCTATTAAGTTTTTTCCCATGTTTATGTTGGTGGTTACCCTTTATATGCAACCACAAGTGTTTGGACTTATACTTTTCTATTGTCAGGGAAGAAAAACTTTTCCTCTACTCTCTTATGTTTAATGCCTGACAATGACAGATTTACAGGAGAAAAAGAATAGAAATTTATTCATTTTTTTTTTTTTTTACATT
>VBSM01001562.1:52877334-52903257 GCA_008086735.1 Cheirogaleus medius
AAAAACTTAGAAAAGACCCAGGGTATGCTGGTTTTTTCTAGAAACATAGAACAGTGATGGCTCATAATAAATGAGGTTAAATACCTGAATTGCCATGGCAGACAATGGAAGAAAGGTTTTAAGATGCTCAGAGAATTGGACATGTTTCCCTCCCCAACCAATATAGTAAATCTAAAGCAATATTGCATCCTAAAGAAATGGCACAGATTAGTGTAACCCTCTAAGACCCAAAGGATGCAAAGGTGATATGTCCCTTCCTAGCTCCGCTTTATTCGCCAGTCTGGCCCCTGCAGAAACTAAACCGATTCTAAAGGATGACAATTGTCTACCAAAATATCAGCCAAATAGTATCCCTAATTGCAGTTTCTGTGTCAAAGTGGGATCTTTGCTAGAATATATTGATGTGGCTGCAGGTAAGTGATATGTAGCCAGCAAGCAGGCAAATATTTTTTCCCATCTCTATCAAAAAGGGAATCAGAAAACTTTTCACTCACTTGGAACAGACAAGTGTATATGTCACGATCTTGCCCCAGGGCTATGTCAACTATTCTGCCCTCTAACAAATTCAGAACCAACCTGGACTAGCTGGACATTCCACAGGACATTCCACTCTTTCACTCTATACATAGCATCAAGGGCCTTTGTAAGACATCAGTCAAAAGACAAATTATTGCATTTTGAACTTTTTCTACCTGGAAGAAGGCAACACAAGGCCTATCAGGCCTTAGATATTTTGAGGGGGCAGGGGCAGAAGATTTCCACAGCTGAGAATTCTGTTCCAAACTATACACCAGGTGACAGGAAAAGCTACCAGTTTAGGGCAGGAAATAGCTTTGCAGCAGGTCCATGCTGTGTTATGTACATTACATACTGCCCCATCCAGAAAGCTGATAACCTTATAGAGCAATGAAAAGGCCTATGAAGGCACAACTGAAATGCCAGCTTAGAGAAAATACCTTGCAATGATGGGACAACATCCTCCAGTATATACCCCTAGTATACACTTTAATCAGTGGTTTTTAACTGGGGGCAATTTTACCCCCAGAGAAACATTTTACAATGTCTGGAGACAATTTTGGTTGTCACAACTAGGGTGGAGTGGTTGTGTTGCCACTGACATCTAGGGGATAGCAGGCAGGGGTACTGCTAAACATCTTACAATGCATAGAACAGATCCTGCCCCCAAACAAAGAATTATTCAGCCCAAAATATCAGTAGTGCCAAGGTTGAGAAATCCTGCTTTAAACTAATGACTTTTATATAATGCTGTTTCCCAGTAGTTGAAATACGTTGATCTTAGACCCAGGAGTTGAAAGCCAAAGGAGCCCCACTTATCATCACTACGATTGACTTATGTGGGGAGGTTTTCTATTTCTACAATTCTGGACTTCATATATTTATCTATTTATTTATTTGAGACAGAGTCTTACTTTGTTCTCCCAGCTAGAGTGCTGTGGCATCAGCCTAGCTCACAGAAACCTCAAACTCCTGGGCTCAAGCAATCCTTCTGCATCAGCCTCCCGAGTAGCTGGGACTACAGGCATGCACCACCATGCCCGGCTAATTTTTTCTATATATTTTTAGTTGTCCAGCTAATTTATTTCTATTTTTCTAGTAGAGATGGGATCTCACTCTTGCTTAGGCTGGTCTCGAACTCCTGAGTTCAAACAATCTACCCGCCTCAGCCTCTCAGAGTGCTAGTATTACAGATGTGAGACACTGTGCCCGGCCAGACTTCGTGAATTTAGAGGTCTGGTTCTCAAAGGGAGAATTCTACTGTGGGGATTCACGAGAGTCCCGTTAGACTAGAAGCTGCAGCTGTTGCTTGGGCACTTCAGGCTCCTCTTACCAAGGAACCAGCAGGCAAGAAGACCTGCAAGTTTCAGCACAGGTGACCACCCCTAATCAAGAGGGTACAGAGATGTTTTTACTTTGTGGGGCAGGAGAAATATATTTGGCATCTACATATTCACTTGAACATCCCTTTTCCAATTTAGATGTTAAAAGGACAAGCACAGCACTTGGGGCCTGAGAATAGCATAGTTACGATAGTCACGGACATCTGAGAATGAGAGTCTGGGTCACGCCACCAGGAAAGACAGGAAGGCTAGCAGAAATGCTAGCTGAAAGGAACCTAGAATGCGTAGTGGAGAAGAGAGACATTGAGTATTAGTTGTGGCCTGGAGACCAACTACAAAGGTAAAGGTTATGTTTTGTTCTACTGACCTTCGTCTTCTTGTAAGTCCCTTTTGGAAAAGATGCCCATAGAATCTTGGAGGAACTGCTTATGGAACTTATGTGAAGAAGAGGATCTGAGCATTGCAAAGGATGGACTGTAGTGGATGATGTAATGTGCCACCCAGATCCCCCTTTAGAACTGAATATCACCAGCAGACAGTGCTTAGCTGCCAGACATCTTAGAAATTGCCTGAGGAGAGTGACTTTGAAGGCCACACTTCTTTTCCAGGCCACATTCAGTGACTTGTTGATGCAGATGTATAAAGCCCTCATCCCCACTGCAATTTAGTATAATTCGAAATGGCCATTTCCGCTATAGAACTCCTCGTGGAGTCTGCTGAAGCTTTTCCCTCTGCTCAGTCCTGCTTCCTTCTCTTGCCTTCAACATGCTGCAATCTAAAGAACACTCCCTAATAAATCTCTTGCATATAATCTCTATCTCAGTCTGCTTCCTCAGGAACCCTGTCTGTGACAAATTGCAAACTGAGCCAATGCAGTGGTGGTAGCAAATGGAGCCAGCACAGAATTTTTAGGATATTTGAAGGAAAAACAGAATTCATTACCAATTGAGAGTAAAAGGAAAGGAAGATGGAAGACTTAATTATAACTTCCAGGTTTACTTGGACAACTGGGTAGTCAATGATGCATTCATAAAGATGAAGAATATAAAAGCCGTGGGGAGAAAATGACCAATTTCTTACTGTACATTTTCATCATGTGTATAAAGGAAAATGCAACAATATAATACGTAGAAAGTTATTAGGTTAAACCATATAAAATTGCCATTTATATAGGTCAATATTATTAAATATTGGCAATTTCAAATGGATCAAACTAATAATTATATATTAACTTCTATATTGGGAAATTTACTATTTTTATTAAACTTTATATAGGCCATATAAGATTTTAGAAAGGTAATATCTGTCAGATTCAAAAGATAGTGTCTTGGATAAGAATATATCATTTACATTTAAGCTTCTGAAGCAAGAATGTAAGTCACATATTATTGCTTTAAGGCACATTAGGGGATCTTGATAAGATTGGGAACTTTGATTTATATCGATTTTCTTGTAGAAGTTGAGACATAATTGCCATAAGTAGAGCCAGAAAAGGTCACAGATAGCTTAATTTCTATGCCAAAGCTTTCTATAGCGTGCTATTATGTCATAAAAAAGAATCCAGGACAAATTTGGTATCCTGTGGCATTTTTTGTCTATCAACCGCCTCACTGGCAGAACCCAAAATACCTATGTGCAGTTTTTAGGTACGATCAAAGCTGTGACTTTACTTGGGGATGAAGCTCACTTCACCTTTCTGGGCTGAAAAGTACACTCTTAATATACCAAGTTCTACCAACGTTGTATGGTGTTTGTTGGTTGAATATGGACTTTCAAATATTACTGATAAAACTGATTCAAACTGTATTTGAGGGAGTAGAGGAGTAGGCTGTGTGGTGCTTCTTACTGTTCTGAGTCTGAGAATTTTGTTTCCATTCTTTTAAATAGAGACATAATCCACTAGACATATATTAATCTGATCAAAGAAAGACAAGTAATCATCATTAATATTGTGTTAAACTTTCAAGTCAGTAGACCTAGAGAGAGACAAAATTAAAATAGGTACATACAGAATGATAAACAACCACCACCTTCTTTTAAAAGGCAAGGCATGGGTTCAAGGACAGGGGCAGAGACATCATTCCTCTGGATAGGCTAGAGAGCATAAGTGAGAGGTGTGTAGAAAACTATTAATACACATGTCAATCAGAATATTGTTCTCAAGTAACAAAACCCCTGAAAATCTCCATGGCTTAAAACCACCAAGTTTATTTCTTGCTCACATTATATGTCTATTGCAAGTTGGATATGGGCTCTACTACCCATTTTTCTTACTCCAAGATCCACATTAAACAAGAAACCACTGTCTGGAACACTGCAAGCCACCCAAAGTGAACAGCTTGCTGAATTGCTTACTGGCTCTTAATGCTTATGTCCAGAGAAACACACATCTGTTTTGCTCACCTTCCACTCGCACTTTATTGTCTAAAGCAAGTTCTAGGTCACAAACAACTTCAAGGGGGATGAGAAAGCACAATACTACAAATAAAAAATATTTGGTGAGCAGCACTAAAGACAAACTAAGACTGCAACTTTCTTAGTCTGTAGTTGAGATCAAAGAATGGCAGTGTTGGGAGTAGCAGTCACAGAAGTGATAGAAATCTTGGATGGGCAAATGGAGGAGACAAGAGTAATGGTATAGGGATGAGGCTTGAACATAGATAAGGATTTGAAGTTTCAGATGCACAATTGCTTTTTCTGGAGATGTGAGTGGAACTATTTCTCTGATACAAGTGCATAACTTCCTAGATTTTGTTGTCCTCAGAGAAGAGAAGAAAAGGTTTTCCCAGGGAAAGGAGATGTTTAAAAGGAAAGTAGTGCCCTAAAAGAGTATGACTTGAGGAATTAATTTCTCCTCTGGTAACATTCAGTTCAAGATAACTTGCTCTTTCTTTTGCTATCTCAAATCTACTGTTGAGATAGCAATCTAGTGAATTGTTTATTTCTGCTTTTATATTTTTTATCTCTAGAATTTCTATTTCTTATAATTTCTATTTCTCTGTTAATCTTACCTATATTTTAACTCATTAGCAACATATTATCTGTTAATTACTGGAACATATTGTTCTTTAATTCTTTAAATATGTTGATAGTAGCTACTTTGAGTACTTTGCTAAATAAAACATCTAGTTATAACATATAGGCCAACTCAGAATCAGTTTCTACTGATTGCTTTTGTTTTTTTGAGTATAAATCACATTTTTCTATTTCTTCACAAGTCTAGAAGGTTTGATTGAAAGTTGGACATTCCAGCAACTCTGAAATTTATCATTTTCTGAGGATTGTTTGTTTTTTCTAGTAAATAGTTAACTTTTTGTTCTGCATTTTGATTTTTAAAGAATGTATCATAAAGGCCATTTTATATTTCCCTATCTAGAGAGACTTGTTTATTTTAAAAAATTAACTCATGCCATTGTGGAGGCTGGCAAGTCCAAAATCTGTAGGGAGGGTTGGCACATTGGAGACCCAGGGAAGAGTCATTGCACCTTGAGTCCAAATGCAGTCTGCTGGCAGAATTCCTTTTTCCTTGGGAACATCAGTCTTTTTTCTATAAGGCCTTCAACTAATTGGATAGCACCCACCAACATATGGAGGGTTATCAGTTTTACACAAAGCCTAGTGATTTAAATGTTAATCCCATCTAAAAAATACATTCACAGCAATATCTAGATAAGTGACCAAATATCTGAGTACTAGCCTAGCCAAGTTGACACATAAAATTAACCAACACAAGTCCACCCATGTCAATCTGGCATCCATACGCATCTCCATAAACTATGCTTAATTTCCAAATAAAAATAATAACAAGGTCATACTTTTGTCTAATTTGATACAGCTATTCTGTGTACAACAGAAAATGCACTAACTCTTTCCCCAGAAAAGGATGCAAAGTCCTTGGGTGTTGTTCACTGTTCTCCTTGATATCCTGAAACTTAAATAGTTTAATGTAAAGTTAACAACACTTAAATACTATGATATAGAATTGATACATTTTATACTACATGATACGGGGAGAAGAGAGAGAAGAAAACAAAGATATTTGATATGTGCAGAGACACACACACATACACACACACACACAAAAACATGGATTGAACATAGTTTATTCAATCAGTTCCTTGGTAATAAATATTTGTTTGGTTTCCAAATTTTTCTTTTTTGTAAATAATGCCATAATGAATAACCTATCCATAAGTCAGGGTACTGGCAGGAAGCCGATGGTGCACTGGAACTGTGGTCTGCAGGCCAAATCCAGCCTATGGCCTGCTTTTGTAAACAGAGGTTTATTGCAACAGCCATGTTCATTTGTTTATATATTATCTGTCCTTACCTTCATGCAATAACAGCAGTTTTGTATTACTAGTTACAACAGAGATTGTATGGTCCCCAAAGACCAAAATATATACCGTCTGGCCCTGTACAGAAAATATTTGCTGACCACTGATGTAGGTTACCAAGGTTCAGTCTCTCAGGCACAGAGCAGGGTGGAGAAGAATGGTGAATAGCTCTGGAGTGGAAAACAAGGATTCAGCATAAAAAGTAATTTCATATTATGTCAGTGTATATGTGAAATAGATTCCTAGAAGTGTGATTGCTGGGTCAAAGGATAAATGCCTGTGTAATTTTCCTAGATATCACCAAGTTGCCTCATTGATAGGGGTTATACCACTTTGCATTGTCACTGGCAACACATGGGAGGGCCTGTTTCCCCACATCCCATCCAGTAGAATATATCCAACTTAGATTTTTGTCTATCTGATAGGCAAAAAGTGGTATTACAATATATGGCTTAAATTTGCATCTCTGTTATTATGAGTAAAATTTAATAACTTTTTATATGTGCAATGGACATTTTCATTTCTTCTTCTCTAAACTACTATTTGTTTGTGGAAGGTATAAGATTTTTTTTCATTGAAATATAACATACTGTCAAATGCACTAAATGTACAAATATATAACTCAATGAATCTTTTTTACAAAGCAAATATTCTCATGTAACAACCATCTATGTATCAAGCCATAAACATTTCTAGAGTCCCTGGAGCTTTCCTCATGCCCCCTCCATTCATTTGCCCTCCTGAAGACAATCATTCTCTCCACTGTTAAGTAGTTTGATTTTTAACTTTCTACAAACAAAATTTTACAGCATATGTTCTTTGGTTTTTGTCACTCATCATTATGTCTGTGAGCTTTATGCATATTGTTGGTGAAGTTTGTTCTTTTTTGTTGCAATATGATACACAGTTTATTTTAGAAATATACAATTTATTTATTCATTATATTGTTAATAGCCATGTAAGCTATTTCAAATTTTTTTTTTGCAATTAAGACTAACAGTGCTATAAACATTCATGTATGTGTACTTTCATGCATATATGTATACACTCCTATAGAATATACACCTAGCAGTGAACCTGTGGATCATAAGGTATGACTTTGGCTTTAGTTAATATTGGCAAACCTTTTCCAAAGTGGTTGTAGCAATTTTCACTCCTACCAGTAACATATTAGAGCTCCAATTGCTCCCTGTTCTTGTGAGAACTTGGTATTGTCATGTTGTTGAAACCACAAGGGGGTTTCCAGTCTAGGTCTAGTTGTTTGTTGCACAAAAACCCAGTTATTGAGACAACAAGCATTGCCAAGGAAGAAAGGATTCTTTAATACAGACAGACTACAGACTCTTGTCGGGAGTGGGAGAGCTACCTCAAATCCATCTCCCTGACTAAGGGATATCATGGGCTTTTAAAGGAAGAGCTGTGTGCCTTGGGGCAGGTCCTGGTGTATCTCCCAAGAGGCTAGTGCACTGGGGCAGGTCATGTGCCTTGGGGCAGGTCCTAGTGTATCTCCAAGAGGTTAGTGCACTGGGGCAGGTCATGTGCCTTGGGGCAGGTTGTGGGGGATGATGATTCTTGGCAACAGGAATCTTGCTCAGGGGCCTTCGAAATCTCAACTCCTTTGTCTTTCAGAACATCCACCATTTCTGGGAAACAACTCAGGTCAAGTAGTTAGTTAAGGGAGAGGCTTATATGGGGTCATTGAAGTTAGTTCAATGTGGGGGCTGGTTACACATCCATATATGAAAAAATATACTTTCTAGCTCACACCATTCACAAAAATTTATTACAGATGGATTATAGATCTAAGTGTGCTTCCAATGACCCTTAGTGAGAAAGGATTTATGGTCTACACCAGAATAAGTTATACTTTTCTTTGTAATTAACTTAAGTAAATTCCTAGCTATCTACATTTACATCTATGCCTATATAAATTTCTATTTATATCTAGGCATGAATTAGTGTCTTTTTTGTTTGTTTGTTTGTTTGTTTAGACAAAGTCCTCCTCTGTCACCCAGACTAGAGTGCAGTGACGTTATCATAGCTCACTGTAACCTCAAACTCCTGGGCTCAAATGATCTTCCTGCCTCAGCCTCCCAAGAAGTGTGAGTCACAGGCATGCATAAGTCACAGGTTCCATTGCACTCAACTGGAGGGGATTATACAGGGTTATAACTCATTGGAGTATGTCCACCACAGTCCAGTTATCACAATGAGGACACAACATCCCTGGAGACAAAGGAGATGAGCAGCCAACAGAGTGTCTGTTGCTCAAACCATAAAATGAATATAAATCAAAAATAGATTATCAGGAGATTGAAGATAATCAACTAAGTAAAAAATTACAAACTTACATCCAATTTCCATACCTGAGTCAGTTCCAGTCCCTGAACTTATCAACTAAAGAAAGAGGGACCTGTAACACAAAGACAAGTCATTCTCCAACAGGAATTATAGCTGTTTACTTGTATAACTAAGCTGTGGAGAAAAGGGAATACCCAAACATTTTGAGGATGGTTACATGTCAGGTCTGAGCTGACATTGATAACTGGAGACACAGAGCATCATCGCCCTCCCCATGTTACAGTGAGACATTTGGAGGTCAGATAATAAATGGAATGCTGGCATAGGTCCAGCTCACAGGAGTGGGTTCACTGGGTTCATGGACTGACAAAGTGATTCTTTCCTTGGTCTTAAGATATATAACTGGAATGGAGATGGTTGGTAATAAATGCTTTTCTTGAATGCAGAGTAAGAGTTATTCTAGCGGGAAGGCCAAGTGAAAATTTCTAATACGCCCCTCCCCCACCACACCTGTGCAATATATTAAATTAAAAAAAACAATATTGCATTCCATGGGGAATAGTAGAGGACCTAAAAGATGCAGGGGTCATGGTCCCATCATATCTCCATTCAGTTCACTATTTTGGCTCCTAAAAAATCCAGATGGATCTTGGAAGCTAAAAATAGACTACTGCAAACTCAACCAAGTAGTTGCACTCATTGCAGTTGCTATTCCAGAAGAGATATCTTTGTTAAAGCAGATTAATATAACTTCAGGTACATAGTATGCAGTCATTAATCTAGCAGATTTATATTTTTAAAAGCCTCTTTCAGAAGGAAGATCAGAAACCGTTTGTATTCATGTGGGACAAACATTTATCATTTTGCCTCATTACTAGATTAACTGTTACACCCTCTGACGTGATATTTTCTGGAGAAATCCAGGTAGTTCAGACATGTCTAGAACATCATAGTGGTCTATTATATTTATGACATCATATTAGTTGGACCAGATGATCCAAAAGTGGCAAGGTAGGTACATTGGAAGACTAGGTAAGACACATGCTCTGGAGTGTAGGAGACAAGCACTCTGAAGAGTCAAGGACCTGCCATGTCAGTCAAATTGTTAGGAGTTCATTGGTCTGAGGGATCCTAGAATATCCCCTTCGAAGGATAAATTACTGTGTCCTCACATCTTTCATCACGGTAAGAAAGCACAATGCCTGGTTGCTTCTTTGGGCTCTGTGGAAGCTTAATGCATACATAGGAAGGCATACTCTGCCAGCTTGGAGCGGGACTAGAGCAAATAAAATCTGTGCAATAGGTCCAGACGCAGCAGGCCTTGTGGTACAGGGGCACTTGTGTCAGGGTAGCTGTGAAGTTTACAGGAATAGGAGAATCATAATTCCAGAATTCCTAGACTTGTAGAGCAAAGCCAGGTCAAATACAATGGAGAATTATATACTTTTTTTAAAAAAATATATCTTTTGGTGTGATACTGGCCCTGGTAGACAGGGAGTACCTGGCCAAGGGATACCTAAATTAGGTATATTAATGATTTGATTGTACAACCTTTTTAAAAAAGACTTAAAAAGATAAAAGGATCAGATTTTATTCAGTGACACAAAGGACTCTTTAAAGAGATTAAGGGTGTGCCACAGAGATCTTCTTAATTGAACAATAGGGTCTTTAGGAAGCTTAGGGTTTTGCTCTTCAGCCTTCTCAATGGAAGCCCAAAGTAAAGAAAAGTTTTTTTTTCAAAGAGATGTATGAATGTGGCTTTTGTCCTGTAGATCGAATAGCAAAACACCACTGAGATTCACAGAAGACCCATAAAGTTTTTGAAAAAATTATGTCAGGAAAAACATCACCAGCATGGACTGAAGTGGACAGTGTGACCTCTTCCCCTTGAGTATGGGCTGGACCTAATTACTCACTACTGAAGAATGGAATATGGCAAAAGTGATGGGATTTCACTTCTGAGATAAGGTTACAAAAACTACAACTTCCATCTTGCTTATACCCTCTCTTTCTCTGCTTCTTCTTGCTTGTTAGCTCCAATAAAACAAGTTACCATGTTATGAGATGCCTTATAGAGAGGCCCATGTGAAAAAGGAACCAAGGGCAACCTTCTGGCAACAGCCAGCAAGGACTGAGGCCAGTGAAGAATGGAATAGCGCCAACAATCACGCAGTGAGCTTGGAAGCAAATTCTTCCACAGCTGACCATTGGGATCACTGTAACCCAGATGAAGCCTCAGCTATAGCGTGTGAGAAACCCTGAAGCAGAGCCCACAGCTAAGCAGGGCCCAGATTCCTGACTCATGGGAACTATGAGATAATAAATGTTGTTTTAAGCCACTAAATTTTGGAATAAATTATTATAAAGCAGTAGAAAACTAATACAATAATGTATCATTGTACAGCTCACAGGTCATCAATCCAAGATTTTTCCTCACTTGATAGCACAGGATAATGAATCCCAGTGATAATTAAGAACATAAAATACACACCAGTATTATGATTATGTTAGGATGATGAAGGGCTCTTTTTTTTTTTTAGACAGAGACTTGCTCTGTCACCCTGTAGAGTACAGTGGCATCATCATAGCTCACTGCAACCTCAAACTCCTGGGCTCAAGCAATCCTCCTGCCTCAGCCTCCTGAGTAGCTAGGACTATCGGTGCGCTCCAGCACGCTTGGCTAATTTTTCTATTTTTAGTAGAGATGGGGTCTCAGTCTTGCTCAGGCTGGTCTTGAACTCCTGTGCTCAAGCAATCCTCCTGCTTTGGCCTCCCAGAGTGCTAGGATTACAGGCATGAGCAATCATGCCCTGCCGAAGGGCTCTTTTAAGATAAAAATGTTTTCAATTATTTTAAGATTTATTTTATTTTTCTTTAAAATAGCGGCAAATCTTTCAAAGGTTTTTAAATACAGATATTACTGAAACACAGAATCATACAGCTATAAGAGAATTTAGAGATCAGTTAGTGGTATCCACTCATTTTATAAAGGAGGAAACTAAAAATATTACTTTAAAAATTCCCTTTTGTAATTGCCTTCTAAAGTGGTTTATCAGCTGCATGAGAAAACCAGGCTCATAACTTTGTATCTCACCTTATTCTTGAAACCCAAACATTACAATCCAATTTAACCAACTACTTTATTCACTAGTCTTGACTTTTGGCAAGCTCTAAAAATCAAATCCTTTGTCAAAGGATGAAGATTTGCCACTATTGAGGATAGTCAAAGAAATTAGCTTCAGGCTCTGAAAGCAATTTCATGAGGAGTTCTAAAACTGTTTTAAGCAATGGCAGTACTGCTGGAATAAATGTATATCCTGTCAGGGCAGCTACTTTGAAAGGGATATAGTAATTTGGATCTGTAATTTCGGTTTTGTTTCTTGAAGAGTAGAAACACATTCTATATCGAGTGTGCAGAAAATGATGGCCATCCATAACACAACAACTACAACAACAGAAATTTAAATAAAAGCTTTCAAACAGTGCTTCAATCTTTGCTCAACAATCTACACCTAGGATCTTGAATGTGACCTCTTTGCATTTTTTAAGTTATTGGCTATTTGGGTCCATGACAATTTTGCCATGAGTTCTGTCATTAACTATTGATTTCTTTAATATGTTCCTTCAATATCATATTTAATAACAGAACTAGATTTATAATGGTATAAATTATCATTCCTCAGTCCCAATCGTTTCACCATTTCATATATTTTATACTTAATCCATATTTATACATCTTGATTGGTGCTTAAAATATAATCATCAGAGTTTTATGATTTAGATCTTGAATTGTAAATAAGTTTTAAGTTGCTTACTTTGTTCAGTTGTTTGTGGCTACCTGGAGCACCGATGTTGAGGAAGATTCTGTGGCTTTGCCGGTGTCCATGGGAAAGAATTCCACGTTTTGCCATTTTTGCCATGATCAAAGTGAAAAGGTAGCCACATTTATATTTGATGATCCTTCTTTGGATCACTGCTTTGATCCTTATTGTAATAAAAATTCCTCTAGGGTAGATAATGCTTTAATAAATCGTCAGCCAATTATACCTTAGAGGGAATAAAAGGTTTCCACAGTGTATTATAGAAGGAGAGGGCACGTATAGATATTATGTATTGGGAATGGGGGATTTCATCATGAGAGAAAAGGAAGCAGAATTGTTGCAAAGATAGTTTGGAATTCCATATTTTACAGTTTTATCCTAGTTTAGCCCTAATTATTTTTAAATGTTCCTTTAATTTGGTATAATTGCCTTTTCTCACCATTCAGGAACATTGCAGAAATCTTGAAATATCATATCATCACTATGTTTTCAGGACATTGGTGCAATCTCAGCTCCCTTGTCCTAAGATGGTTGATTTTCCAAACTATCATTTTCCCAAAAAGAGGGCAGAATTTATTGTGGTCTCAGTACATTGTCGAAAACCCTTGGTGGGAGTATTTTGTGGTGTCTCTTGATATTGAATCAGGAAATAATCATATGGTCAATGTCCAATGTTGAATGCCTATTCGATGCCCTATGTTTGGATTCCACTATCATGTCACCTATGCCTGGGGTTCAGAGATTATGAATTTGACAAACCAAAAGATTTTTCCCTGTCTGTAGTAACAACTGAGTACAAGAAGGCAAAAATCAGAAAAGCTGAGAATTAAAACAGCCATACTCTGGCCCTAAAAACTTGAATCAGTCCATGATACTCTAGGTTTGTGCTGGTGTTACCTGCATAGCTTCTCCTTTCCCATGTTCCCCTTTCCTTCCTCCTTGCAATGGTCTGTATCTCCAGCTAAACCTTCTATTGACGTTCCTTTCTTTTTCTCATTTTTTACCTCACTTTGCAGTAGTCATTCAGAACTAAATAGAGTGCCAACCTCTGAACCAATCTATAGTATATTGCTGTGACCTGAATCCCATTTTCTCAGTTACCAATAAATTGCAATTCATTCCTCACAGCTTCCTGACATAACCTCTGACTGGTTCATACTAAATCTTTGCTGTATCCCAGAAATGTAACCTGGTCTAGACTCTAGTTCACTTTTACGGTAACTCAATATGCCTCTTTAGGAGGAGAGTTATCCTAGGGTGTTTTGGGTTTTTTTTTCCCTTTTCTTTTCTTTTCTTCCCCCTTCTCACCTCTCTTATTCAGGACTTTTTTTCTTAAAGTTTGAGATGATGTTCCAAAATTTGCAAGAAAGTACATTCACTATGAACAAAGATTTAAGCACTTTATCCTAATGTCATTCCAACTTGAAGAAGCATAGTACTTTGTTACAGAATAGCTGAACTTCACATTTCTTTCATTCAATTAAGAAAAAAATTGAAAAACACCAAAGTACACATATTTTCTGAAGTCAAGGCTTTGCTTTGGTGTATTGGGAACTTTTCTGAACCCTTTCTGTGAGAAGTAATTGGATGTGTGCATAAGATGAATTATAATTCAAAGCAGTCACTGCAAGCATACCAATTGGCTCACCTAAAAATACAACTAATTTACTACTGGTAAATCCTCAAAAATCAGTTTGCCAAAGTGGGGTAGAAAAAAATAATTACAACTTCTTACCACTAATTATTTAATACATAAATTCATTTGTTTAATTGGGTGTTTATCAGTGACACAATTCAGTTATACTTTATCTTACAGATTAGCAATTTCACACTACTATACCCTATTTCTCTGCACCACTATTACTGCTTGCCACTGCCAATGAGAAACAGCACAGACCATCACCATGTTTCTTGAAAATCCTTTTCAAATAGAAAGTTACTCTTAATTTTATATAATGGTCTGTTTCCAATGTCTGTTATGGATCTCAGATAGAAGACAGGCTATTAATTATCTGAGTGGAGAATGAAAAAGAAAGACACATTATGGACAGTGTATTCCTATAACAGTGAAAGAGAATCTTCATCCCCTAATTAGTAGGAATGATGAGTAGCGTGTTGGTAGCCATGCGAATCTATGCTTCCAGCAAGAGTAGAGTGCTAATGAGTTTACCTGAGGGCTTCCTAGCTCTATTGGAAACTCTCTCTTGTTAGTCAGCTATTTGTTTTCTCCTAGTCTCAATTAATGGAAATTAAAAATAGTTTTATGGTCAGGAAAGTTTTCAAAAAGCTTCCAATTTGGCATTTCTGTCTGTCTCAAAATAGACCATCAGTGACCAAAGGGATGCTTTAAAGTGAATGAAAAAATAACACCCTGTAAAGATAGAGTAAGAAAGCTAAAAAGCAATTTCTCTTTGAGCAAGTTGGTCTATTACTCTCTAAGTGATATCACATCTCTTCTCATTGTACCAATAATTAAAACTATTGGAAGATCGAAACTATAAAGGTGATATTGTAAAAAAAAATCAAAAACAAAAAGCCCCCCAAAAACTAAAGAAGACAACATAAAAGGTACAGTCCAAGGCAAATGTCAGCAACAGGAGGGAAAGCGTACAGGGAGAATCAGATCAGAAATCAGAAAAGAATCAGAAATCAGATCAGAGAATCAGAAAGAGCACAGAGGGTAAAGACTATAGGAAAAAATAAAGAAATAAAAACAACCTTGAGTTACTAAAGTAAAAACATTAAGTGGCAAAAAAGTTGTTTTTTTTAAAAAGGAAAAAGATGAAAAAGTAAAGCAAACTTACGAGGACTTGTACTAAAAGTAGCAAAGGTCTAGTAAAACCTGGCTCTATCTAGACATTGAGATAGTTGCAGAAGGCATGTTCTGTCTCACCACAACAGGAATATGATTATAGGTAGAAATTCTCCTAGAGTTGATGGATAACAGCTTAAGTGGTAGAATCAATGAGGATATTGTGGGAGAAGCAAAAGAGAAAAGCCAGTCTAGAACACAGAAGATAAAGACTTAACAGGCTTGGGAAAATCTCCAGGTGAATGGAGAACCTTGTTACTGACACATAACATGATTTTTCCTTAAGAGAACAGATGGAAATAATAGACAATCAACTATTCTTCTCATTCAAGGAATCTCCTTTGGAAACAGCCCCTGAATTTTGGCCCTGAAGGAGGATGAGTAACTTCTACAATTCTCCTTCTGAAACTATGTTAGGGAGTCTCTTTGTTTACTCTCTTTATCTGCATGACTCATGGATGAAGAAGAAATGTGTACTTTCTGTTCCTAAATAAGGCACAAGGAAATTGTAATTGGATTTTACCAAACCCACACATTCTGCTTTGAGTAAACTAGTAAACAAAGGCCAAAATCCCCTGGAAGGGTTTTAGATCATCTTGTGTTGAAAATTGGATGGAGCCTCTAAGTAGAGGCAGATTTATCCTGAAACAAATGATAATAGAACTTTAGGGCCGCTTCACTTGCATGGCCTCAAAACAGAAGTTAATGCTTTGGGTATCATCTGATTTTGCTGTTGTTTCAATTTTTTTCAATATGCAAAGTGTTTTTTTTTTTTTAAATTTTGAGAAGTTAAGAGTTACGACCACCTCAGTATATGCCATTCTCATTATAAGAAGATATGATGGTTTCAAACCCACACAGAGCTACATTTTCATTTTTAAACTCTGTAGGCACTTCAGAAGTCCAGCTTGGCTTCAAAATACATACACTGGGGGCTTTGGCTCAACCTTTTAATATAAAAAAATCCAATGATGTACAAAAATGTGAAAAGTGTGACAATGACAGCTATTCAATCCTGTGATTGAAAATCCCCTGGAGTGCACCCACTCACACATACTCTGGCGTGGAAACATAAACTAATGCAAACCAGCGCTATCAAGAAACACCAACCTGTGTGTTTTCCATTCTGCCAAGCATAGATCAGTATCTACTCCCAACATTCAGTAACAAAAAGTATGGCATCTTCCCAGGAACAGCAAGGTGGACTTCTTACTCACAATAGACCAGCACAAATAAAACCAGAGAAAAGAGTTCTGTATACTTACATTTACGATAGTCATTTGTGAGGCTCATCACAATTCCAACATAAAGAACAATTCCAACATAAGAAACAAATCCCTTGGCTCTCCTCATGACATCTTTTTTCTCTAGCCAATGTTCTTGTTTGTAGAGGTCTTGGTCATCAACCATATTATTATCTCCTTTGGTCAAAAACTTATTATGTCCATTTTGCTTTTCGTGAATCATCAAGCCTGGGTGAACTATAAGAATCTCTTGTTCTTCCATTCTAAAAACAGCAATTTTTCCCACTCGTATGGGATCTTGAACTTGATGTGTTAGAAAGAGAAGATCTCCTCTATGAAACGCAGATTCCATGCTGCCCCTGAGCACCTTACAATAGGACGTTCGCTACCAGCTATTACCATTAACCCCTTCCAGACCATTAGTGCTGAGGAGACAATTATTCCAAAATTTAAGATTTGATAATAGATATGCCACTTGTTCATCTGCTGCACATCGTCCAAAAGGTCTAGCATCATGGCGGGGACAACAATCAGGACACAGGCAGGAGAGAGGTGTGATATCTCAATAATCTCTATGACTTTTATCATTCTTCATCCCTTTTGTTTCATATTCCATTTTTTATCTGAGTTTTCTTAGCTCTTTAATAGATAAGTTTATGTATGACAAAGAAGGTGCCATATATATAGTTTAAGTCAGTGTCCGTAATTTCTCATTTCTTTCACTGAAGCATTTAAAAAATGATTATGGAATGGGCCTCTGAACAGATATAAGTAGGCTGTTTCTTTCTTTCTCTCATGACTGTTTCTATGTGTGGACCATAATAAGTTCTAAAGTAATGAGTCAATACCTTTGCGGACCCAGGCACCAGTAACTCCCTGGCTCACGTTTTCTGGTTTTACCACTTGAGAGGTGTATTAGTTAGGGTTCTCCAGAGAGACAAAACCAATAGGTGCTTCACCAGCCATCTAGATATCCTTCCATCCAGTCAACACCTAAGATTAACCATCGCAAGGATTGCCACTCCTACCTTATTCTCTTTAAAGGAAAAAAAAAAAAAACAAATCAAAAACTCAAGTGAGTGTAATGTTCACTCTTTAGGGCACTTTGGATATAAGTTTGTTTTGGTAATTTTGTATTCTTTTTCTTAAGAAAGGCCCTCAAGTTGTAAAAGCTTTAGGAGTACAGTGCTTACCTCTGCTTCCAACTGGGATTCCAACCTCTTGTTGCCCACTCTTGAAGAGTTTAGCAGTGCTGGCTTAGGGTATCAGAGTAGGTCAGATGATTTCGGAGCTTGCCTTCAGCCAGATGGCTGAAGCATTTTGGTTATCATCTGGACATATATTGACATTACAATTGTTAGAGAATAAAGAATTATGAATTCTTGCTGACACATCCTTTCCATATTGTTATAATGAAAACACTTAAATTTCTGTCTAGACTAGAGTAGAGAGTATTGGCAGATCTTGGCATTCCTTACATTAGGATAATTGTGTCATCCTAATGTAAGGAATTACTGCCAGGAGGAATTGGGGATGGGGGAGAGGAAAGAGGTAGTAGAAATTCAATGCAGTGTTTACATTATAGAGAAAAATAATTAATTTTGCATGCTTATTTTAATTCTTAACAAATCAACTATTGATTCCCATGTGATATTCATTAAATTATTTTTCTGTTTCAAATATCAAGGTAAGAGACCTAACCAGGCATTGTTTGTAGCAGAAACACCTAGTATAGGGACCAATGACTACCTGGTTAATACAGTATTACTTAAGTAAGGATGAAAGGAGGTAGAGTCTCAGAATTAAGATAGGAGTGAAAGTCGTTAACTTTAAGCCTCTAAAATTTTTGTAGGGAAAAGAATTGGCAAATACTCTCCAGACCAGACGGTGATGGCTAAAGTTTAGGAATTAATCAAATCTGGGAGCCACTCTGAGAAAAAAAGGGGAGTCAATATTAAAGGCCAATGTAATTAACGTATTATTCAGGTGGAATCCCTGCGCTGAGTAAGATGACACTAAATGCTACTCAATGTAATTATGGAGCTCAGGGAAAAGGTAGAGGTGTCTTGATAATTAAGAGGATTACTTTCTCAAAATGTTTTTCATTTTGTACCCCAAATTCAGTGAATAAATATGTGTTTTGTTTTGTTTTTCCTCCTCTGCATTTTGAAAATTGGGCATTCCACATGTAAATTCAGATTTCTAAAGCTAGGGGGGCGGGGAGAGAAGGCAACACTGTCTGCATTCCTGGGAAACTGCAGTTGTTGGGAGGCGTGTGGCAACTGTGCCCTTTGCAAAGGCAAGCAAGCTCATTCCACTTTGCCATGATCCCGTCTCTCCCCAGTAATGACACCAAGTCCCCTTCACTCATTTTTATTACCTGCTTAAAGTCTGAATGCTTCAATTTATGATTCTTAGTGTGGAATGCCCTATTCCCCCCAAATTAATGACTTTTCTGAGATATGTGTTTCACTTATAAGTTCTTTAATTATAGGGATCAGCTCAACTGTAGCACATGCCGGTACAAATATTGGAAAAAAAAAAAAAAACCCCAACAAGGAGGCTCCGTCTGCATCATTAACAATGGCTCAGAGCTGTCGTTCTTTACCTGTTCTGTGAGACTTGGGTATCCACCTGCTTTACTGACCATCCTGTCTACCCCCTGGAGCTGCTACTCCACCACAAGCATCAGATTGGGTGTTTATGTTAAGGGAGGAGGGGGAATGGATTCAGGGAGAAGCAGAGTGTTCTGGGGAGGTGGGTGGGAATTCAGGCAGGTGACTGGAGGATAGAGATGCTTGGAGGAGGGGATGCGTGTACCTGAGGTTCATGGCAGCCACAAGAGGTGCAAAGAAGCCCTTGAGGGGATTTCCTTTGAGGGGCCCAATTCTTAGGTGCCTTCCCTTTCTATACTTAAGTGTAACCTTTTGTCATCCATGTTATACTTCTTTCCTAAAATTACCCTAAACTTTTAGTAAGGAAATCTGCATTTGGCTAACTGTCTGGTGTGGTAGTCTCGAGACTAGAGTGATGAGTTAATAAAACCAAAGGAGGCTTTCTTAGTCCATGAGTCTCTGGCCCCAGTGAAAAGTGGCAGTTCTGTATGTCTCATGCTGCATAACAGCCACCTCCAAAACTTAAAGCCATAAAATGACAACCATATTATTATGTTCACAAATCAGCAAATTGGGCAAGGCCTCTGCAGAAATACTCAAATGACTGAGGGCTGGAGCAGCCGGCCACGTATGCCTTGCTCTTATGTCTTCTCATGAAGTCTCTCCAGCAAGGTGGCCTCAGGAAGGTCAGGGCTTTTACACAGCAGCTGAGAACTCCAAGAGTGAATGCAAAGCTTCTTATATCCCCACCTTAGAAACTGTAAAATGTCACTTCTGCCACATTCTATTGCTCAAGTAAGTCTCTAAGGCCAGCAGGTTTTAAGAGCAGAGGAATTAAACTATGCCTCTCAATGAGACAGCAGCAAAGAATTTGTGGACGTATTTAATCTACCACTGTGGTCTTGTAAGCTTACCAGGTGCACCGTGACACGGATTTCAGGCAGTTATTGGCTCTCCAGAAGGGTAGCTCCATGGCAGAGCTGGGAACTGAGGAGGATGATCCACAACACTACAGGAGAACTCTGCAGGGGGACCCACCCAACAGAGACGGCAGGATCAAACCTTTGCATGACTCCTAAGAGGGAAAGAGCACTGCCATTAGAAAGGGGAACAGAGGCAACCTGAATCATTTCTGTCAGACTGTTGAATAGAAAGCAGTGAATGCATTGAAAGGATGCCAACATCTCAGTTATTTTGATGACACTTAACTGGTTATCTTAAATATGTAATACGATGCTGAAGAAGGCTGAAAAGATTTCAGAGCAGCCAAAACAGTAGTACAAGGTCCAGATGGCAAAGTGTATTTACATATTCCTAAGAGGGCTTCCAGGTCTGAATTAAAGGACAAGCTCACTCTTACATACAACTAGAATAAATGCAGTTTGTGGTATTTTAGCAGACCATAAATTTAAAGTCGCTTAGTTGATTGGTGTGGATAGGGATGGGTAATGCTGCTAGAGGTAAGTTCACTGACAGCAGCAAGAAATAACTCAGGTGTTAAACCTAAATAGCTTCCAAACCTTGGCATCTTTCTTCTCTATTTCATACTTGATTCCCCACCACACAAAACTCTGGGCCAGTGGTCTTCCTCTACGGGCTCATCTTTATCCCAATTCCCAGGTCAATAGAAACTCACTCACTTGAAGAATCACTTTCTGAAGCTCAGTGTTAAGTTATCTTTGGAGTGAAGTTTCAATGACTGGGAATTCTCTCATTTCTGAGCCCACTCTTCCAATTTTTCTCATCCGTCTAACAGGGATTCACCCTAGGTCCCTGTTTTCAGGGTGTTATTGATACCTGATGTCTAAATCTCTCTTGTATTGAGGCCCTACCCTTTCAGGAATTAGCCACTGCACATGAATTCCTGCTTAGTTAGTAGGGCTATTTCATCTGCTGAAGGATATTTCCAATGTCAACTACCTATCTGCTAAACTACTAAGTGTCCCTAATCCAAGCCCCCTCTGTCCGTTTGTCCTCATGTTAGGATGCCAGACTCTTCTTTGTGAAACCCTGTTGCTGGTTGTCCAGACCACAGCTGAAGAGCTGAGGGGGTGGCCAAGTCTTGACCCTACGTTCTTCACTGTCCCCTTCTCTAATGTCAGCACCCTCTGCTGGCTGAGCGTGCTTATTGCCCCCAGTGGCCCACCCAGTGCTGTTGATGTAGATGATATTCCTCTCCCTGTCTGTCCGATCCTGCTCTAAATGGTTGGCCAATGGTCATTCCCCCTTGATGCCCTAGATGTGACTTCAACATCCCCAAATTCAAAGAGCAGAAAGAAAACAAATGTCTATTGAACAAACGAAAAATCAAAAGAAAAAGTGTAGGATTATTTTGTGAACAAGTAAACTCCTCAAGAATAATGAAAATAGTAACTTACATTTATTGGGCACTCTTGTAAGCCTTTTTATATGGATGAACCCATTTTACCCTCACAACAACTTGGGGAGGTACTATTATTATTATTTTCATTTTGTGGATGAGGACACCAAGGCAAGTAACTAGTCCAGGTTATCTGATCTGACTGGGTAAGTGGGAGGGCTAAATCTTAAACCTGGTAATCTTGCCCCAGAATCCTTGCTCTTACCCATTTTTTTCCAAGGCCTCTATAGATGTCAATATATCCTAGCCTAGTATGGTAACCCAAGCTTACAATCGTGGTCTTGAGTCATCAAGAATATATAGACAAGTTCTGTTTCTACAAAAAGCAGAAAGAATTCTCTTAAAACCTATTAAAAATTGATGGCATTTGGAAAAAAAAATTGATGGCATTTCAAGGGGCCAGATTTGGTTAACACCTCTATGGGGCACTATAACAATAAGTTGTTTCTGTCTTATGGCCATTCACTTTTCATCAGGTTTATTTAACATGTAAGTCACACCACATCTTTAATTTAGACCTAAAGTTTTATAGCATAGATACATACACTAATAGGAGGGGAGTTTTTCATGGAAAAACGGAATTAAAAGATAAAACTAAAAAAATGTAAACTTTATTTCTCATCATAAACTCCATCAGGATCAAGATGCTTTTTAAAGAGATAGTACCAGCCATTTAGTCCATCCCCAAAGAACTGAGCGTTCTTGAAATTTAACCATGTCAATGCAATCTTTTTTTACACTATTAACTCAAGAAAAGTGTATCACTATTAGAAATTTTTTAAGATTAGAAAGCGAAATGAAGACAGAAGGAGTTAAATCAGGATGCTTAATGATTTCTCATTGAAACTCTCACAAAATTGCCCTTGTTAATGAGAGGAATGAGCAGAAGCATTGTCGTGGTGGAGAAGGACTCTCTGGTGAAGACTTCCTGGGCATTTTTTTGCTAAAGCTTTAGCTAACTTTCTTAAAACATTCTCATACTAAGATGTTATCATTGTTTGGCCCTTCAGAAAGTTAACAAGCTCTTACCCATTTTTCTTGCAAATTGCCTTGAGCATCCCAAAAAATTGTTGCCGTGACCTTTGCTCTTAATCAGTCTGCCTTTGTTTTGAATGGACCACCTCCACCTCTTAGTAGTCATTGCTTTGACTGTGCTATGTCTTCAGGGTTGTACTGGGAAAGCCACGTTTCATCTCCTGTTACAATTCTTTAAAGAAATGCTTCAGGATCTCGATCCCACTTACTTTAAAGTTTTCACTGAAATCTCCGCTTTTGTCTGCAGCTGATCTGGGCGCAACAGTGTTGGCACCCATTGAATGAGAAGTTTCCTCAACTTTAATTTTTCAGTCAGATTTGTGTAAGCTGAACCAATGGAGATGTTTATGGTGTTGGCTATTGTTTCTGCTATTAATCATCAGTTCTCTACAATTAGGGCACAAACAAGATTAATTTTTCCTTGCAAATTGATGCGGAGGGTCAGCTGCTACAGGCTTCATCTTCGACATTGTCTCATCTCTTCCTTTTTTTTTTTTTTGAGACAGAGTCTCACTCTGTTGCCCAGGCTAAAGTGCTGTGGCGTCAGCCTAGCTCACAGCAACCTCAAACTCCTGGGCTCAAGCAATCCTGCCTCTGCCTCCTGAGTAGCTGGGACTACAGGCATGTGACACCATGCCTGGCTAATTTTTTTAATATTTATTTTTAGTTGTCCATATAATTTCTTTCTATTTTTAGTAGAGATGGGGTCTCACTTTTGCTCAGGCTAGTCTTGAACTGACCTTGAGTGATCCTCCCACTTCGGCCTCCAAGAGTGCTAGGATTATATCATCTCTTCTTAAAACGAGTTATCTATTTGTAAACTGCTAATTTCTTTTGGGGCACTGTCCCCACAAACTTTTTGTAAAGCATCAGTGATTTTTCCATTCTCCCACCCAAGCTTCATCACAAATTTGGTGTTTTTCCCTGCTTCAATTTTGGCAGAATTTGTGTTGCTCTGATACGGGCTCTTTTCATACTGATGTCTTACCCTTCTTAGTTCCTCAAACAAGATCCTGTTCAGACATGTTATAACAAGTTAGTATGAGAGTATTTTGGTACAAAAAAATTTTGAACTCCATGCATAATTTTTTTCCTAATGTGAATTTTGCATGAACTTTTTGTAGACCTCTTGTATTTTTGGAATATACAAGAAACAAATTTATTTATGGCTTAATGCATTTTGATGCTATGTAATTTTTGTATTACATAGCCCTTTTCAAAATTTTTGATTAAGAATAAAAAAAGTATATTAGATCCACCTTTAAAGCCCCAAACTGAAAATAATTTATCAATTTTTTCTCCTATAAAACATCTGTAGAACTTAGATGATAACTACTAATTTCATTTTTCTAAAACTTTGACCAGGTGATGAAACTACCTTTGTTTTTCACAGTACATTTTTCAAAAAATGAATTTCAATTACTTCACAATTAAGGCACAGTTAGTTTGTTACAGGTCATTATTTAATTGAATCAATCTGGAGTTTACTGCCAAATTATCTCATTAGCATTCAGAGCCTTTAGGCCACTGAAGTCTAAACAAAACTTGCTATCATAAATCTTTTCTGAGAAAGGGCAGATAGGGGTATTAAAAACACATAAATATAAAAAAGAAACCATCTAGGGCATTTAACTGTTTCTTCCTTAAAAATACCCAACATTGATGATGATTGAAAAGCAAGGTAGTGTATGGTGGGCGTTTCTCTACCCTGAAATCACATGAGAATTATAAAAGGTCCTGGGCATTTATACATTTAAAAGGTCTCCATTAGTGACTTCTGATATGCAGCAATCTTGAGAACACTAGTCTAAGCCAGGGTCTGGTAAATTGTGGCTGCTGGCCTGACACTTTGTAAATAAAGTTTTATTGGAACACAGCCACCCCCATTCATGTAGTATTATCTATGGATACTTTGGGGCTACAAAGGCAGAGTTGAGTAGCTATGACAGACACCATGTGGTCCTAAAAGTCTAAAATGTGATCTGGCCCTTTAGGAAAAAGTTTGCCAATGTCTACCACAGGCTAATGTAAGTCAGTATCACCTTGAAACCAAAGACAGGAAAGGACACAATGAAAAAAGAAAACTATAGACCAATATCCCTTATGAATATAGATGCAAAAATCAACAATAGAAGGCTAGCAAACTGAATTTAACAGATTATCAAAAGAATAATCTACCATGACCAAGTGGGCTTTATCCCGGGATGCAAGGATGGTTCAACTTACATAAATCAATTAATATGATTCACCATGCAATAAACATGCAAAAACAAAGTTCACATGCTCATCTCAATAGATGCAGAAAAAGAATTCGATAAAATTCAGCACTTTCATGATAAAAACCCTCAAAAAACTAGGCATAGAAGGAACATATCTCAAAATTATAAAAGGCATATATGAGAAACACACAGCCAGTATCATACTGAATGGGGAAAAGTTGAAAGCATTCTCACTAAGAACTAGAACAAGACAAGGATGCCCTCTGTAACCACTTCTATTCAACGTAGTACTGGAAGTCCTAGTTAAAGCAATCAAGCAAGAGAAAGAAATTCAGGATATCCAAATCAGGAAAGAGGAGGTCAAAAAATACCATTTTTTGCAGATGATAGGATCTTATAACTAGAAAACACCAAATATTCCACTAAGAGATTCCTGGAATTGATAAATAAATTCAGCAAAGTCTCACGTTACAAAATCAATGTACACAAATCAGTAGCATTCTTATACACTAATAATAGTCAAACTGAGAGTCAAATCAAAGACTGGCTATCATTCACAATTGCTACAAAGAAAATAAAATACCTAGGAATATACTTAACCAAGGATATGAAAGATCTCTACAAAGAAAACTATGAAACACTGAGGAAAGAAGTCCCAGATGATACAAACAAGTGGAAGAACATATCATGATCATGGATTGGTAGAATCAACATTGTTAAAATGTCCATACTACCCAAAGCGATTTACAGATTCAATGCCATCTTCATCAAAATACCAACATAGGGGGCAGAGCAAGATGGCGGACTAGAAACACCGCCAGACAGAGTGTCTCTACAGAAAAGACAGCTACTAGAAGATATTAGAAGAAAAAAGCAAACAAACGACCATACATCGGGCGGGGGTCAGACAGAGGGGCACCGGAGACTACGGGAGACTCCACGGGTGGAGGTTGTGGAGGAGAACTGGAAGGAGAGACCTCCCGAGCCAGTGGCTTGGAGACCAGCGGCAAGGGTAGGTGGAGCAGTTAACTTCCCCTCCCTTGCATCTCGGACTGCTGGAGGGCTCCCCAGCAGTTGGAGAGACCTGCGGACACCAGTCCAGAGACAGCCACCGCCAGCAAGAGGTAAGCCTGTAGCGGACGCGGCACCAGGCTCCCAACCCCCTCGGGGCACCTCCATGTGCACAGTCCCAACCGCGCAGCAGGCGCCATATTGCTGCACTCTCCCCTCCCCTGCCCCTACCGCAGCTGCCAGAGAGACAATATAGCCACCAGCTGGAGGCATCTCCAGGGAACGGGAC
>VBSM01001562.1:52903357-52920757 GCA_008086735.1 Cheirogaleus medius
CAAAAAAAAAAAATACCAACATAGTATTTCACAGATCTAGAAAAAATAGTTCTATGTTTTGTGTGGAACCAGAAAACAGCCTAATAGCCAAAGTAATCTTAAGCAAAAGTAACAAATATCAAAGCATCACGTTACCAGACTTAAAACTATACTACAGGCCTATAGTAACTAAATCAGCATAAAATTGGCCCCAAAATAGAGACATAGACCAATGAAAGAGAACAGAAAACCTAGATGTAAAAGCATCCACATACAGCCAACTGCTCTTTGACAAAGCAGACAACAATATACACTGGGGAAAAGAATCCCTATTCAATAAGTGGGCCTGGGAAAAATAGCATGCCAAAGAAAGAATCAAGATCCATATCTCTCACCATTTATAAAAATTATTTCAAGATGGATAAAGGACTTAAATGTAAGGCATGAAACCATAAGAATTCCACAAGAAAATGTTGGAAAAACTCTTCTAGATATTAGCCTAGGCAAAGAATTTATGACAAAGATCCCAATGGCAATTAAAGCAACAACAAAAATAAATAAATGGGACTTGATTAAATTAAAAAGCTTCTGGACAGCTAAGGAAATAATTAACAGAGCAAGTAGAAAACCTGCAGAATGGGACAAGGTATTCGCAAGCTATACATCCAATAAAGGACTAATAACCAGAATCTACAAAGAACTCAAGCAAATCAGCAAGAAAAATCAAACCACCCCGTTAAAAAGTGGATAAAAGACATGAACAGAGCTTTTCGAAAGAAGATAAACAAATGCCCTATAAACATATGAAAAAATGCTCAACATCACTAATCATCACAGAAATGTAAATTAAAACTCCAATGAGATATCACCTTATCCCAGTCAGAATGGCCTTTATTCCCTAAATCCAAAAACAATAGATGCTGGTGTGGATGTAGAGAGAAAGGCATGCTTATATCCTGTTGGTGGGACTGCAAATTAGTACAACCTCTGTAGAAAACAATATGGAGATTTCTCAAAGAACTAAAAGTTGACCCACCATTTGATCCAGCAATCCCAGTACTGGTTATTTATCCAAAGGAAAAGAAGTCATTTTATCAAAAAGATACGTGCACTCGAATGTTTATCACAGCACAATTTACAATTGCAAAGATGTGGAATCAACCCAAATGTTCGTCATTCATGAGCGAATTAACAAAATGTGGTATATGTATAGCATGTAATACTACTCATCAACAAAAGATGACTTAATGCCTTTTGCAACAATCTGGACGGAACTAGAGACCATTACCCTAAGTGAAGTATCTGAAGAATGGGAAAACAAATATCACATGTACTCACTACTAAATTGGAACTAACCGATGAGCACATATGTGCTAGAGGGAAGTAAAACTCAAGGGAAGGCAACCGGGGAGAGGGAACGAGGAGGGGATGGGTAAAAACTTACCTAATGATCTAGGCAAAGGGCACTCTTATAGCCATGACTCCAGAATTATATTAATATAAACGATTCATGTAACCAAAATTATTTGTACCCCATAGTACTTTGAATTGAAAAAAAAGCAGGGAAAACAGTGTCACTTAAGGTAATGCAATATAAAGATTTTTACTTTCTTCTGTGGTGTGTCTTTCAGCTTGTTATGGTATTTTTATTTGCTATTTAATGTTGCTCTAAATAAAGAAAAATTAAAATTTTAAATTATTAGAACAATTTTTACCATTCATCTTTATATTGTGAAATGCCAGTTTTAAATGTAAATATGAGCACAGATTGTGTTTTATAGCTTTATATGTGTATGTGGAAATGCTACACAAAACCAACTCAACTGTGTTTCACTTTTTGATATGCACACATTTCACTAACACTCTCTAGAGGTTGTCCCACTTTTTCTTTATTTCTGTGCCATCATTTTGAACCTAATACAGGGAAGTAACATAAAAAAGAACATGATTGGCCTTCTTGTTCTTGTTTCCTAGAATACCAGTGCCTTCTTTTTTAATTTGAAGCAGCTTTGGTTTGAAGAGAAAGGCTGGCATCTCAGGGCAGTGTCCTACTAATTTAGTTGTAGATATCACACACTTATCTTGTACGTGCTTTGAGTCATACTGAACTCCCACACACCGTGGCTCTATTGGAATTCTGTGCTCATGTATGCTATATGTGAATGGGACAGGAAGAAACAGTATGTAGGTACAATCTGTACTCTTTCATGACTACTTCCTTTCCCTTATCATAATGCTTTTAAGATTCACACATAGTATGCATATCAGTAATGCATTGCTTTCTATTGATGAGTAGAATTCCATTTTATGAATATGCGACAATTTGTTTAATCCATTCAAGAGTTGCTGAACATTTGGGTTGTTTCTAGTTTTGAGCTACTATATTTTGGCTTCTTAGTTACTATGAACATTCAAATATGCATCTTTGTTGACAGGTTTTCATTTTCTTGGGTAATTCACTAAGAGTAGAGTTGGGTCATATGGTAGGTATATGTTTAACTTTTTAATAAAAAGTTCCAAATGGTTTTCCCAAAGTGTTTTGCAATTTCCACCTGAGATGTTTGAGAATTAGTAATTGCTCCATGTCCTCACCTACCCATGTTATTAACTTTAACCATTCTAGTGGGTAGTGATAATAATTGTGGTTTTAATTTGCATTTATTTATATTTGCATTCTATTTATATTTAAGTTAAACTTTATCTTATAGTCTTGCCTCAGACCATTACTTTGAGTCAACTAATTAATGGAGTTGAGCTTTTTCAGTAATTATTATTATTATTCTTTTTAGAGACAGGGTCTCACTCTGTGGTTCAGGCTGGAGAGTAGTGGCATGATCATAGCTCACTGGCGTCAACTCCTGGGCTCAAGCGATCCTTCTGCCTCGGCCTCCCAAGTAGCTGGGACTATACGCATGTGCCACCATGCCCGGCTAATTTTTAAATTATTTTTTGTAGAGATGGGGGCCTTGCTACATTGCCTACGCTGGTCTTGAACTCCTGGCCTAAAGCAAGCCTCCCGCTTCAGCTTCCCAAAGTACTGAAATTACAGGCATGAGCCACCATGCCCAGCCTTTTTCAGTAAATTTAAACAAGAATATCATAGGCCTCTTTCAAAAACTGTCAAATTCTCATCTGTTCTCTGATCATTTTCAGAGAGATGGTAGAAGCTCAGAAATATTAAAGTTTTCTTTAAGCTGATCAATTTCTTGATTACTTGCCAAGACTTTTTGGTTATGAAGCAGTATCTCTGGATAAATCAACCATGAAAATGAACTTCAGCTATGGTAGATTTTTTGCCTTTAGAAGCTATTTACTAAAGTCTGTGTCCATTATACCAATAATGGGGCTAGAACAGAATTGCTTGACTCTGGTTTGATGCTACTTTAATACTTGAAGTTGTAATCCTGGCTTTCAGAATGGAATAAACAATCAGAGTAGCCTGTAGCAGAAAAACATTTATAGGCTGATGATTGGGCTAAAATAAAGCAGATGTAAGCCAAATTTCTGGAGCCCACTTTTTTCTAAGATGTAATTCACAATGTAAAACTCCTCCAAGAAACCTGTTCTTCCACTGGTTAAGAGGTAAATAAGACTGCCTGAGATGTCAGACAGGTAAATACATCTCCTATATTGCTCTACATTGGGCCTACAATTAATCCTGGAACTGAAATGCTTCTGAATCTTCTAGGGAGTTTTGAAAAAATAAAGGCCTAAAGGAAAGGACATGCTTTCAAAAACGTAAGTTATGTGTGATAGCCAGAGCTTTGTTTTCCCAGAGAATAGCAATTGGATGACTCAAAAAGCTTAATTAAGAGGTTATATTGCTTCATGACTTTCATTTCGTTTCTGATTTTCTCCCTCTGAGGTGACTCAGCCAGGTAAGGTGTGTGCATTAGTTCAAACAATTCTTTTACACAGTTGGCTTTTCATGCCATGGGCTGTGGAATATGGAACACAAATAAATCACATTTTTAAAGTGGCAGTGTAACAATTTCTGTTAATCCTTATGTTGTGGTTAGATGCCAATAACTCCACGAAGGCTACAATTTAAAATAGCAATTATTTTAAAGTATGTCTCTTTTGTACACCACTAGGAAATTGGATTATGTTTTCTGAGCTTCCCAGGAGCATTAGCCAAAGCATAACTAAAGCTTTTCCAGTATTATAAATCATTTTTGTAGGCTCACAGATATTTTATAATAAAGGTTGGGATTTCCCTAATCTTTTAAATGTGAAATTCATGTTTCTTTTTCTCCATTAATCCTTATCCCATTTCTGTGACTTCACTCTCACAGTAAATTTATCTAGGCTATCAGCCAAAGTGGAGTGCTTGTTTACTTTCTTCCTAAAGCCAGTCTCTTCATCCAAATTACCCATGGTAGATTAGAACTCGATTTTGACCTTGCTGCAAGAAAACAGGTAAACTCAGTTATTGTGGATCATGGGTAGGTGACAGGTTTATAAATTATCCACTTATTTTGTTGGAATTAACTTTCAAGAGGAGGCTTTTCTCTCCAGAACGTATATTAAAGGTTCTGAGAAAAATAAGGTAGGACTTTGTCGTGTACTCAAAATGAATCAAACTGTAACATTAGTATTCATTTTAAAAACTGCTTATCATTGGAAATTGGTAGTTTGCTTTGTTGGATGTGTGCTTACCCAATTATACAATATCTTTTTTTAGGAGAAGGAAAGAAAAGTTTATTAATTTGCCAGCAAACTCTATAGTATCTTAATTTAAAAAAATCCTAGATGTCAGCATATTTAAATTCTGAGCACTATTTGACTTTATAGAAACTCTGCCTCAACTTCATTCCAAAGGAAAAAAAAATAAACAAATGAATAACTAAACAAAAACCACTCTATAAAGACCCTCAGCTGAATTATGAGTATCATATTTCAGGGGAAAAATATCTTTAGGATTTGAATCCATTTAACTTGATTTTTAGTACAAAATCATAACAATAATTGTCATTGGAAAAGTTTGCTTTAGTTTAAGAGAATATAGTAGATACCATTCCAATAAATGAAATTCAGAATTTCAGGTAAATATTATTTGCTACAGATATAGCTCTGCATTGCATAATAATGGTTAAATTTCCTATCACTTAATGTGTTGATTTTCTATTGTATTCCTTTGGCTATAGATATTAGAATACCTGATTTAAATGGTTTAACAAAAGTAATATAATTATCTCACCAAAAAAGAAGCCCATAGCATAGTGCTTTCAGGATTGGCTTGACATCTTAGTAATATTATGAAGGATTCAGATCTTTCTGTATTTCAACTCTCCAATCTCAGTGTATTGTCTTGGACCCTAAACTTTTTGGATGTGAGAGTGTGGCTATAGTTTAGGTATCACATGTAGAGATGACATCATTTGTCATAAAAGATAGACAGTTTCCTCCCACATTTCTTTTTAACAGGAATGAAAATTTTTCTCAGAAGTTCCCTGGCAGACTTTCCTCTGGGTCTCTTCTGCTAGGATTGGGTCACAAGTTGGCTGCAAGGAAATTTAAGAAAATGATGTGTGACATTTTGAGACTCTATAGTTGAATGACATCTTGTCCAGATAGAAAGAAGTATGGAAGAGGAAGGAATTTGACAGTTGGAAAGATAACAGTTGTCTACCAATAGTTTATATCACACGTTATCACTATATTTTGGTAAATAAAATTACTAAGAATTACGTGTAATTTTATTTAAAGTAGACTTTTGTTTGCTTTTGCAAAGGAATTTGCAACAATAAATTGCAGATATTTTTAATGGGAGATGCATAGATTAATTGTACTTAAACTTCTTGAATTGTTCTCAAACAAATTTTAGAAGTCCTTTTTTAAACATCCTTAGAAAAAGAAAAGAAACCTTATTGTGCTTTTGCAGTTCCAAGTAATAGAAAACAATAAGATGTGATGAATTGAGAAACCAAATCACACTCTTTCAATGGAATGTGGCAAAGACCAACCGACTAGTAAAATGATTAGCATAGACAAAGGCACAATGGAAATCAATCAGATTAAACAGACATCAATGCTATAATTACATTCCCCAGCAGATGTAGAGCTGAAAACACGAGGGCATCTGTTTTGTTCAAACCAAAGCTAGATTTTATAGACACGGTTTGGGAGGCAGAGGGCAACAGTAAATCATCTCTCTTCATTTGGCTTTATTCATTTAGAAGGCAACTAGATTTCTAGGAGCCGGACAATTCCATTCAGGAAAAAGTGACAACAAAAAAGAATTAAACAACAAAAACAACACTAAAACAAAAATTATACCTTTTTTTGAATGTTTCTATTCTGAACACATATTTCTCTTTTTACAGTTTTCTAGTTTTACCTAAAAAGAATACAGGTCCTCTCTTCAAAGCAAACAAACTTTAATGTAAAATATTACTCAAGAACACCATGTCAACAGGGATTCATGAATCCTCACAATGACTTATTTTATCGTTTCCCTCTTTTTTAACAGAAAAGAAAACAACTCTATGAGTTTGAAAAGGGACTTAAAATGGCTTGTGTAATAAGTTCCCAACTAAATGAACAGAATGTAAGGCACCTTATATTTTCACCAAAGGCAAAGGAGAGCTTCAAACTTTCCACTAAGCACCAAACTGAAAACAATCCTGGTTGCATTTTGTCAACGGAAAAAAAGCCAAACTCTGTAAAATAATTTTAAAGAGATTTATTCTTAGCCAAATTTGAGGATCATGACCCGGAGCCACACCGAAGAAGCCTTGAGCAAGTGGACTTGCTGTGGCTGGGTGACAGATTGTTTTTATACATTTCAGGGAGACAGGGGTTACACTTAAAGTTATAAATCAATATGTGAGAGGCATACATTGGTTTGGCCCGAAAAGATGGGCCATTTAGAAGGGGTGGGGGCGATTACAGGTTATAGACAGGTTTAAAGATTCTTTGGCTTGTAATTGGTTAAAGACATGAAGGTTTGAGCTGTTTATCAGAGATAAACCTCAGGACATATAATTGTTGTATAAATTGAGGACCTGCAGGTTTGTCTTGCATACTCTTAGGCCTGTCAATGGGTTACAAAGGATGTCTCCAAGAAGTGGGGGCATGATGAGGCATGTCTGACCTCCCTCCTTGTGGCAGACAATTTAGTTTTAGGATATTCCTCTGGCCAAGAGGGGATCCATTTAGTCAGCCGGTGGAAGGCGAGCCTTAATATTTTATTTTAGTTCACAATTTAATTGAGGATTAATAGAGAGTGCAAAAATTATAGCACATTATTAAGGAGTTATTCCACTCTCTGAAAGATAACGTGCTTTTCTTATGAGAACAAGCAAATTACGTTCAAATTTACTTTAAAAAAACCTCATCTAATGAAAATAGAGAAATGCCATTTTATTAATCTATTAATTTTTCAAGAATAAAGGATTAATATATTCTTCATTATCTTAAAAGTCAAAATCTCCATTTCAATAGAGTGTTTTTAAGGGGAGGTGGAGAGAGGTTCTAATGAATATTTATGTTTAACTCTACCCAGATTTGTTTGGTGACAGGACACAAAGCGTTTTTATGTTCTTTTAAAAATGTGTGTGGAGCCCAATGTGAAAAACAGGATTGGGGATCACATTCAAATTGCTAGAGTTGAATGTACCCTAATGGGCCATTTGAAAGGTCTTAAAACAATCATTGTTTTTCATAGGAACAAATGGCTTTTCCTCTAAGACACAATAGGCAAAACCAGTAGTCATTTAATTGCAGCCTAATTGAGCTGAAGATATTTGGTTTAACTTGTGAAGTATTTGAGTCAGCAGGAGCCATTAAGAACTCAGCATCTGATTATTCCTTCTGTCAGTCAGTAAGGCAGCAAATATTTATTGAACACCGTCTATACACTGTGATAAATACTGGGAACACAGCAGTGAACAAATTATAGGTTCTTCCCTCAACTTTCAGCCTTCTTTCTCTCTTTTGTCTTTGTCGTTAGAGTCCAGTGGAGAATTCTGAAACCTGTTTTTTGAGAGATTCTCTAATGATGCTAAAGGACCCAGAAAAATATAACCACCCATGTAGAGGATATACATTACATGCCTTTCAGGTTTCAGCTTAAGCATAACTTTTTACAGAGAACCTTTCTTAACACCGCCCCCCCACCTCACCGCCAAGCACTCACCTTAATAAAATTAAATCAGACTGTTGTGGGCCCCAGTGTTACATTGAAAAATACTTCCTTCCTTTTTAAGTCTTTAATTTATTCTGAATCGATTTTTGAATATGGTATGAGATAAGGGTCCAATTTCATTCTTCTGCATGTGGATATCCAGTTTTCCCAACACCATTTATTGAAGAGACTGTCCTTTCTCCATTGTGTCTTCTTGGCATCTTTGTTGAAAATCAATTGACAGTTCATGTATGGGTTCATTTCTGGGCTCTCTATTCTGTTCCATGGGTTGATGTGTCTGTTTTTATGGCAGTTTTATACTGTTTTGATTACTATAGCTTTCTATCATAAATTTTGAAATCAGATAATGTGATGCCTCCAGCTTTGTTCTTTTTGCTCCAGATTGTCTTGACTATTTGGGGTCTTTTATGGTTCCATGTGAATTTTAGGATTTTTTTTTCTATTTCTGTGAAAAAAGATATTGGGAATTTTATGGGAATTGACTGGAATCTGTAAATCACTTTGGGTAGTATGGACATTTTAACAGTATAAATTCTACTACTCCACAAATATGGAATTTCTTTCTATTTTCTTCTTCAATTTCTTTCATCAATGTTTTATAATTTTCAGTATACAGATCTTTTACCTCCTTAGTTAAATTTATTCCTAAGTATTTTATTTTTTCCTGGAACTTTAAAACTGCTGGAAGAAAACAAAGGGGAAAAGCTTCACAACATTGGTCTGAGTGATGATTTAAAAAAATTAACCTTCAAAACAAAAAGCAAAAATAGACAAATAAAATTGTATCAAATTAAAAACCTTCTGCACAGCAATGGAAACAATTAACAAAGTGAAGAAACAACATACAGATTAGAAGAAAATATTTGCAAACCATATATTGGGTAAGGGGTTAATGTCCAAAATATATAAGGTACTCAAACAACTTAATAGAAAGAAAACAAATAACCTAATTTTAAAATGGGCAAAGAACTTGAATAGACATTGCTCGAAAGAAAACATAAATGGCCAGCAGGTATATGAAAAAATGCTCAACCTCACTAATCATTAGAGTAACACAAATTAAAACCGCAGTGAGATATCACCTCATACCTGTTAGAATGGCTATCATTAAAAAGATAAAAGACAAGTGTTGGTGAGGTTGTGGAGAAAAGGGAACCCTTGTACATTGTTGGTGGGAATGGAGATTAGTACAACAATTATGGAAAACTGTAGGGCAGTCTCACAAAAAACTAAAAATAGAATTACCATATGATCCAGCAATGCCACTTCTGGGTATATATCCAGAGGATTTGAAATTAGTATGTAGAAGAGATATCTGTGCTTCCATGTTCATTGCAGCATTATTCACAGTAGTCCAGACATGGAATCAACCAAAGTGCCCATCAACAGATGGATGGATAAAGAAGATGTGTTATATATAAACAATTAAATACTATTTAGCTTAAAAAAGAAGAAAATTCTGTCACTGTGATAACATGGATAAGCCCAGAGGACATTTTGCTAAGTGAAATGAGCCAGGCACAGAAAGACAAATACCACATGATCTCACTTATATGTGAAATCTAAAAAAGTCAAACTCGTAGAAGTGGAGAGCAGAATGGTGGTCACCAGAGGCTGGGGGAAGGGGTAAGGGAAAAAGGAGAAATGTTGGTCAAAGAATAGAAACTTTCACTTAAGCAAGAGGAATAAGTTTTTGAGGTCTATTGTATAGCATGGAGACTATGGTTAAGAATAATTTATTGTAAAATTTAAAATTGCTAACAGAATAAATTTCAAATGTTCTTATCACCAAAAATGATAAGTATTTGAGGTAATGGATATGTTAATTAGATTGATTAAATCATTCCACATAGTATACAAAACATCCCATTGTATGCCATAAATATATATAATTATAATTTGTCAGTTAAACATAAAAATAAGTGAAAAAACATTTTCTTTCTTTTATTTAATTTAAACCAGAGGAAAGAGCATGACTGGAAAATTAATGCAGTTGTAAATATGCCTATTGTGTTACATAATAAAATCTCTGAATGATCTTAAGTGTCATGCTAATTAGCGTCAGCTTAGTTCCCATTGTTTTATAGGCAGTGAAGTGACCAGATATAAATACACTAGGAACTCTGTTGGAGTTTTGTTTCTTAGGATATAACTCTTTACCTGACGGCCTTTAGATAAGAGCTTGGGTAGGTGGAGAAATATTTCTCTGTTCTATAAAAGACAATAGTGCAGTCGTGATGATAAATGCGTTCATTTACCTAACAAGTATTTATTGGGTACCTGTAATGTGCCAAGTAGTGTTCTAGGCACTGGGAACACTGTAGTCCACAAGATGAGGAAGGTCTCTGCTAGCTTGGAACTTCAATTCTGGGGTATAGGTGGAGTCAGAGAATAACAAGTAAACAAGGGAACAAATAAGGTTCTTTCAGAGAGTAAGTATCACTGAGGAAACAGAAGAGAGTGAAATGGGGCAGAGAGTCACCAGGTTTAGGAATGGGGGAGTTCTTTGGTGTGAATGGTCAGAAAAGGCCTCTTGATGGTATCTGGCATTTAGCTTTAGGGTTAGGAGGAACTCAAGGATGAAGGCACCTGTGACCAGCTGAGAGACTATGTCTCATCTGAAACAAGCAGGGCCACTGGACTCTTGCAGACTATTTCCACTTGGCAATGGGGAGAGAGGCACGATGGTGCCAGATCTAGTTTTTCAAGAGAAGCCTGAAATTTAGATTTCAATAAGAAATTGCCTTTTAAAATGTTGGCACACAAAATGTAGAACATTTGCCAACCAACATTATACTACTGGGAACCAAATTCATGGGAGGGCTGGATCAGGGAAGAGGGTTGCCAGCACTTTGAATCTGTGCTCTAGATCTTTCTTCTGGTCTAGATTATCTAAAGCTAATCTAATAAAATAGTGTGGCCTAAGATGTTAATAGTAGACTGTGGCTTAATGTGTATATCTTCCAGAAGTAATATTGACAATATAACCAGGACTTTGCACGAATTTCCAACAGTAAGGCATGTTAGAAAAAGAGACTACTGAATAATAATTGCCTGGCTCACACTCCTTCAAGTTACAGCCATAGGCCTCCACCTGTTTTTCCCTTTGTAATGCTCCCTCTACATGTAGACAAGTAAAAACAATGGGAACTAAACTGATGGCAATAAGCATGATAATTAAGATTATTCAGAGATTTTCTTATAAACCACTATAGGTATATTTCAAAATGTATTAATTTCCCAGCCATTGTCTCTTTTCTGGTTTAAATGAAAATAAATGGAAGGAAGGAAAAGAAAAATTTGGACACATAGATTCTTTGACTTAATAAGGGGATAGCATATAGATATTGTGACTAATGCTTTATAAAATTAAATTACAATGCATGCTTTGTGGCAAGAAGCAAATGATACTTAGTTGTAGCATTTTCAGTTATGTTCTCTTTTAGGTTTACTTGGAATGATTTTCCATTGCCTCTTTATCCATCTAACTCCTTCTTCACATCTCAGCGTAAATGTCAGAACTTGGCTATGATTCTTGGAAAAATCATGCCACATAGTGTTAATGCCTCATCGTTTCTAAATAGAGGCTTTATTTTTCTGATCCTAAAGCATAGAGAATATTATAAGCAATTCTGTATTTGCTTTTTAAAGAAAAAATTAGCAATCTCCCATGTGTTTATACAATTAAGTGCAGATTTTTTCCCACTGTGTCTTTTTTCAAACCAAATAATGATTTCTAAGACACTTGACCAAGTTTTACTTTTCTTTTAATTTTGAAACATTTCAGATCCACAAAAACTGATGAAAATAAATAAGATTATAAAATATCTTAAATAATGCACCCTTTATTTAAGAATTACTTACATTGATTGGGTAAAAACTTCCCGGGATAAACTCTTTTGGAAAACAAATTATTTACATTAGAAATAGATTTAAAAATTAAAATAACTATACAATTTAGATTTTATAGCTTACCAAAAAAAAAGAAGGAAAAAAAGAGTATTGAACCTTTTAAAGGAAATCTTTCTTGACTGGAGAAGCTACTCAGCAAGGACAGATGGCGTTGGGAAGGGCAATGGGATCCCCTGTAATGCTGATCACAGCAATCATGGTGGTGATGGGGAAAGGTAGAAAAAGCTCCCATGTGCTTAGGCAGCTAAGATGTGAACCCATTCATTTCGAATTAAAAACTAGAACCATCTTCTATAAGACTTACACACAGTCATGAAAATCACAGCCAACTCAATGACCTTAATTGCTTTTAGTTTCTTTGTTCTAGTTCATTGTTTTTCACTCTCCTGTATTTTTACAGTTATTCGTATGGTCAGGAGTGGAGCATGCTGTTTTCGATAGATAGAATATTTACACCCTGAATGCAGCCACTTAGAAATTACCTGCAGTATGTTTCTTTTTTTTCTTTTGAAAATCTTAGTGAATGTTATGTACTTTGAAGAGGTTAAAACATATTATATTGATCCAGGGAGAAAGTATCTTCTACATAGACTTTTTTTTTTTCCCCAGAAACTGAAGGAAACTGTTTGTTCTTAAGAATGCCATTTTGACCTCTCTGTTACATTGTCCATTTGGAGATATAATAGGCTATAAACTGTTCTTTCTGCAAAATGAGCTTGTTTTAAAGTTAGACTGTGGTTCAAAGAGAGTTTTTGTACAGACCATTCTGAGAAGCTAGGACTCTGGAGGGTGAGCCGTGAGTACGGGCACTGGAGGAAGCAGGATGCAGGATGCAGGGTGGAGTTGCCAGGTGGGTTTGGATCTTGGCTATGGAAGCAGGTATCTGAGGATCTTTTCGCTTTTCAGTTTGGCGCTTGAGGATGTAGTTTGGTTTTCTTCAAGTCACTTACAGAAAGTAAGCAAATAGCTTAGAGAAACCCATGCTTAGCTTCTAGATGTCCTGTGTACATTTTATATAAGCTCTCAGACTCCCCCACCCCCAAGTCCCCATACTCAAACTACCAGGTTTGCCGTTACCTAACAACTACTTACCATTTCATCTCCAGGGTATAATCCTCCTACCTCAGCCTCCTGATTAGCTGGGACTAAAGAGGTGTGCCACTGCACTAGCCTGGATTTTTTTTTTTTTAACACCTCCCTCCTCTATATGACAAAATTATTTTTAATAATTATCACAAAATAAAACTAAAAATAGTAGCCAGCAAAGCAATGAAAACAGTGAAGATTTCTCTTTTATTTAATTTCATACACAATCATTCAGTTAGAAGTTTAAAAATTAATAAATTTAGAGAATAAATATTATCTTCAACAGAAAAATGTAATGAATTGATAACATTTAATTACTTTAATGCATTTTTTTTTAAAAAAAGGAAAAATAACTTATATCTATATATTGGTCTGTCACTAAATCAATAACATTCTCTTTTCTGTATTCAAGCCTTCTGCAAATTTCAGGCTTCTGTCAATGGCTTCTTTGAAATAGATTTTTGCATATTTAAGTTCATTCGCAAGTATAGGCAGATTATCTATCATCCTTCTTAGTTGATTCAAAGAACATTTTTTATTAATTTTAATTTTGAAATGTTTCTCTGGCACAAAGCAACAATTACACAAATAGGAAAATTCTTAAAAATAATGATAAGTTTGGCAGAGATTTGTAAAATTCTCATTTCATAATAAATTCCAGATATCCTACTACTCTCATATCTTTCTTTGGGATTGATTTTAGCAGCCTTCAAATGTTTTTGGATTCAAAAAATTTTACACATAGATAAAAATTCCAAGTGGCTATATAGAATGACAGAATTGAAGTAAAAAGTTCTGTTTCTGCATCTTTACAATCCCAGCGCTATCATTTGCTTATTTAAAATCTACCGTTTAAATGCTATGTAGTTCAGAGGCGTTGCAGGTAGACACGGCACCCAAGTAAGCTGGAAAGATTCCCAATGGTCTTGAACCTCCAACAATTCCTATGGATGAGTCTGCTGGAGTCATAGTATAAATGTATAATGCGGAATTCTCTTAATTTTCCTCCATGTAGAATACAATGTTTATCAAAGGATAAATAATTTTTAAAAGTTCTGGTTAGAAATTTACAGATATATCATTAAAACTCAGTAGTAACCACATCAATTGTTTAGAACTTATGCTCAATGAAAGTTTATTTTCGGGTGGGAGTATTTGATCACTGACTTTGTTTAGGATTGATGACACTTGGTGAAGATAAAAAGCAAACTTTTAATTTTACTATTTTCAAATTCTCTATCCACATTGAACCCCAATTTTGTCTTCACTGGAATGGACAAATCCCACTGTCCCACCTTTGACCACAGAAAAAAGTAGCAAGTGGAGGGAATAAACCAGATTGAGAAAGAGTGTGTAATGTGCTATATACCCATGTAACCCTTCCTATATACCACCCCAACCCTGTTTCATAAGAGAGATTTGCAAATTGTCTTATGTGTAACCTCTGGATCTGCTTTTCTCCATATGCTAAGGTAAGTCATTGTTTTCACTTAGAAGATCCCAACCCCGCGCATACTGATACTGGTCTGTGGCTTGTCAGGGACCCGGCCGCAGAGCTCCGCCACCCGCCACGCCCCCTGCCCTTCAGTCTGTGGAAAAATCATCTTCCATGAAACTTCGCAAGGGAGGTGCTGCGTGGCAGGAGCTGCGTGGCTTTTATACAGCCCATTGCTCCTTGCATCACCACCTGAGCTCCACCCCCACCCCCACCCCTGTGGAAAATTGTCTTCCATGAAACCAGTCCCTGGTGGCAAAAGGGTTGTGGACCTCTGGGTAAGCAACTGAGTTTTGATACCTACCCTCATCTCATTCTGGGCAATTTTAGTCTCCCTTACTTTCCGGTACCTGATTCTTGGCCACCGCTGCCTGCTGTTGGGTCCAGAGTTTTAGCAACTTATGGCTCTTATTTCAGTTCTATTTCTGGTCCATGGGCCTGTGTATCTTGTTTCTGAATTCGGTGTTGGTTGTGCTTCATCTTCTATTAAGAATACATTTTATGTGCTGTTGTTCTGTGTTTACAGTAAAGGTGGGTCCAGCAGAGCTGAAGGTAGAGTCAGTTTCTCTCTTCTCTGTTGGCATGTATGTATTAATGTACATTTAAAACTAAAAAGTTCTGGAGTGAAACACACTGTACTTATTACAGCAGTTATCTCTGGGGATAGGAGTAAGGAACCCAAATTGGGGATGGTGTCAAAAATAACTTCAGAAATATTCAGTAATTTGAAATTCACTTAAACATTAATGAAATAAAACAATGAAAGTAAGGGGAAGCATTTAATAAATTCTTGCTGCTTTATTCTTTTTAATGTTTTACTTAGAAGCATGATTTTTATCTCAATTAAATCTTTATCTATTTAGTATGATAGCCCTTTAATGGAATTTTAATATAAAATATATATTATGTTGTTGCATTTCTTGCTTTGATTAAAAGATGTTTAAATTTTAAAAATTGGGAACTCATTCAAAGTATAATTTTGTATAATATTGTAAGGAAACATGTACTCTTCCACTGCTAAAATCTACAGAAATAGAAGTCTACTGTGTTGCCATTTTTCTTAAAGTAATCGATTTACTAAGAAAACTCATTTCTCTGTGGTAGTTCTTATTCACTGATACATAACATAATGCCTAAATGCCTTAATTGTATTGTTAGGTGGAAGTTAAATGAATCAAATATGATGTTGAATATGATTCATATTCTGTACTATATTTTAAGACAACAAGAAAGAATAGAGCAATAACTACAAAAGCAGATGGGACAAATATGTTAGAAGCTGTTTCAGTACCTGTAAGTATTGTCGAACCACCTGGCTAAAAAAGAAAAGAATGTTTCTCACGATAGTTTTATATAGCATAGTTGTTGGGAAGAATGTCTTCCTGAAAATAATGACTCCAAACAGGCTCAGCTATTTCTTTCTCTTGTATATGACAGTTGAGCACATGTGCTTTTTTTTTTTTCTTTTCTGTGGCTGCATTAGTTTTTAAATCTAAGTTTAAGAGGACAAAAAGCTAGAGCATAACTTGATTTTCACATTATTTAAAAGCATTATTTGATCTCTCCAAAGGCTCTTCTTTCCAATTCTAATTTTAGTGGCATGATTATAATACAAGTTTCCAGGGGCATTAGTACTTGGGATCTATCTGGAAGCAATACAATTTATAATTCTATCTAATAAGTCTAATATAAATTCAATAAGACTCTGAAGAATTATATATTGTTTTTGAATTTACTTTTTCAGCAAGATATCAATTATCCATAGCAGATAGAACCATGGATCTCATCCTTGGCCGCACATTAAAAATACCTGGGGAACTTTAAAGACTCCCAGTGGCCACACCGCACCCTGAACTAATTATATTAGATTTTCCAGGAAAGGGTGAAACCCTGGAAGCAGTATAATTTCCCCAGGTAATTTCGATGTGCAGCTTAAATTGAGAATTGCTGAAATAGAAAGTATCATAATGGAGAAGTATGCATAAAATCATTTTCTTCTTCTTATAAAATGTTATGTTGTGAGGCTCAGTCTTAGATTTTGTTGAGAGAAAAGTTAAAATAGGATTTTTAGGAATTATTACATTTATTCTTTTATTTATTCATCCATCTATCCATTTATTAATTTATTCAACAGCATTTATAGAGTTCTAATATGTGCCAAATTGGGCTGAGTTTATAATCTTAAATTATGGAAAATATCTTTTTGAAGGCTATACTTTGCTCCTTTCTTGTGAGAATTTGACATGAAGAGATAAAGCAAAGGAATAGTTTTATAACAATTGGAGTTCAGAATAAGATGTGTCTTAGTCCATTTGTGTTGTTATGAAGGGATATCTGGGGCTATGTAAGTTATAAAGAAAAGAAGTTTATTTGGCTCATACTTCTGCAGGCTGTACAGGAAGCCTGGCACCAATATCTGCTCTAGTGAGGGGCTCAGGCTGTTCCACTCAGTGGAAGGTGGAGGGGAGCTGGCCTGTGCAGAGATTGCATGGTGAGAGAAAGTAAGAAAGAGAGAAGGTAGGTCCAGACTCTTTTAAACAACCACCTCTTGTGGGAATTAATAGATTAATAGCACCAGAACTTAGTCATTACCGTGAGGATGGCACTAAGCCATTCGTGAAGGATCTGCTCTTATGACCCAAACGCTTCCCATTAAGCCCCACCTCCAACATTGGGGATCAAATTTTAACATGAGGTTTGGGGGAACAAATATCCAAACCATGCGGCAAGATAGAAATAATTTTTTTTTTATTTCAGCATATTATGGGGGTACAAATAT
>VBSM01001562.1:52920857-52933994 GCA_008086735.1 Cheirogaleus medius
GTCAATGTCCCTGTTCTTGTGCCAATAAAAAGCTGTTTTAATTACTATAGCCAAGATAGAAATAATTTTGTCAATTGGAGATCTTGTGTTGTGACTCTCTGTATTATTTGAGCAGATATGTTAAGGGGAATAGGCTTAAAAAAACCTAGTTAAGGGGTTTCCTGGAATCAACAAAACACAGAAATTTCATCATACCGCTGTTACGTTAAATGAAAATGGTCATCTTGTTATCCAAAGAAATTATTGCTTTTAGGATTTCTTTTAGAAGATACACAATGAACAACAATGTCTTTCAGTCTGGCGTGCACTGCTGTGCAGGCCCAGTGGCTGGATGACAGACTGTGTGTTTCCAAAATGGTGGCAGTGATGGATGTGGATACCTTGAGTGGCACCCACAGCGGCGCGGGCAAGAAGTGCTTCGAAGTGAAAAAGTGGAATGCAGTAGCCTTCTGGGCCTGGGATATTGTGGTTGATAACTGTGCCATCTGCAAGAACCACATTACGGATCTTTGCATAGAATGTCAGGCCAACCAGGCGTCTGCCACTTCAGAAGAGTGCACCATCACATGGGGCATCTGTAACCATACTTTTCACTTCCACTGAATATCTCGCTGGCTCAAAACATGACAGGTGTGTCCATTGGACAACAGAGAGTGGGCATTCCAAAAATATGGGCACTAGAAAAAGAATTCTTCCATCAAGCTTAACTGTTTTGTTATTCATTTAATGCCTTGCCCTCCTGTTGCTAAAATATAAATTAGATAGAACTGTGGAAAAAAAAAAACCAAAAAAGCAATGTCTTTCAATTTGTATTCATTACCAGTTCATGGCTAAAACCTAGCCATGGCACTGCAATGCTAATGAGAGCGATGCTTAATGCAGAATTCACTATAGGACCTCTTCTAAGTACTTTTAACATCCATGCAATCCTCATAACAATCCTGCGAGGAAGATGTCACCATTTTCCCCATTTTAAAAACAAGGAAACTGTCCAACGTCTCCTCGCTAGGGCAACTGAGAGTGAGTGTTAAAACTGAGTTGTGAACTTCAAAACTGGGAGTTGAACCAAGGCAGTTGGTTCTAAACACAACCTCCAGCCTTGCTACTCAGAGTGTGCCCGAGGAGCAGCAGCAGAGGCATCCCTGGGAGCTTGTTAGAGATGCCCCATCTTGGGCCACATGGCAGACCTACTCATCAACATCTGTGTTTTATTGAGATTCCTGGGCTATTCATGTGTGCATTTAAGTTTAAGAAGCAGTTCTCTAAATCCCTGTATTGTTCTGCCTCTCAGATCTGATGTGATCAATTTCATGAGTGCTTATAAAAGCATTCATATAATTAGTGTACATGTTGTGAGTATGTGTTGGCCATGGTGAAGAGCTTAGTCAAGAGCATAGAAGGTACATTTGATTGTTCTCCAAAGCAATGGTTCTCCAATCTCCCTAGAGATAAAAATCACCTGGATGCTTGTTAACACCACAACTTGTTCTCTAATCACGACCCACTAAATCAGAATCTCCAGGGCAAGAGCTTAGGAAGTTGCATTTTTTTTTTCAACAAAGGGCCCTAAGTACCTCCTATTATAAGGGAGGTTTGGGAATATTGCTCCGAGTTAAGCTTTACAATCAATAAATAATGAAGACACAAAATCATTACACCTTAAAAACTATATCTTGATTGAAAGTGCTAGATTATTGTGTCAGAAGAAATAAAGGTCTATCAAAGGTGAATGATTGGCTATAGAAGCATCATAGAAAAGAGCTTATGAAGGACAGAGAATGACAGAGCTCAAGGCCCACTCAGCTCTGATGAGGAAAGAAAGTTCCCACATCCTTCTGTGTCTTTTGAAGGGGTATCCTACTATGGAGATGGATGCTTCAGGCTCAAGAAGCCTGATGACATTAAACATTGGATTCATGTAACTAACTCAACTTGCCCCACATCTCTGCAGGCAAACTTCTGATGAAAGCTTGACTTCCTGTGTAGCGTGCTTGTGGGAAGAGGAAATCTGTCGGCTGAGGGATAGGAGTGTTCAGTTAAAGTTCTCATTGCAAATCAATAATCTGACACCCAGATTTTATCCATCAGTGTTCTGAACATTCATGTGAGTCTGCCCATGGGAGATATATCCCCTTTATGCCATTCAGTTATGGTTCTGAGGCCACAGAGCTGAGATCAGGTGAAGGCTTGCTATCCTATGTCAGAAAGAATAGACCTGCCATAGCCTCTTTCCTTTGAAGCTGTTTTCATTTGCCTTTCTGATTACCATGCCTGTGCACTGTAGTCCAAGGCATTTATCTGCTGGGGAGTAGAAGTGAGGGTATGATGGGGGAAGAAGGGATAGGGGATTGGAAAGTTCCAGAAAGAATGTAGAGGAAAAGACCAACGTAATATTCAGTTTATGACAAACAATACAGGAGTATACAACTGGATGATAATTCCGAAGGCCCCAGTTTTGTTTTAAGAATGGATTTCCTTAATTTCTTTGACTTTCCTCTCTCCATCTCTTGTAGTAGATTAAGAATCTGGCCTGGAAAACTAGGGAATGAGTTCAAGATCATAGAGTTCTCTTGTAATGTAAAGAAAAGATACTTTCTGTCTTAAGATTTGCTGTTCATTTGTGGAAGAGAGATCAGTTGTAGAGAAAGCTTATTGCTTTCCATCCTTAGTATTTAAGGGCAAATGAAAAGAGAGAGAGAAAAGGTAAGAGGAGAGAAGGGTGAACACAATGCTAATTTTCTACTCTTTGGCCTCTGACCTGGAAGCACGTGTGTCCATGCATGTGAAGTATTCATTAAATGAGCTTAATGTGGAAGGGGAGCAGTTTATAGACCTCTCTGGGACATGCCACATCAAAGTAAACCGGTCTGTGCAGGATGGTACACTAAAGGAGACATGGGGTTTCAGCCTGGCCACTTTCAGTTGAGGATGGCATTGTCACTGACTTGAGAGCAGTGCTCTATTTCTTTCTTTTTCTTTTTTTTTTATTTGTCCCAAATGTGCTCGCAGGAACAGTGTTCTATTTCTATCATGAACCCCATGGTATGCTAGGTGACCTCTGAGCTAAGCGTGAGCTGCGGTGCTCATGGGAGAAATGGAAGATGTAACAAACCCCCAAGGATGAGAATGAGTGAGCCCAGAAGCACTGCTGGACTCTGACTAAGCCAAGAAAGAGACTAGATCACAGGTTATGTCGGCCCAGGCTTCAGTCACTAGTCCTAAGAAGGAAAACAATACCCAGAGAACAGGGGACACTGCCCATCCCAGTGACTGCCAGAGGCACAGAACACTACCATGGCAAACTTGCCTCTTTTCTGCCCCCACTAGAATATGTAAGTTCCCTCTTCTGATATAACTAGTAATTCCTTTTCAACTACCACCTATATCTCTGCTCCCTTTTCCCATCCTCCCTGGAAAAATTTAACTGTGTACTTCATATCTACTTTCTCTTCTATTTTTTTATTCAGCTCATTCCTGAGTCTTGTCAAGGTCACCCATGAATATATCAAATCCAACTGTCAATTTTCAGTCCTTATTTTAATCCAACTAGCAGCTGTCTGGACAAGGTCAGCCACTCTCTCCTTTTTAGAAACAATTTCTTTTCTTGGCTTGTGTGTTACAAATTATTTCTGGATGCTCCTTCCCTACTATCTCAAAAATACTGTAATGCCCCAGGACACTCTCTTGAGATTGTGTCCCTGCTCTCGCCACACTCATCTCCCTGCATAATCTTATCCAGACTTGTAGCTTGAATTTTCATATGTGTGCCAATACCTTCCACATTTTTTCTCCAGCAGGGTCTTTTTCCCAGACTCCAGACACATAGATCTATTGTTTGCTCAACGTTTCATCTGGGACAGAGGTCCCCAACCTTTTTGGCACCAGGGACTGGTTTCATGGAAGAAAATTTTTCCACAGATGGGGGCGGGGGTGAGGAGCTCAGGCAGTGATGTGAGCGATGGAAGCGGCTGTAAATACAGTTGAAACTTCACTTGCCTACTCTCACCTCCTGCTGTGTGGCCTGGTTCCTAAGTTTCATGGAAGACAATTTTTACACAGACGGGAAGTGGGGGAAGACAGAGCTTAGGTGGTGATGCATTGCCTGGTCCCTAACAGGCCATGGACCAGTACTGGGCCATGCCCCTGGGGATTGGGGACCACAGCTCTAGAATGTCTAATAGGCATCTCATACTTGATACACCTTAAATCCAGCTCTTGATTTTCTCTCCTTAAACTGCCTTTGCCTCTCCAATTTTCTCATTCTCCACTACCCGACAACTCCATTTATCCAGTTGCTCAGGCTAAAACCCTTGGATTCATGCTTGACTCTCTTTTTTCTTACACCTTCCTCACGAATCCAGCAGCAAGTTCTTTCAGATTTCCTTTCAAAATAAATTCAAAATCTTACCATTTGTTACCATCTCCACAGCTACCACCTTATTCTACTGCACTAGTTTCTTAGATTACCCCGACTTCCGCTTTGGACCCTACTGTATGTCCTCCATAGCTTCCAGAGCAGTCCTTTAGGCTTTGCTGGATTTGTGATTAAAAGAATGTCAGGAGAACTTGGTCTATTATTTTATTTGTTGATTCTGCTTGTTTCTGCTTGTCTTTATTAAATATGCAAGCTCTTTCTATGTGATGGAAAAGATGGCAACTAGGAACCCTGGATTCATCTCCACCCGGTTTAGCAATCACATGAGAAGGAAATATCTCTCCCCAAATTTAAATATTATTCAGGAATAATTGACTAACTTTGCTGGGGTCATGTGTTAATATCCAAACTAATCAAAGTGGTGAAGAGAATTAAGCTACTCTGGCCATCTTGGGTCATATGCCGACCCTAATTGCTGGTATGGAGAGGGACAGCCTTATTGAGACAATCTGGAATAGGACCAAGGGAACCACAGAAATCAGAAGAGAGAGGCTGGGAAAGAACTTAGGACAAATAAAAAAAAATAGCTTACTACTTTAGTACATTATATTTGTTGCTTTAAGTCAGTTATTTATCCCTTTGATCCTATATCCCCATCTAGGAGCAATAATACTTCACAGGGTGGCTATGAATCATTGCTATTGCTATGATTTTATATATGTAAAGTTTCCTTGTAGAAGGTGAAATTTTATACTTTCTTATATAAATGTTAGCTATTATTAAATCTAGAGTAGTTCATCAGTGGCTGACAAAATTTGAACAGATATAGAGGGTGACCTGTGATTTATTAATATAACAATAGCATAGGTATGGATAAAGTTAATCAAAGAGCTTTTACCACTTCTATTTAACATAGTACTGGAAGTTCTAGCCAGAGCATTTAGGCAAGGGAAAAAAAGCATGCAAATTGGAAAAGAAGTAAAAATATCTCTGCTTGCAGATGATTTGATATTATATGGAGAAAACCCTAAAGATTCCAAACAAAATAAACCTGTTAGAACTAATAAGTGAATTCAGCAAACTAGCAGAATGCAAAGTCAGCACACAAAAATCAGTTACATTTCAACACACTAGCAATGAACAATCTGAAAAGGAAATTAAAACAATTGTATATATTATACAATAGAATCTGCTGTGGTCTGAATGTTTGTGTCTCCCCAAAATTCCTATGTTGAAACTTAATCACCAGTGCAGTGGTGTTGGGAGGTGATTAGGTAATGAGGGCAAAGCCCTCATAAATGGGATTAGTGTCCTTATAAAAGAGGACTAAGGGTGCTTATTTGTCCTGTCCCTTCCACCATGTAGAGACACAGCAAGAAGGTATCATCTATAAAGCATGGGCTGTCAACATACACTGAGTCTACTGACACCTTGATCTTGGACTCTCCAGCTTCCAGAACTGTGAGCAATACATTCCTGTTGTTTATAATTACCCAGTCTAAGATATTTTGTTATAGCAGTGCAAATGGACTGAGACAGCATCAAAAAGAATAAAATACTTCGGAATTAACAAATGTTTATTGTGCAAGTGAGAGACTTGTACAATTAATACTATAAAACAGTACTGAAAAATCAAAGACATAAATAATTAGAAACACATCTTATGTTCATAGATTGGAAGACAATATTGTTAAGATGTCACTACTACCCAAACCTTTCTATAGATTCAACACAGTCCCTATCAAAATCCCAATGAGAATTTTTGCAAAAATAGAAAAGTCCATTCTAAAATTCATGTGGAGTCTCAAGGGGCCCCAAATAGCCACAATAATCTTGAAAAAAGAAGAACAAAGCCGGAGGACTCTACGTCTTAGTTTCAAAACTTATTACAAAGCTATAGTAATCAAACAGTGTGGCACTGGCATGAAGACAGATATATATCCTAAAGGTATAGAATAGACAGCCCAGAAATAAACCTTCACCTATATGGTCAAATGATTTTTGACAAGGGTGCCAAGACCATTGAATGGGGAAAGGACAGTCTTTTCAACAAATAGTGCTAGGAAAATTAGATATCCATATGTAAGAGAATGAAGTTGGACCCTTACCTAACACCATATACAAAATTAATGCAAAATAGGTCAAAGACCTACATATCAGTTCTAAAACTATAAAGTCCTTAGAAAAAAACATAGAGTAAAAGCTTATGGCATTGAATTTGGCAGTGATTTTTTTGGATATGCCACCAAAGGCACAGGAAACAAAAGAAAAAAATAGACAACTTTGAACTTCATGTCAATTATAAAAAATTGTGCAACTTACATAATGGGAGAAACTATTTGTAAATCATATAGCTGATAAGGGATTAATATCCAGACTATATAGAGAATTCCAACAGCTCAATAACAGAAAACAAACAACCCAATTCAAAAATGTACAAAATACTCGAATAGATATTTCTCTACAGGAGCTATACAAATAGCTAATGAACATATGAAAAGATGCTCAATATCACTAATCATTAGGGAAATGCAAATTAAAATTACAATGCGATACCACCTTACACCCATTAGGGTAGCTACTATCAAAAAATCAGAACATAACAAATGTTGGCAAAGATGTGGAGTTGGAACCCTTGTGCACCATTGGTGGGAATGTAAAATAGTACATCTGCTGTGGAAAACAGTATAGCGATTCCTCAAAAAATCAAAAATAGAATTATCATATGATCCAGCAGTTCTACTCCTAGATATATACTACAAAGAATTGAAAGAAGGATCTTGAAGATATATTTGTACATGCATGTTCATAGCAGCATTATTCCTAACAGCCAAGAGGTGGAAGCAACTCAGGTGTCCATTGTCTGATGAATAGATAAGCAAAATGTGGTGTATACATAAAATGGAATACTATTCAGCCTTAAAAAGGAAGAAAATTCTGATGTATGCTACCACATGGAAGAACTTCGAGGATATTATGCTAAGTGAAATAAGCCAGACACAAAAAGAAATATAGAGTATGATGCTACTCACATTAGGTACCTAGAGTAGTAGTCATAAAGATAGAAAGTAGAATGGTGATTGTTCTGGGCTGGAGGGAGAGGAGGAATGGAAAGTTATTGTTTCATTGGTACAGAATTTCAGTTTTATGAGAAGAAAAGAGCTTTGAGATGGATGATAGTGATGGTTGCACAACATTATAAATGTATTCAATACCACTGAATTGTACACTTAAAAATGATTAATAAATCTTATTTGTAGTTTATCACAATAAAAAAATTGGCAAAAAGTCAATCAGAAGGTTAATGCCTTAAACAGAAAGAGAGGGATAAAAATCATCTTGAAGATCAGAGTGGATAGTTAAATAATTAAATACTTAAGCAAATAATGATTAGAAGTATATACTTTGGGAATGATTATGTTAGGGAAAAATGTCATGAAAGAAGAAAATTGGAGTTAAGGCTGTACAGGCAGTTAGATATGAGTTTTTAGTCTACCTATGAGTATTATTAATAACTATTCCTGCATAACACTATTGCCACAGACTCTGTGGCTTAAAGAAACACATGTTCATTATCTACAATTTCTATGGGTCAGGAATCTGGGCACACCTTAACTAGGTTCTCTGCAAGGCTGCAATTAAGGTGTTGACCAGGGCTGAGTTCTCATCTGCATGTCTGACTGGGGAAGAATCTGTTTACAAGTTCAGGTGATTGTTTGTTGTTTGTCTGGGATCCATGAGGTGCAGAGCATATTTGAAGAAGGTAGTTGTACACATCATTTTTCCAACCTTGGGATTTTGCATCCAATGTTTTAATATTATAAAAATTGTGTTTTATAAATGAGGTGAAAATTGCCACAATTCTCAGAGGGAATTCAGGTAACTCAGATAAAAAAAAAAAAAAAGATTCTTTAGGTGTTATCTAGAGTGGAGGCAGTCCTCTAAGAACTGGGAATTCTCAAAACATTTCCTCTACCACAGAGAAGCCCAAAGGGACGCGGGTTGTTCAAATATTTTTTAATGTGTGTTCCTTACTTATAGGTAAAAGTGTACTATGAAACTCTTATATAGTACATCCTAATAGACAAAACGAGAAGGAAGAAATAAATGTGCAGAAACTTACAAAAGCAAAGCATTCAAATTCTAATTCCATAGAAGCTACAAAAATCTTCCCATAGCATTGGATTCACTGTAATATCTGCAATACGGAATGAAGCAACATCTTTCCTTTTTCTTTTCCCTGAATAAACTTCCTCATGGGAAACTTCACTGCATTTCAGAAATGTAAACAGAATTAGGATGCTTGGTTTCTATACCAACCATGCCAGCTTCTCTTTTGTTTCTCAGTTGTTTATTCATTTAATCAACCAATATTTATTGAGTACCGCAAATATTTATTGTATATGTAGATACTGGTGGGAAAACCAGGAAGATCAAAATAGATCTCTGTCCTCATAGAGTTTCTAGTCTAGTGAGGGAGAGGACTACTGCATACTCAAATAAAGGTGCAACTACTGTGGTCCACAGGCCACCTGGGCCTTCTCTGCCCACTGAGGGGTAGATAAGATGGGCTGGAATCCCTGAGCCATGTCCCCTGGTTGGAAGGTCTGCTCAGCACGTGTCCCTGGGCCGGCCTTCCTGTCTCATGGTTTCCTCTGCCTTTAGGTTCCCATTCTGGGATGAAGCAGTCACAGTTCTGCACCTCTGTCAAAACAGGCATTAGCATATCCCTTCCTCAGTCTCCACAAGACACGCATTTACATAAAGCATGTGCACGCGTGGCTAACTTAAACCAACATCCAGTGGTAACAGGCACAGCCCATGGCAGGGCTGCACCTTCTCACTGGGCTTCCATCTCTTTTGACACTCAGCCTTCCACCATCTCACTGGTGCTTTTTGCCTCCACGTCCTTTCTCTCCTTTCTCTTCGCTCCCCTTCCTACCGCTGCCCAGAAGCAAACAAGCAACCAACCACAACAAAGACGGTAAACAACAAAAAATTTCCTTTTATTTTTTCAGAGAGCCTGGCTATCTGTTTTGTCACTTGGGCTTCTGAAGACACTCATGCGCTCAGAGTTATACCTTCTACTTCACAAGGCTCATCTTGTTATACTCAACAAAGACATTTGCTATCCTGAGAGAAATGGTGTTGCCGTCTGTTAATAGATATACACATCCATATATAAGTCTGGATATGTTACAAATTACGATATATGCTCGGACAGCAAAGTAGGAGGCAGGTATAACAAAATTCAGTATTAGAATGGGGAGCTGGATTTAAAATGATACAGCAGGGTAGTCAAACTCCTTTGGGAAAGTATGACATTTCTGAAGCCTTAGCCAGGCACAAGGCGTGGGGGAAGAGCACTACCAGCAGGGGGCAGTGTGTGCAGAGGTCTGGAGACCGAGACGCATGTGGAGCCCTGGAAGAACTGCAGAGGCCAGTACAGCTCTATTCTAAACAGCTGAGGGAGCATGGTGGGGTCACGGTGGCGAGGAGAGAGCGAGCCAGATCACATGGGACTTTGCCGGCCACATGAGTCCTATTTTTAGTTTCTTGGCTCTTCCCTAACAAATGAAATGACAGCATGAATGATCTTTCTAAATTTTGAATTTATTGATTTTTGAAGAGGAAACAGTCATGCCAAAGCTGGCAAACTTACATAGACACGCACACGTGTGTGCACACACACACATACACATACACACATTGTACGTAAAGCACTGAGGGCCATGTCATTTGGCATTATTAAGTCTATTCTATAGCCATTCACATGATTCTGGGTCAGCCAGGTAATTAGCTGAAAATTATCTTCATATTCTTTTTCCCTCCACAGGGATGTTTCCTGAGAAGAAACCTGGAATATGAGGGTTTCTGTAAGACTTTTAAAAAAATGTTGCTTGCCAGCAGCACATGAATTCTCTTTTCAGGACTTGTATCTGCCCAGCTGACACACCCATTTGTGCCCCCCAAGCCCAGAGTACAGGTAGCTTCTTGCTCGACCTTGCACCTTACTATGGATTGGCAAGGCATAGCAGGACTGAATCTAAGTTCCGTTTACCACCAGGGTAAACTACTCTCTCTATTGCATTCTTGTGGAAAAGCACTTTTTGGGCTTATGTCTCCATGTATTCACAGGCACTGAAATGACATACACATACGTTGGGGACATTGTACCCACTGCCCTGCAAATGTTAATCTGGCCCTTAGCACTTTACACATCACAATAGAGTCATGTACTCATGGTGATCCCCATTCTGTTATTTTCCAGGAAATAACTTATTTTGTTTGCTCGCCCTACCACAAACCATCTTACTTTTCTTTTCCACTCTTACTTTTGAACTACTAATATTTGTGCCTTTTAAGCTGTCTTTTTATTGAAAGTAATAAATTAAAACATTCATCTTGAGGTGGTTTCACCTTTTCCTGAGAATCACCCGCATATACATTAGCACGTTCACAGTGCTGGGTGTACGGGAATTCATTTGAGTAACAACAACATTCACTGACCTTATAAGGAAAAACTTTCCATTTACAATACTTGTTAGTCTTATACAATTGTAGCTTTCCATACAGAATAATACTTTAAAATGACATTTTGAAGAAGTGGTGTGTTCTGTGGCTTTTTCTCAAAATGTAGCCGTTGGCCATAGGCTGAGATGGAGTTTGCTGGAAGTGTTAAGAGTCCGTCTGATCATCCTGTGAGTCAACGCTTATAGTGGAAACTTGGCTACTGTTATCAACAGTTTCATAGGACTTTTGGTCTTTGGCAAAGTTGATGAAAACCTGATTTTTCAGGGAGAATAAAACCATTAGTGCCCAGTAGACCAAAGGAAGAAATAAGGTTAATTCACACACACACAAACACTGGAAAAGCAAATAAGAAAACTAGATTTTATAGGGGCATGCTCACACATATATATACATGCTCACTAGAAGACCTTTTAGATATTCAAATATAACTGGGGTTTAAAAATAGCACCTGTATCTATGACTGTATTTATGACTATGATTCTATTTAAAACCATCATCTAAATCTAAAACTATAATTGAGTATCTGTAGCCACCTATCTGCATCCATGTGCTATATATCAATATCAAGTATAAATAAGGAGCCCAGCCTCAAGCCCGTATCAGATGTTTGTTCATAAATGTTGAGAGAAGTTTCATTAGTTTTAAGAGTCGATATATTAAAATAAAATTTGTATAGAAAGCCCACATTAACAGCATATTCAGTTAGACAATTATTTAACAGGCAGACCTTTTTACTTTGTTTAAAATCATTAAATCTATTAGTCATAGATTAATCTGAAAATGATTTGAGAGTCTTTTTTTTTTTTTTTGCCAGGCATGGTGCTGGTAGCTGATCATAAGTCAAAGACTAAATTTTCTGTGTCAGCAAAGCCATGATTGTCTAAAGCCTCCATTAAAATGCCTAAAGCCACATAAAAAAAGTTGTCTATAGAATGCAGCACCATACAATGACTCAGAGGCTCCGAAGGCCTTACTTTCAGATCCATCCCAATGATAGTTGCAATCGAACATTGTATATGTCATGTTAGTTGAACTGTACAAAATTAAGACAGTACAGAGGTGATAAAGGATTACCCATGAAGTCTCTAGATATTGAATGTAAATGTAATTAAGATAAATGATGTAAGTGAAAGGAAAGGATTCTGCATTTGCCACTTTAATTGCCTGAATTGAGCAGATCTAAAGGTCTGGCACCAAATTCTCTCTAACTACTCCCATCCCACCCTAATCCAGGAAGCCAATCAATAGAAATGTTCTTTAAGAAACCTACCATGGAGAAAGTAAGGAAAATGTTAATAGCTGTTAGTTTTGTTGGTGAAAATAGTGTTTTGTTGCTTTACATATACATATAATCTTATGGACATAGATGTTGTACAGAATGCAGAAAAAAATCCTTTTCTCTATTAAAAATAGTGCCTTTCACATATTTTTTTAAAAAAATGTCGCCAGATGAAGTCAGAAATTAATTAGGCTCTTTGCTGAGTTTTTCAGGTGCAAGATTAGATATTAATTCAATTAAAAAGAAATTAAATGTCATTAAAAAGAAATAACCAAAATGCATAATAATTAATATGCAAAGTTGTGCACATGCATCATATCTTACCTCTTCCAGAGTGGTCTGACTCACTAGGAAATTTGTAATATTTAAAGCAGTCTTGTTGGTTTCCAGCAAATCAAAAATGTTTGCCACTCCTCCTGCTGTGACTGGTACATGATACTCTAGCATGCTAAGGTGCTGATCCTGTGGGACCGAAAGAAAAATTTTATTTTACAATGTCAGGTAATATTGACACGACTAGACATAACTTTACTAAGAGCTAAGGAAAGTACTGCAATTAATTCCATTGAAAATGATGTGACAGTGTAACTAATGGGTATGTTTTGAAACTAACAGCTTGCAAAGATGAGATGAAAAATTTTATGAATGTCAAAAAGAAAACAAGTTAAAAAGTTAATGAAAATCCCAAGGCATTCTACATTCATATGAACTTACAAAGTCATTATAATCTTGCTGGGGAAAAAAAGTTTGTGGAATGGTATTTCACATGTCATATTGTGCTCAGCTCATACAAGCTTTCTAGTGATCAATTTTAGAAATTTTATTTTTACGTTAGAATTATTCTAAAAGGCTATAAATTAGCTGCTAAAGATGTTAGACTTCAACAGCACTGTCTAGAGGAACTTCATTCAAATGATTTTGCATCCTTTCTTTTTTTTTTTTTTTTTTT
>VBSM01001562.1:52934151-52975256 GCA_008086735.1 Cheirogaleus medius
CAGCCTCCCAGAGTGCTAGGATTACAGGCGTGAGCCACCACGCCCGGCCTTCATCCTTTCTTAACTCACCCTAAAATTCTTTTAAATTTCTTTAGCTTAGTCAATAGTATCACCACCTATTTAGTAATCTACTCTTATCTCCTTGGAGTATCTTTAACATCTTGCTTTTCCAAATATTTAAGCCGTTACCACATCTTATTTATTTTTCCTTTAAAATGTCTCTCAAGTTTAACCTTTCCTCTCTATTTGCACTATCAATATTATTAACTTGGTGCTCAGCACTCTGCATCTGAGTTACTCCCTCAGCCTCTTCAGAAGCCTAGAAACTACATACACAGGTTGATTCTGGCACAGAGTAGCGAGGATAATCTTTCCTAAACACAAGTTTCATTAGGATGTTTTCTTATTCCAGAATCTACCCCTGCAACCTCTATCGAGCAGATCAAGACCGTGTATTTCAGCCAGGTATTCAAGACTTCCTTCCCCTCATTCCCTTGTACATTGCATAGCCTTTCCCATCGGCTTGTAGTTGCGTTATATCTGACGTTGCAATCTCGCCATCTCGCTTACTTTTGCTCTCAAAATGTTATTCTGGCTATTTCCCTTCTAGAGACCTAGCAACCACCGAAGATTTGTAAAAAAACGGTCTGCTTAGGGAAAAATCAAACTTTTGTCATCACTGCATTTTCCTTGTGTAGCTCTGGTCCCAGGAGAAACAGACCAGGGAGAATGTAATTTCATCACTCAGTGAATAAACACAGAAATTCACTAAAAGAAAAAGCGTTACAACCAAAACAATCTGTGCAAGAAAGATGTCCTTTGGCTTTTAAATTTGATTTAAATTTAGATGATAGAAAGTGGGCTTTGATAAGAATCATGAAAGCTATTATTTCCTAGAGAAGTTACCTAACTAAAGCTTGGGGAGGCTGAGGCAAAAGAATTTTTTGTAAAGATGAATTCTTTCTAAAACTGCGTTCTATTTTGTTGTCTACAATCACTTCACTTTAATAGTGTGCCATACAGTTTGTGAATTATCTTTGCGGACACTTAATTTAGTTCTAACACAATTTTGTGAATCAGGTGCTATTGCTGTCACCCCTTATCTTCAGTTTTGCTTTCCATGATTTCAGTTACCTGTGGTCAACTGTGGTTGGAAAATATTAAGGGGAAAATTCCAGAAACAAACAATTCTTAAATTTTAAATTGCATGCCTTTCTGAGTAGCATGATGTAATCTTGAGCCATCCACTCCATTCTGTCCAGGATGTGAATTATCCCTTTGTCCAGAGTATCCATGCTGTACATGCTACCTGCCTGTTACTATGTAGGAAAAAACTGAGTGTATACAGGGTTTGGTGCTATCCATGGTTTCAGGTATCTGAGGGTGTTGGAATGCATCCTCTCAGATAAGGGGGGAGGCTACTGTATTTCTATTTACAAATGAGAAAAATGAGGCTCAGAGATTTTAAATAAATATCCTGTTGGAAATCACACAGGCATAGCCGCACCTCATCCAAGTCTTCCCTATTTCTTTTCATCATGACACATCTAATTTCCTTTTAAAAACAATCATTTGCCATCATCATCTTCTACAAATTTCCTGCACATCAAAGATGTTATAATGATAACTTTTTCTGTCAAGTACATTTATTTTAAGTATGTGCTATATTAGATATATATGCATATATTTGTGTGTGTCCATCCACAGCTATGTCTAGGTAAGATAAAATCAATTTTGCAATATTTCAACTAGTCTGGGACTTGAGGACTTGAGGAAATACTCTTGTGGGCTTATTTTTGCAGTGAGAGAAATAAAGGAGATAACCTCCTCTAGTTGTGACATTTCAGAACTCTGTAGGTTTTTTTTCCTAAGAAGAAATGCCCTTGGTCATATAATACCCAACACCCATCAATTCTCTAACATATATAACTAGTAAACTAGCAACATAAACAACTTGAAAACTAATACACTATGATCATAAAGACTTTGTGAGGAAGAAATAGATAAATGTATATAAAAGGACTATGTTAAATTTAAATAGCTACAAAAATATATAATTAATTTAAAGATTCTGTTTGTTCATGCTAAGTATGCTTTGGAGTATCTTATGCATGTTGAGCTAGTAAATATATTAAGATTAATAATAAAGCTGTGGTTAGCTTGGAAATGGCAAACATCCACTATGACATTGGATGATGACTGTCAAAACCAGTCAAGATCGAAAGGTGAGACAATCACTTACTTTTAAGTATGTTTTTGGAAAATGCAGCTGCATGAACTTCGTGAGGGTCTCCATGCTCACTTTGTTATTTTTTAAGTGAACCTTAACAGTAAATCCTCGTCCAAACCTAGAAAGAAAAAGTGCAAAATATGATATGAGTTACATTTTGTCGAAATAGCTCCCCTGGAATTCTAGATAATGAAACAGGACTCAAGTCGACCATTATAGCCCTTTTTCTTATATAAAGACTGTCATTTTGCCATAAAAGTTCAGGGTATGTTGCAAACTGGAAATAGTGCACTGCCATGATTTTTTATTTATTTCTACCTCTATACACAATCAAACTCTGTGGGCAAAAGCTACATTGAAAAGAAGGCATAAAATCTTGACTTTCTTTGACATTCATGAATTGGCCATGGATATCAATTTCTGGGGTTAAATACTTTCTAATTTAAAGTGAGCAAACATTTCAGAGGCAAATCATTGGAGATTTGGTGTCAACAGCAAAGAATAACATCACTGGGTTTTAAAGATAGATATTAAAACAAGATGCTAACTGTTTGCACCAAGGAAAAAATTTATAAACAAGTCACAACAGACTCCCTAAGAGCAACATAAGGCTTTTTTCATCCTTTTTCCCTTATCTTGGTTAATATTATTTTATAAGAAAGTCAACTTGTGTAGAAAGGTATAAAGTAACATCCTGAAGTTTGGAGATTAACATGGATATATATAAATGCATATACGCTCTGGTGAACATAAACTATTAATTTAATTTTAATTTTATAGTAATATGATATTTATGCACATTTCTCCAAAGTATGCTTGATTAAAAGATTTTGACTGTGGTAAAAATGTTAAATAGCTTACCGAATGCCTGTGCAAACAGCAAATGAACATGCTAGAAAAGAATCTGTGCCTTCACATTCTTGTCAAGGTCTAATTTGTTACTGGATAAACTTGTGAAAATTTCTTCCTGAGAGTCTTTTGGTTGTGGATGATTTATTATTTTTATTTTTTAGCTGTAGGCCTTCTAGGTTTTTGAGTTATACACTAAAAACACATCAAACCCTCAATAAAATAATTTAAATGTAAGGCGAGTCAATGACTAACTTCTCCATTTCAGTTTTACTACTCAGGCTGCTGAGATAATCCTTGGAAATGAGTGGAGCACCATTAGACTGATTACTGTACGCCATCTGTGAACGTGTTTGTTCTTCACCTGCTTTTTATGTGCTGCAAAGATCCGATACATTGGAACCTTCCATTCACCATAATGGCCAGCCTGGTACAGAGAGCTTCACATTCCTCCATGCTAAAAGAGAGCAGAATCACACTAGCATTCAGGGCACAGAAAATTGGGTTGAAGTTCATGAGGATAAGCTTAATGGTTTCATTTTGGCACCTAAGAATTACTATTTTAGCTCCTTCCTTAATTCTCCTTTAGCTTTTAGTTCTTTTGAAGGAGAAGAAAAAAAATCTTTTAATTTAAATTAAATGCCTTCAGATAGGGTTTATTACTGTTTCTTCTAAAACTTCAGGCCCTCTCTCTCACCTGGAATGCCCTCTCTATCAAACCTAGTATTTTCTTTCCAGTTTTATCAAGCTTTGACTTAAGATCTACACCTCCTCAGAAGCATTTTCAGAATGACATCAAGCTTTTTTCATTATGCCTCATACCCCATATTCAGTTGGATCTTATGTTGTGGGATTTATAACTAGTTCACCTGGACTTGATTATATAATCTCTAATTTCACAGACTATGATAACTGGAGGTGACTTGGAGTATCACCTTGTCCACCTCATACAAAACTTAATGGACATTAAATGATTGACTCCAGTGTGCTGGGGCAAAGCTAGGACATAAATAAGTCTCTTGATAATAAAAAAAATCTAATACTATTTCTGTCATTGATAATTATAATGCAAAGATAAACGTAATACAAATTATAATATACAAAGCCAACCTCATAAAAGAGGCACAGATAAAATGCTTTAGTTGTTTCTTATGCTTAGCTGATTGAAATGTCTATTTCATGGAGAAAAGGCATGTGAGCAGATTCTGGAAGGACTGGTAGGATTAGGATGTGGAGAGATTTTGTGAAAAGACCGTTTCAAGTAGAAAGCACAGCTGAAGAAACGGTGTGGAGGTGGGAAGGGCCAGTGTGTGGATGCAAAACCACATCATTCAGATCGACTGATGGGAGGGGGTATCGCAGGGAAAGGAGACAGGACGTTTAGATGAGGCCAGAGAATAGAAGGACTTGAATACTGAGTTTAAGGATTCTGAAATGTATCTGACAAGCAATAAGGAGCCATAGTTGAGTTAAGAGGGCCATAGGTCATGAGAAATTTGATTTTAAAAAGACTGCTTAGACCTTAGACCCTGTCTCACCACAAGAACTATATTCTCACCATGAAACCTGCCTGACGTGCTCCTACCACTATAAACATATTGATACAATTGTGGGCATTCATTATCTATCTATCTATTTATCTATTGATCTATTACATAGGATTACCTTTTCCCATCTATCATCCTAAGATTGGGTAATTTGACTTTAAAGATCCCACACTCAGTTTACCTGTGAGATGTGAGGATGACGGAACATTTGTTCTGTACTTCTTCTGAAATGATCTTCCAGAGGTGCCGTTTCGACTTAGGATCCATCCCAGAGCTCGGCTCATCCTTAATAGAAAGTTACAAGAAAAATTTATCAAATTAATTAATTTTTGATGAGGTTCTTTACATGAATCACTGCATTTCAGTTCCCTAGAATAGAAATCACTTTTTGAGGTCCGGTGACTAACTTGTTTTATACTTAATAGGCTTCTTTCTGCTGCTGTCAAAAAGCTCAAAATTAATCATTTAAAATTGTCAATCTGTTTAAAAAAATGTCTCGGTGAAGTTGACACCCTGTTACTTTATATCCATCTCTTATGTTTCTTTGGAAAAAAATTCTGCTTCAATTACTGACAGAGTGGAGTTTTTATATTTAATTCTACATTGTCACATATATATTTGAAGACATATCAACAAGATTGCCACCCTGCTTCTGATAATAGAATTATGGCTGTCTGTAATAATATGCTATGTGAAGCAAAAAGAGCACAATTTGATATTTCAGTTAATACGTTTGAGGTGTAATTTTAGTTTTATGTTATTAATTGAAATTTAATACTCCTTGGGGAAATAAAAATAAGAATTTGTAGAAATCATCAAGTATAAAAATATACATTATTTTTCAAAGTAAATGATATTTTGAAAAATTGTTCAGATACAAACTGGAAAATGTAGCAATAGACAGTCTAAACAATAATAGATCCTGACAGGTGATTATAGCTCAAGATTAGGTAAAAATTAAAAAGAATTCGTAATGGAAAGTATGTACATAGGATAACTAGAGGCTTGTTTTCACAGTAAAGTGTTAAAGTGAAATTTAAAGAAAGGACTGAGTTATTTAGAAGCTAAAAAAGTTGACCTTATAGAAGTAGAGAGTAGGGTGACTACAGTTAACAATAATTTATTGTATATTTTCAAATAGGTAGAAGAGAGGATTTGAATGTTCCAAACACAAGCAAATGATGAATGTTTGAGGTGATGGATATTCTAATTGCTTTGATCTGATCATTACACATTGTATAAATGAATCAAAATATCACACTATACCCTATAAATAGGTACAATTATTATAAGTCAATTAAAAATAATAATTACACTTTTTTAAAATAAAGAAATAAAGGAATGAGTATTAATTTAGGGAAACATTAAAGGATATACTGTCACTACTCCTATTTTTGAAGCAGATAGCTTATATAGTACATGCATTTAGAAGAAAACATGGTATGTTTCTCTTATAGTCCATACTTCAGTTCAGCTCATTAATACATAACATTTACATAGCACTTTTAACATTTTAAAGTGCTTTACATCTATTATCTCAGAAGGGCGTCTAAAGATTGTTTTGTTCGATTTAAGGGGCATTTACACAATAGAATTCCATTAGAAGCATCGATTAGCAGAGATATAATGCATTATAAGCTTCTGGTATTATAGAAAGGTGGGCTGGGCATCATTCTATCTGGCAGTTTAAATGATTTGATTCACTGTATGACTTAATTCCTGGAATAATGTGGTGACTTATAACTGGATTATTATTGCATATAGTTAAGGCTTTTTCAGAGTTCGGAGGTCCTTGAATGAAGGGAATTTTTGAAAATAAGGGCAAATTTGTTTCTCTTTTACAATGTTTGGCCTGGGGAGAAGACTACTATATCACCACTGTGTGTAACTTATATTTCTAGATGATCAATTTAATTTTGAGCTTTTAATCAAAATATAATATAAAATACATATTAATATATAATTAATATACCTCAGACATATTAACAGAAATATAAGTGTGGAATGCATTTCTTGTCCCTCCAAATTCAAACAAACCAGTACAGTATATTATCAATCATATCCCAAGCTAGATAACTCATATTTTTAAGTAACAGGGAAATAAAATTCTAGCATAATACATTGTCCTAAAATGTGCCTGTCCTTCACAGCAGAAGCTGGAAAATGTTAGTGCACCTAATCAATTCCTAATAGAAAAAGAGACATGATTTCCTCCAGAGGTAGGAATCAAAATCTACTGTGTTTTATAACTTTACTTATTTGAATTTGTTTCAGCTACTTCTCATCCCCATGCCAGTGTTTCCTCTGAAATCCACTGAGCCCATTGCTTCAGACAAAACATTTTTGAGAGCATATTGTTGTGGTAACAAATTATTTGCTAATAGAAATTCCCATAATGGGATAGTATAAGGAAAGTGCTTTGCACAATAACTAGCACATAGTGAGACCTCAATAAATGGTGACAGCAATGATGGTGATGAAATGCTAACACACACAATTGCATATGTCCTAATTATATAGGAGCCCTTTTCATAAAGAATCTCTTACCAGCAGTAGAATGGAAGGTTTCCCTATCAAGGCTAGTGCAGTGGATAATTTTCTTTTTGTGCCATAACTGCACAGAGAGGTAGCTCTGTCCTTGAAGGGCATCAGATGAAGCCTCCTGAGGAGCTTGTGAACTGTCTGTGGACAACAGAAGAGGAGTTGAGTTGACCTTCCCCTGCCAAAACCCTTAAAGCATTAACAGAAAAAAATCTGCCTGTGATAAGAACATTTCTTCATGGAGAATATACAAATGGAAAAAATTAAAACATTTAAATTCAACATCAATTTTTGTTTTCAAAGAACAACTTAAAATTAATAGTTTATTTGAAGAGATAAAAGCAATTCCTTGGAGGCTCATTTTAAAGGAGATTCTCCCCTCCAAGTATGTGTGTCTGTGTGTGCGTGTTTACAATTACAGATTGTACTTTATGCTGTATTACCATGGGATTCTCTTATAAAGCTTTAAAGAGCTAAAACAGAATTCACAAGGCAGGTTTTTCACTGATTGTCATCATTGCTTCCTCTTTTTTCTTACTGAAGGGTGAGCTGTCACAAAGGCTGTAAGTCTATTTAAAACTGACCCAGTATGAAAACCTTAGCACATTAGGAATCATGAGTTCTTGAGGTTATTTCTGTAGTTAAATAGTCCCGGCACATAATGAAATCCTAGTTGGACTTACACAACAGGTCCCCAGGATTGCAAAAATAGAAGAAACTGCCCTAAAGGTTAGCCATTCCGTTAAAAAAGCAAATAGTTGCAGTGAAGTGCAAAGCCACAGATTAAAAATCAAAATGGAAACTATTCTATTTTGCTTAGGCATTTTGCAGTTAATTCTATGTGCCAGTGCTTAAACACTAAAGAATGGATAGGCATCACCAACCACTGCTCAACCCAGGGCCAGATGCAAGTGTGATCGGCTATTTGATTGTTCTTAACAGAGTAACTGAACAAATATGGGCCAAGGATTTTCTAAAGCTGATTTCATAGGTATATATATATAAAATATACATCACCAAGCTAGGATGGGTTCATTGTCATTGCCAGAAGGAAAATGTCATCATTTTCCAGTTGGTTTTGGGGGGATGATATGGAGAAGAAACTAGAAACAATAATGGTTTCACATTAATCAGTTTTTCACATGTGTACTCACTTCTTTAATATCTTTTTCTGGAATTCCATGTACTCTGGCATAGAAATACAAATGTTCTTCTACAGTTACCAGGTCATCTAAGGCATCTTCTTGAGGGCAGTAGCCAACTAATGAGCTATGAGAGTCAACATGACCCAGAGATCTGAATGAGAGGGTGGAAAACACAGATGAGTTTCAAAAGATTTATCCCTCCGTGTCCCCAAATGTTGGGAAGATAGCTCTATTTTGGTCATGGGAGTTGGTGACTTTGATAAAACAGGGGTAAAATAATACCACCATCAGAGTCACACTTAAAGGTTTAAAAATCTCCATTCACTTTAATAGTTTTTATCTCCCCTGAGGATTTAATAATATAACCACAAAAGAATCTAAACTGTTCATTTTAATTATTTTTCTCATTTAACTAGGTTGCACTCAGTAAGTTGAAGCAGTAGTTTTTCATACCCAGTCTTATTTCTGATCAGAATGTTTCCACTGGAAGGAATTATGTCTCCAGTCAGCATCTTGAATATAGTGGTCTTTCCTGCTCCATTCACCCCAAGAAGGCCAAAGCACTGGTTTGAGGAGGGAAAAAGATGTAAACCTTAGTCCAAACCAAAGAATGTTGCTATTGTATCTCTTCCCTCATTCTCCCTGGGTGAAATAAATTACTGAGAAAAATAAATCACTGGAATTATTCATGGATATTGTGCTTCACTGGCACTTGGTAAAACTTTCTCTTTTAAAACAAATGGATACCTATGTTATCTTTTTTCTTTTAACCATCTGAACATTTGTTTATATACACAGGACCTGTTTTACATATTTTACAGTACCCCTCTATGTGACATGATAAAACACTCCACAAATAAGATCTGCTAACTTGACAAAGTAATTATATTTATAGATTTAACATTATTCACACAAACTCACAACTTTACTGAATAAGCTACTGAAGCAATAACTTCTTTATACTGTTGAATAAATTTGATGCATGTAGTTTGCAGGACTGCTTGGAAAACTAAGGAAAATAGCCAAATTCTCTTTCTTTTTTCAAAGCCGCCTTAATATTGCTGCCGTGAAAACAGCAAAGATATAAATAAATAGATGCAGTTCTAGGACTTCACTTCTGAAAACTGATGTCTTTATGTTGCTTTTTGAAGAGGACTGGAAATGAAAGGCTGACGCCAGCAGCCTGAACAAGCTTCCTGACCAAAGTTCACTCGAGAGTGAACAGCAGACAATAGTTGGTAGGACTGGTTGAATTCTCCCTGCCAAGAGGAAAGACTATAGGGGTAAATAATACGTGGACATATGTAAATTATATATACAGTTTGCCCTCTGTATCCATGGGCTTTGAATCCTTGGATCCAGCAGACCTCAGATTGAAAATATTCAGGAAAAAAAGCATCTGTACTGCACATGAGTAGATTTTTTTCCCTATCATTATTACCTAAACAATACATTATAACCACTATTTACATAGCATTTACATTGTATTAGGTATAAGTAATCTAGAGATGATTTCAAGTCTATGGGAGGATGTGTGTAGGGTGTATGCAAATATCACACCATTTTATCTCAGGGTCTTGAGCATCCATGGATTTTGGTATCTACAGGAGGTCATGAAACCAATCTCCCTTGGATACCAAAGGCTGACTATATATATAAGATATATAGATATATATAATCCATGGAAATAGATTATTATATTTCTAGAAAAAAATAAAGGAAAAATAATTAAAGATTTAAATTATCACTTATTATGCCAATAAAAACAACAGTTAGAAACAAAACACAGTTCCTTACTTCTCCAGCAGGTATCCCAAGGCTAATGTTGTTTACAGCTATAATCTTTTTGTGGATAAGTTGGTAGGTCTTAGTGAGACGATGAAGTTGCACCAGGTCAAATTCAGCTGCACCACTCTCAACTCTTAATCTCTCGGCCCGCACGTCTTCGTCTTCATCTATTGTCTCCACTACTGGTGAAGAATTAAATTTTCTGAGGAAGAGCCTAAAAAATGGATGCAGTGATTTTACACCAATGATTTAAAAATGACACTCAATTTTGAAATGTTTTCACTTCACTGAAAGTGCACTATTCATTAAGCTTCTTTTAAATTTATTATGTATTATGCTACTCAAATAGCTTAAGAAAGTAGGATGGACTGTCTTCACCATATTCACTATGACATTTGGGAAACAGCTTTTGCTTTCCATCCCTTAAGTTTTTAATTTTAAACACTGTTTAAATTAAACAGTTAAAATTCAGACCCACTGTTAAAATTCAGAATCCTGGTTTCAGTAATAAGGAAGTGAATATATGTTTGAAAGTTAGTCCCTAACAGACAGTCCAGAGTCATTAGTAAAATTCAAACCCAAGACCAATGATCACCTTTTAATTTTAATTCTCTCTTCTTCTTTTTTGTTGTGGTAACACTTAACAGAAGATCTACCCTCTTAATAAATTTTTAAGTGCACAATACATTGTTGTTAACTGTAGGCACAATGTTACACAGTGGACATCTCTATTTTTTAAATCATCAGTAATATAAATATTATTCTGTACTCTTTTTACTGTTCATGGCTCACCTAGGATCTAGCCAATATTTTAAGGTTATCAGCCCTGCAAACTAAGTCTCAAACCCACCTCAATATCTTGCCTAACATATATCAAAATAAAACAAAACAAACAAAATTTAAAAAATCCAACAAATCAATCCAGGTCTTCCTCCCAATGTCCCTGTTTCTTTTAATGATACCCCCAACGACCCCAATTGTGATGTTTTCTTTGAATCTTCCCCATTCCAAAGTCTGCTCATGCAGTCACACTCCAAACACTGGAAATGCCTTATAACACCCTATCATGGATTATTTTCTGTCAATTTCTATTATAGGCTTTCACTCCTCACCTAGATTTCTCTGGGAACCTGTAACTGCTCCAGTGTCTCTGACTCTTCCTTTCCAATCTGCACTATCTCTACAAAATTACACCTCCTCAAGCACGATTTGATAATGTTGCTCTCTGTTCAAAAAAATCTTTAATGGACTACCATTTGTTTGTTGAATAAAGCCCAAACTGTATCTCTTTAGCAAGCATTTAGGAAACTCCATAATCTTCCAATGACATTTTAAGCTTTCATTCCTATTTCATTATACTTATTTTATGTTCTAATCAAATTGTATTACTCCTTTCTTAAATAAGCCACAATATTTTTTCTCTATCTCTGCTCTTGTCTTTCCTTTCATTATTATTTGATTAAAATTTTGTTTATCAAGAGGTGATACAGGTACATGTTATTATTAATAAAATTCAAATGGTACTTAGAGATATATAGTGAAAACTAAGTCATCTTCAACCATATATAGTTCTCTTAAGCAGAGGCACTCACAATTCGAGATAGTCTATGGATATGTATGCATAAATAATATGTATTTATTTTTAACTCAAATGGTAATATACTTTACACATAGTTCTTGTGAACCTTGTATTTTTCACTTAATAAATATTAGAGGTGGTCCCAAATATTATATAGAGAAATCTATCATTCTTTCTAATGCTGCAAAATCTTATATTAGTGAATATATGTATATAATTTATTTAACTAGTTCCTAAATGAAGGACATTTATGTTGCTTCCATTCTTTTGCTATTAGAAATGGTTACTATGATGAATAATTTTATACATACATAATTCTATATATGTGTAAGCGTATCTGTAGAAACAGTTCCTAGGAATGGAATTGTTGGGTCAATGGTATGGGTATTTCTTTTCATTTATGATACTGTCTTCACTTTATCTCAGTCTTTCTTTCTCAAACTCACTGCCAACATGCTACACAAGCAATCCTTTCTCCATTTCTGCCTGTGAAAGTGTTTTCAATTTTTCCATACTCAACTCAAAAACTACATCTTCTGTGTATGGACATATTTTCACCCCATCACTGAATCTTAATCTCTTCAAGGCTAACAACTGTGCTTATTTGATTTTATTCCCGCATTCTACAGCAATACTTGTAGACACATAGTAAGTTTAGATAACTGTTTATCAGAATAAAATGAATGGTTAATTGTGTTATGCAATTTTTAAAAGTTTTTGAGCCAGATATTTCCCTATTACTAATAGAAAAGCTTAGACTATTGACTCTCGCCTGAATGTTTTGAACTGCATTCTCTCATGGATGTCAAACATATAGTTTTATTACATTTACCTGATTTTCTTTATTAGCGACTCATTAATTAAGAGTCGCAAGAGAAAAAACATGGTGCCCTGAGAAACCAAAGCCACAAACATTGCACCCAGCTTATTCATCTCAAAAGTTTCACTTGGATATTCCACTCCATATGCTTTTAAGAAGTCTAGGACTGACTGTTGTTGGGAAAGTTCAATCAAACCGTAGCCAAAACAGAATTGCGGAAAAATCAGGAAAATGCGCTTGAGGGTTTCAGAAATAAGTTCTAAAGTCTGAAATAAGAGAGATAAAAATAAAGGTCAGTGTTAGGCTTCCAACAAATTGACAAAAAATTAAAATTAAATGTAGACCGATACTGAAACCTGAGAAGCTTATCTAGATTGGCAATTATTTCCCATGTATGCTGAATTTGCATATGAATATTTATTATAACCAAACGGTGGAGGTATATCACTGAAATACAAGCAGAAAATGATTATATTTTTCTTGAGGCAATCGAAGGTGTTGGGCCCGATCCTGGAGGCAAAATCACTTCTATACCTGCCTTAGACCCTAGGAGTGTAAGGCTAGCTGGAGTGTTAGGGTCTACTATAGGAGATTGGTAGGTACCTGAGTGAGGGAGTCACTTCACAGTACAGTTTCAGAACCCAAGATAATTCCTACTTGGAGAGGAACTAACATGGTGAAATGAAATGGAAGGAGAGACAACATGTCTCCAAGAGGAGCAAATGGCTCATTTTCACGTTATTCACACTTGGGGCCAACTACTTCCACCTCATGAATTTTCTTCCTCCTCCTGGAGCTCGCTTGCCTGTTCTTCAATTCACTTCATTTCCTCTCTATTCTTTTCTGTTCAATTGCCTGGCACTGTTAGTGCTTCTCTTCTCACTAATCATAATTGTCAGTTCTGAATGGAAAGTGATGCTTACAATGAAGTAGATGCCGATACTTGATTGAAAAGGGAAAGAATGAAGTTTTTTCTCTATGAATGTTCAAATGACTCCTAGCCCATCATCATATAACTAAGTCATTGTCTGTCACCACCATACCATAAGAATTTGTTAATGAGTAAAAAGTTTAGCTGACCAATTGGTTGCATGATTTATGTAGTGCTATAAAATATATCTGATTTCACTTCCATTACCCTACTACTCAAGCCCTGTCAAATGTCAATAGCTTTGACACTCAGTAAATACAATGATAAGCATTAACCTAGATGAAGCCCAAAAAGAATTTTAAAAGCTGTTCAAAGGAGAGTTTCTCCTCTCCTAAATTTAATAGAATCAAATTGTATTCTTCTTTTCTATTTAAAGTAGAATAAAAAAAATCTTTCCACCTGGAGCATGTGGAAGCTTTTGATACATTCAGGGAAGTTTAGCAGACTAATAAAGGACCTTACCGGATCATTAGGCTTTTCCTTGGAAAGAAAGTACACCACCGACAGGGATACAATGGAATTGATGCCAAAAAACAAGTTGACACAGACATAAGTGATGAAGGCCATTCCTGTTTCATGGAAGAGCCCAGCCAGCAAGTACATCCAAGAAAATGTTGCATACCTGCAGGTTAAAAATGCTAAGAATTAGAATTATACCTTAGTTCTTCTATTTTACAAAAAGAAAAAAAAATTAGATGAGGTTCCAAAATCAAAATAAACATTAGAGATGAGTTGCCAAGCCTTATAATTAGATCTCTCTTTCAGCCCTCTTTTCGACAAAAAAAAATCCAAAGGATGGTTTTAAAAAATGACAATAAAAAGCCTCTTTTAAAAACCCTTGAGCAGTCCTACGTCATTACAACTACAAATTAATCCCCCCTGGAAATGGTGTTATCCCACACAGGCAGGATTTTTTTGTTGTTACTTAGAAATAGAAGTTCAATCAGTATAAATCTTATTATTTAAAGTTTAGGAAAAATAATGATGTTATTGTAGGCTAGCTGAACAGATAGAGCATGCTTAGAAACTGGATAGCCTATTTTGAGCAAAGACTTGAGCAACTTTTGGGGCAAGTAAATAGAACTAGAGATAAAAGAGTTCCTGCATCAGCTACAATTGCTGACTAAGGGCCACTACTCAAGCATTCAGGGCAGAAAGAATTCTTACACTAAGCATTGCTTATATCAACCTGTATTACCTGTGTTATCTTAATACAGAAACAATATTATGTGTGTGTCTTTAGACATCTATAAAAAGATAAATATAAATAAGTATACATGAATTTATATATACCTTATAATACTATATACACTCATACAATTTGTCAATACATAAATTCACACATAAATTTCTAGTCATTCTAAGTGCCATGTTTATGTAAATTAGTTTACATGTGTAAATTAGTAAGCATGACATTTGGCACCCAGTAAGTGCTCATTAATGTTAGGTATTACTATTATTATAATAATAACAGAATTAATTTTCAGAAGTATTATATTTTACAGACTATGGACTAGCAAGTGTAATGTATTGTTAGTCATCACTCATGTCAAATGAAACCCCAAGGCAATTGTAATTTAGCTAATGAGATTTAGGTCCTATTTGTGTCTAGAAGCATTTAATTCTGTTAATTCTTCTTTCATTGCTTAATCAACAGCTTACCCAAACAGGAGAAGTAGGAGAGATACAGCTCCTAGGTTATTTTCAGTGTAGAAGGCAGGTAACTTGAAAATTGCAATGACACCAATTGAAAATGCTACAGGCACCAAGTAGAAGACCTATGGGAATATGTAAAATGATGTTGAAAGTACGGCAAGTATTTTTCCAAAAAAAATCAATAACCCATCTAGTTTAAAACTGCAACAAGTTGACCTAGAAATATTTGAAGGAATGAATTTTTATTTATGTTCCCATTGCTTGTAATGTTCAGCTTATTTTACATTGATTTCACTTTAGAATTTGTCTCCTCCAATATGAGGTCAAGGCACTCTCCATCTTTATAGATACACAAGGAGTCCCTGGTGTTCCTGCCTCTAGGCTTTGAGATTTCAGATCATTCAGTGACAGAGGTTCAGTGAGAAAGATAAGACAGCCAGGTATCTTGGTATTAGATTCAGTCCTCAAAGTATTGATTTCATTTGGAATGCTGGAACTCTCTCAGATGGTTGATTTCTAAGGTTTGGTTATCAGTGTGAGCCACTCTGTGCAAAGCAGCAGGCCAGTGGGTCCCACACATTCTTAGAATCACAGGTATATAAACAAAGAACTTAGAGTTTTGTTGGCAAGTAGAAATATTAAATGCTGAGGATGATTGCAGCAAGATGTACACAATGAAGATGGTGGTAATTTAATTGGTGGTGGTGGTGGGGGGTGGAACTCCTAAATTGGAATGAGCTCCAAATATAAGACAACAGAATCCTAAGTAGTAAGTAAATCTTCATGGAAGTGTGTGTTTGAAGCTTTCTTAACATTAAAGCTCTTATTAAGTCCAGAGCAGTAATTACTATTCTTTTAGATTTGACTTCCACAACAAACCCATTTCAGACCTCACTGGCTACATTAACAAAATGAATATACAGTTAATTACTCTCCAACCCTTTGAGCCAGTGATCTTGACAACAACTCTGACAATTTCACCATAATCACCAGGCAGGCATACACATCTGGGCTTTTGGCCAACACTGGCATGTTTGAAGTCAAGAACAGCCATCTAAACTTTGGGACCATTTTATGCAAATGAGAGAAATGAAATTCATCCCTTCGTTTCCCTGCTAATCTTCTCTAATGTGTCATTCTTCAGGGGCTACTATTTTGAATTTTTTACTGTTAGTTGATTAAATTTTTATAAGCTTGATTATTTGGCACAATTGGGTAAGGTTATTTTGCTGCTAAGCTTCTATTTCTCCACAGTAGTGGTTCTTAGACTTCAGGGTGCTTAAAATTACTTAGGGGATTTTGTTTGAAAATGCATGTTCTGCACACTCCACTCTCAAGATATGGATTTAATAGATCTGGAGTAGGGCTAAGGAATCTGCATTTTAAGTATCCTAGGGAATCTGGTATAGCTCACAGAGACGAAGGCAGGTGGGTTTTTTTTCTCTAATCACTAGATGAAGATAAACCTGATTCAAATTATTTTTTTTGTAATTTACTGTCCTTGTGATAGTAATTTGAGCAAACTAGAAGAAATAACTCTTGAATATAAAACTGATGGCTTCTATCCAAATTAATCCTGCTTTTCTTGCAATGACGTAAGTTACTCACCATGTCATAAATGAAGTTTGTTACCCAGTAGCATGTCACACCGATGCCTGAAATGTGTTGCAATTGTTTGGCTTTGGTTTGATGTTCCCTTACGACGTAGGTGACAAAACTGGCGGTGGTGACAGAGTAGCCCATCAGGATAGACAGTGCCACTAAAATATCAATTAAACTGCTGATTCTATAGTGAGCAATAGGGAGAGGAAAACACACATAAGTTTTTGGAGCTCTTTTCCTTTTAGAGAGATTCATGGCTCAAGCCATCAACAAAACAGTACAAGAGTTGGCTGTGACACAAATATGGCTTCCTGCAAGGCAGCCAGATAATATCTCCAATGTGACTCTACTGTGAGCCTGGAATAAATGTAGTTTTAGTGCATCTGAATTGACTAGGGATATCTGATAGAAAAGCCTCGGTCTCCAAGGAATATGTAGTTCTTGAGCATAGAAATAGTACTTAAATGCTACGCAGGGAAGTTGAAATGACGAAGCACTTATGCACTTGACTCATGAAAGCAGCAGATTCTGTGAATCTGCAGTCAACAAGCTCTGCTTGGCAAGCCCACTCTCCACCCTTTCAGAAACTTCCTTTTATCCCAGCCAGTGACTTATATTACCAGCCCTTCCAGATTGACATTCATTCAGATACAACTGTGATTTCCAATTATAGCACTTTATGCAGAGGCTCAGCTATGCCAAGGAGAAAGTAGTCAAGCCAGAGATATCTGCTTACGTGGCTTGTTCTTGGTCTTGCACTCCTGGGTACGGATGACTGTACATGATGATGCCTTCAAGAAGAGACAGTTCTTCTATTAGTAGGTATTTAGTTAATCAGAAATACCAATTTTTAGATGAATAATATAGAATACTTTCCTCCTTATGCTATGATCTAAAGAATTTTACTTTGCAGATCCTCCTTTAAAGGAAAATGATTTTTTCCCCCTGTGATCCCATCAATGCCATACAATTGGTGGCATTCACATAAAAAGAAAAGTTTTTCACATTGTGTATAGAACCTTTGGGAAAGAGACAAGAATTTACATTTCTAATATAACATTTCTCCTAGTCTATTACATTTAAATAATTGTTTTCCACTTTCTTTCCTCTATCTGGTCATGTATTAATATGTATTTCAGCAGCACTTCAGAAATGTGTTATATTTAAATAAGCAATTCAAGGGTGAGGGGACCAACTATATGAGGGTCCCCTAAAGAACAGAAACTTACCTCTACCAATCCTCCCTGCTGCCGTGGCTGTGGTGGGGAAATATGGTAGCCTGAGAGAACTCCTCCTTCTCCTTTACTACTTCTACGGTGCCTATTGCTCTAGAGCTCTACCAGAGCAAGGCTTAGGAACTTCATCCATGCCCGAGAAATTTCCACTGAGACATAAAGGTCCAGGAGGATGCAGAGATTCTAACTGGCTCCAGAAAAGTAGTCACTTAATTTCCACATAGTCCCAATCCCAAATTGTTGGGATCCCTCAGAGTTGGTTATACTTTTTGAGTTAAAAGCAAGGTTCTCTCCTCTTCATTAGAGGACCTTGGTTAGCCAGAATCAAAAATGGGGTGGCAATAGTTTCCCAAAGAACCACAGTACAAAGGTAAAGGCTGTACTGTCTGAGTAATTGTGGAAAAGAATGGTAGGGGATGAGAAGGAGGATATCTCCTAAGTACTTGTTCCTATAGTGTCATAACCTGAGCAAGAACTTTCTCACTTACTGCTCATATGGTACATGCTCATATTAGGATACTAAGGCCCATGCAGAGTACCCAAATGTTATAGATGATTTTAAAGGTAGACTTTCTGAATTAATTTAATTTATAATTTTTACTAAGTAGAATGTGACACATGTTGAGGTTGAGTTTTGCAACTGTTGTATGTTAAAGAAAAATATATAGTTAAACAAAACAAAGAAACTAACAACAACAAAAACCAATTTGACCTATAATTTTAATCATGCCATTAGAGGAATGTACTTTTCTTATCTTTGTGTAAATTAATGGGTTCTTTTTAAATGGAGATTCAAATTTCCTTGGGGCCTTACTTAAACCATGTTGCTAAATTATAATATAGGCAAGGGAAAACTTTTATTTCTGCTTTGTATTTCACAATCAAGGAATACTCTACTTCATCAGAGAATCTTTGCAAGTACATTTTACTCCACTATGCAAAATCCTGTGGAACCAGTTTTTTAAAACATATTTTTAGCTAAAAGATCAAGTTCATGTATCTGACTTAGAGACCTATACCATAAGCAACTCTGTAGGTTCTATAGCGTCCAGCATAATGTCTTAAGTATAGTGATTCATCAATGAATGCTTATTAAATCAAATCGAATCTTTAAATTTCAATTAATATTTTCCAGACATAATATATATTAAAAATAAGACATTTTCTGTTGTCTCTACAGTTGTGAACCTAAAATTAGATGCTTCCCATTGACCACTGCTACTGATACAATGAAGTGTAAGAATGAACACTGGAGTGGAAGGGGCAATGTTTTAGTGTTCTTGAAAAAGAGCCTACTTGTGTAACATTAGTTAGAAAAACAAGCAAACCTGTATTCTTTGGAAAGAAAGAACAGAATTTTCATGTTAAATTAACCACTAGAGGGAACCACATGAATGTAATAGATATTGACTTTGGAAAGGAAAGCTAATTAAAAGAATTTTATTAGCATGTTAGAACTCAAAGAAAATCAATTTTATAGCTAAAGTAAAATTCCAGTTCATGCAGAATCTAACAAACATGCCTTCAAACAAGTAGTGTGTTGGAGGAGGTGGTGGGAGAATAATTGGTTTGATTTTTTTAAAGCAAGTAATACTATTATCATGGTAGACCCCATACATACATTATGCAACAAAAGTATGTTAGGGCGGTAGAGATTTCTTCTTTGAAAGAGATCAGACTCCTTCCAGAGAGGGTAGAAATCTACCACTTTCATAAGTCTACATAAGAAAAATTAATAGAGAATAGAAGACACACTAATACTAATCTCTATATAACTCAAGCTGAGCCTTATTTTTAAAGTAAAAAAATAAATTTCACTTTAGGGCCAATATAAAGTTTTTGTTCTAGAATTCCTAATTCTGTACACTCTGTAACTTAAAATACCATGTTAGGAGCTACAACGAGCCTGTTAGAGTCTACAGTGACTCAGATTTGCCTGGGTCAAAGGAAAGAACACTAATTATAAAGGAAACTGGAACACAGGTTTCAAACAGCTGACCCTTCTCTCTTGTTCTCTATATTTTTGCTACATGTTCCCCTAGTCATGTCTATAGTTCTTATCCTTTCATCATCTGTCACAACAATAAATGTCTTTTGCTCTGAATAAAGCATCCTACTGAAAGTCAAGTGTCCAGTAGTTTTTCAAACCAGATTACACTAGACCCACCTGGCTTTAGTCACCATTTAATTCAATTTACCGCTTTTGTCTATGCTCTTTATTGATGCTCTAGATCTAAGGACTATCAATCTTGTTATTTTCTTCTTGGTTCCTTCTAAGAAAATGCCAAAGAAATTGCGAAAAAGATACTGTTTTCTCTGAAATGAAGACTCCTAAAGATTCTGTTGCTGGAATGAGTATTTGAGTCTTCAGGTTTTTTCCACAATTACCAGTACATCTGGTCCACACTATTAAGCCCAACAGCAGGGAGATGAAAGAAAAGTAGACATTGGTATTTCTAAAAGATATATTGTGGGTTTGCTCCCTACTCAATAGGCTATGTATTAGGCTAGAAACCTTGGCCTTGGCCAGTAAATGTGTTAGTCAGTTTTTCTCCATCATTTTTATTAGTATTTTTTTAGGATCAGTATGGAAAATAATTTGAGCAAGGCTCAAGAAGATGAAATGGTCTGATGAACAGTAATTGGATTAGAAAAAAAAAATCAGTCTCTTTTAAATTCCAAACCTTATTTTAAAAACTATGTGGAAATCTCTTGGGAAACCCATCTGAAGTAGACTTGGCTGAGTCCAGAGAAGCAGTATAGCATATTAGAAATATGAATAGGCAAGTATCAGACAGCCTTGGGTTCAAATCTCACATCTGGGCCTTGGAGATTTTATAGTTGGGAATAATAATACTCACCCTGAAGGGTGCTGTAAGGATCAACAACATTTCATATAAAGCATGTGTCATGATGCAAGTGCTCACTAAATGGTAATATTTTTATTCAGGTGTAGTACTTTTTAGTTTAAAAGTTTTGTCTTCATGTTTGCATTTGTGAACAATATTTATGAAACTTTAATTTAAAAAAAATGTTTTAGCCCATAGGCAAGTAAATAGTTAAAAAATATTTTCCTATGAGATACAACCACTAAGTGTGCAAGCAGACATGAGCATGAAGTCAGCATTATTACCCTGACTTGATAAATGAGAAAACTAAATTAACCTGAAGTTAAGTGTATTATCCAGAATGTTCCATCTGGCAGTAGTTACTACTTCTGAACTCCTTTTAAAGACCTGTGGTTTAGATACTATAAAATACCTGCCACTGGGAGGAAACAGGATATAAAGTGTATTTTTATATGCAGAGTAGCAAAAGTTGCAATACAAGATGCTACTGTGTAAGTAACTTTACCGTGTCGGGCAGCATCCTCTTTTGACATGTTAACTCGCAGGAGGAAATTATTCAGGCTGTTGAGGTAAGCCGGAAGGGAATGATAGCCTTCTGGATCATACCATACCTGTTAAATTCCAAGGGAAGGCAAGATCAATATTGTGTTCAAATAAATCAGGCTGCCTTAACATCTGATAGACTACCTTATTTATATTCAAAATAAGAGCACCCATTTTCCAATCATTTATTTTCTCTGGGACAATTATGAACTATCCTCTAGGGCATTGACCACAGACCTATAAGTAGGTCTCCAGTGTAGAGATGGGCAGAGGTTGGGAAGATAGTTGTGTGATAACACCGTTAGCTATTCAGGACCTCCTCTATGGGCAAACCTTGAAATAAACTGGAGGAAACATTACATCTCCATCTCTGTGGTGGATTCATGGTGATTCTGAGATGAGAACTAAGGTATCCTGGCTCACAATAATAGTAATAAAAAACAAATGGCATAGAGACGGAGCTGGAAAAACAAATAAAATACATATACAAGCATCATGTCCTTAGCAACAAGACTGACAACCTTGAAATTTCTCTATTATCTTTCTATTTCTAATCATAACCCACAAGACAGTGAGTTACTTGACCTTCTATGTCAAAAAACAGAGGGGTTTAAAATACTGGCCCACCTCAATTCAAGAAACCCAGTCGATAATTCAAAATTACAAATTTGATTTTGGAGAAACAATTTTACATTAGAAACTCTCTTGTTTTTGCAAGAATATTTACTCTGTGTGTGGAGAGAGGGAGGAGAGGGAGAAAAAGGGAGCATTAAAATCCCCAGCATTACTATTTACTGTCTACATGACTTGTAAAAATCACCTAAAATAGGCCCAATCGTATGGAGCTCATAGGTATGTTGTGAGGAGGAAATTGGGTCATTTGTGTAAAAGGTGATAATGGAACTTGCCATACAAGAGTCACTGAATGAGTGTGAGTTTCCCCACACTCTCCAAGACTGCACATGTCTCTTACTACCAAATGAGAAGACGTGAAGCACAATTTAAGTCCCTAAGGCTACTATTGGCCATATGGGTAATCACGTGTGTCTGATCCTGTGTCTCTAGCTTGTTTTTGGTATGATCTAAAAGAAAAAAAAGTAAGCAAGATTATTTATCTCCATCAAATTCAGTTAGGTTTTCCGGTTCTTCAAGAAGCAAGGCTAAAATACATATTTCCATTCTTTAAAAAGACATATGCATAAAGAAAAATGCATAAAACATAAATGTATGGTGTTACAAAAAATTTTCAAGGGCATATACCCATTAAACTATCACACAGGTTGAGATAAAAATTGCCAGCATCCAGAACACCTTCTCCCTGACTCTCTGTGTCCTTCCAAATCCCAAAGCTCTCCCTTTCCCCTAAACAATATGGTTGAGTTTCGCTTACTCTCAAAATTTGTAATAAATGCAATCATAGTGTATGTATTCATTTTTGTCTTTTTGTTTATTTATTAATAATGTTTGGGAGATTGAACTTGCTTGTTATATGGAGCTGAGTTCATTCATTTACATTGCTGAAAGTTCTGTTGGATGAATATGAAACAACTTATTCTACTACGTATGGCCATTTTGGGTTGTGTTTTTGGCTATTATGAGAAATACTACTATGTGTACTTTTGTACACGTGTCCTGGTGCTATGTGTATCCGTTTCTCTAGGGTATGCACACAGGACGTGAATAACTGTGCTATGGGGTATGCAGAAAGCCAAATTGATTGTGCGCATGTTTTGTTTTTACCTCAAGAAAATGCTTGACCCTATCAACTTCACCTTCTCATTTTTATGACATCCCAGAAGAAAGATCGTAATTTACCTTGGCAAGTGTTCTATTGGCAGGAATTGGTGTTATGTCAAAACGAAGGTCTGTAGTCAAAGGCAGCCCAAAACTCCAACCTCCATATCTACAGAGAGTAGTGAAATTTATATTTGTTTTAATGGAGAAAACCTTCATAAGTAGATCTAAAATACTTAACTAGGAGCTCATTTTTTTCTTTCCATTAGGAACCCATTTACAGCATAAAGTAAATAATGCTTGACAAATATTTTACTTTTTTATTGATTCTCTTTGTCATATTTTAATCTCAAGTGTGCATTATAACTAGAGGGAAATACTCCTTCTAAACAATTGCATATGTGCAGTAATCATCCTGAAAACAAGTGACATATCACCTAACCAATTTCTCCATCATAGCTGACCCAGGCATCATCTCAAAAATCTTAATGCTTTAGTGCTTAAATATTCCTTTTAGGTAATTAATACTGAAGTGATATAATATCAGTTCATATTTTTTTCCAAATAGCTCAATTTCTTCTACTAATATAACCCCAATTTTTTCCCCCTAGCTTGTCCCCCGGTTCTATTATTTTTTCTCTGATGTTTGAAGGTGAGTTGGGTTTATTTCACTATCTGTCAGTTCATGGTCTCCTAAAAATGAAAAGTTGCTTTTTAAAATCCAAGTAGTAATTTTACGAATAGATTAATTTAAATGGCCACCAAATTTAAGTCAGGTTAAATAAATAATGGTGCAGTCACACTAGAATAATCTTGTGACTAGCATCATAAATGTGGTGCTATAGAGCTATATTTTTGACACACAAATAACATCATATTATAGTGTTCACTTTATTTTAAAAGTAAGGTTTTGGAACTGTTTATAATAAAACATATTTTGTTGAAAATATTTACATGTATATCTGTGACAAGAAAATTTCTGGAGGGATAAACACCAAAATATCAATAGTGGTATATCTGAGTAAAGTAATATTTTTTCTTCTTTGTGCTTATCTATAGCTTCTAATTATTTTACATTCATGGTAAATGTTTAGGTAGCTTAGGTACAAGCCCACTGCCTTGCTACACATGGGCATGTTTTGTCCACGTGCAGATATCACATTCTAAGTTTTGAGATATTCATATTGGAACTAAGGCCAATTGTCACCAAAAGTCATGCCTTAAAACTCTCTGAGTTGGTATAGTCCAGTCAGTAAGTTCTTTTTTGCTTCAAGAAAAAAAAATAAGTACAAATTTAACAATACATTTTTGAGGCCTGAAAAAACCAGTGCTTTTCAGTTTGTTCAAATAAATCTTAATTTAGAATTGATACTTACATTTCAATACATACGGCTGTTTAAATAAAACTGAGAATGTAACCATGTAAAATATAAACCATAGGAATTTGCATCTGTTGTCTCTATTGTCTCAAGTTTAGGAGGCAGTTATCATTAAAATTAAAAAGCAATTATATATGTTATAAACAGAGTATTTTACCTTTTTTGGACAAACTCATTTGCAGTTGATATAAGATAATTTTCCACACGGTGCCCAGTGAGGTTATAGATTATTTGGGAGGAGTAAGTTCTTCTATGAGGTGGGGAATAGTTAAATTTAGGACATTCCTGGAAAATAAAGTTAAAAATTAAGTTTTTTTCTGGCCAATGCTGTGCAAATTAAAGCGACAGTATCAAGGAGCTTCAGTTTCATGATCTGTCTACTACTGCATCTGGTAGAGTGTGATAAGACTGTCCTTTGACTCCAAAGAGCTTTGAAAAAGGCATCTTACCTATGCCAAGAAATGAGAACAAATAGCTATTATTTATGTAGAGCATATATACATGTGTTTATCACTCACTTAAAGCCAACAAAGAACACAAGTTAACAAATGTGTGATATTTCTTTCACTGTGCTGACAAGCTTAATATGTTTGGAGAATAACATTAAATATTAAAATGACTCAAAATTCCCTCAATAATTCACAGGTAAGGAAAAAAAATGTTTGCCCCAAATTGAAATGATAACATGAACAGACATAACTGCTCCAGGGACTGATGGCAGGGGATGAAAAATTCACGATCCATTAGTTTTAGGTACACAATCTAGGAGTCAGAGCTTAGTTATATACTTTAGTTTCTTACACATATATATTAGAGTGATATATACACACACATACATGTAAACTTTTAGTTTGGAATCATTTTAGATTTACAGAAAATTCACAAAGATAGTACAAAGTGTTTCTGTACACCCCTAGCTACTTTCCTCCATTAACACTTTACATTACCATGGACATTTGTTTACACATTAGTATTAACACTTATTTTTATGCTCATAGCTTTCTGCACTTCCTGAAAACTTACTTTTTCGTGTAGCTTCTCATGCTTCATTGCCATGAAGTTTAGTTTGGGAAAATTCTAGCACTTTTCCATAACATCACATATGTGTCCCAAGTACATAAAGTTGCAGGTTGCTCTAAAAAAATCAGAGCTGGATTTCCTCTTACATCAAGTTGTATCAACTTGAAGATTGCATTCCAGAATGATACTGGTTTCACAAATAATTAAAGGAAGATACCCTTATGTATACAGTGCAATCTTTAAAATTAAATTATGTTACACATTGAGAAATGCATGTGTATTATACGTGCAATTCTTAATGGATTTTGACAAACTGAACACATCTGTGTAACCAACAACCATGTCAGGAAACAGCAATACCAGCCCCTCAGAAACTCCCTCATCACACTCCCTTTAAATCACTACCACTCCTAAAGCAACAGACACAGATTAGTTTTGCAAAATTTTTGTATTTTCTTTTCTTTTCTTTTAGTTATTTGTTTTTAGGATGAGGTCTTGCTCTACCACTCAGGCTGGAGTGTAGTGTCATGATCATAGCTACTACAGCCTGGAACTCCTGAGCTCAAGAGATCATCCTAACTCAACCTCCTGAGGAGCTAAGACTATAGGTGTGTGCCACTATATCTGGCTAATTTTTTAATTATTTTTTTTAATAGAGATGGGAGTCTCGCTATGTTGAAACCAGCCTAGGCTGGTTTCAAATTCCTGCCTTGGCCTCCCAAAGTGCTGGGATTATAGGCACGAGCCTGTGATCTGTTTTTATATCTTACATAAATAGAATAATATATACTATCTTGTGTCTGGCTCTTTTCCTTCATCAGGATGTTTGTGAGAATCTTCCATATGATGTGTGTGGTTGTAGATGAATCATTCCCACTTCACTTAGATAGTATTCCATTGTGGAAATATGCTATATTCAATTTATCTATTCTACAGCTGGTGGGGGCACTATTCACTTTTCTGATGAGTATATAATAGGAGTGGAATTGCAGGCCCCACAGGTAGCATATTTCCAGCGTTAGTATATATTGCCAAGCAGGTTTAAGAACTATACCAAATTAAATTCCCATCAGCAGATTATGAGGGTTCCAGCTGCTGTGCCTCTTTGTCAACACTTGGAATTTTTCTCCTTCTTCATTTTAGTCATTTGGTGAGTGTGGAGTGATATTGCTTTACCTTTTAATATATTTATTGGCCATTTGTATATACCCTTTGTGAGGTGTCTCTTCATGGTTTTGCTAATTTATCTATTGGGTTATCTATCTTTTTTAGTAATTTGCAGGAGTTCTTTATATATATGTTCTGGACATGAGTCTTTTGTTGTGTATTGTGAATGTTGTCTTCCACACTGTGGATTTCCTTTTTATTTTCTTAATCTTTTGATGTACATGCAGTATAATTTGTTTCCTTTGAAGAAACTTAGAACTTTATCCATAGTGCATGTCTGATGTACACAGCATCAATTATGCAAAGTGACCTCACTGTTATTAAACAGGTAGAAATAGATCTGGAGATGTTAATTAAATGACAAAATAGGTTGAAAAATTATAAATCTACTGGATTTTTAGATTACTAAAAATTATCCAGATTCTAATTTTAAATATTAAGTTAATTAACTTTTACTGTGAACTGAAGAAACTACATGAAGAATTTCAGAAATTAATTAAATTAGACAAGAGATTAAAAAACTCTGAATACTAGTAGGACTAATTTTTAAATATGCAAGGATTCCAAAAGATCCTTGTTGGGTCCCAGCTCTTATTGTTAGTAACTGTCTTGCATGAGAACACCAAAATGGGTTGTATTTACTGAAAATATTTTCATTCTAAAATATTGTACCAAGATAGTTCAGGGCACAACCATATGTCACTTTGAAGAAAATATTGCTAGATTCCCCCCATGAGAAAGTAAGTTAACAATACAGTGACTCTTCAACAATCTTTAACTTCCCTAGTGAATTTGGTTCTCTTAAAAGCTTGGTGAATTGATAGGCTTAGAAAACGAAGGTCTGTACCTATCGAATATGGACAGAGTAAGTGGTAGATAATTTTTTCTATTTCTTTCAGGAAATGATTTTTCCTGTAGCCTGGAGGTGTTACTTAGAGACATACGTAACTCTGTCCTAGACTTACACATTATTGACTTCCTAGCTGACCACTACAGTGGCAGGTTCACTGAATTTTCAAATATGACAACATTGGTGGCATTTTTTCATGTGAAAAATAGAGCTTTGTAGTTAGCACTGAATCGAGACCAAAAATTCATTTTTAGTTGGACTCCACAAAGACCATCAAAGAATCACCTACCTTTGGAAATTTGTCCTGAGATGGATTTAAAATAGTGACCTGACATTCAAAGTCAATATTTTTGAGCTACCTGGGTCCATATCTCTGAGCTACTAGCTTCCATAAAATGAAATTATACTGACTCTTTGGTAACTTAGATAGACCTTTCAAGTTTCAATATTTATTCCTTTCTTTTTCCTACTTCACTGCAACTGAATTTCATTTTACCTGGATATTTTCTGAGCAGGAGCAAACACCAAAATTAGTGATAGGTTCTCCACTGGTGTTCCATTTTTCCAGACTGTCTTTCTTTAAACACCATCTGCAAATAAAAATGATATTGACATGAGACGTGTGTGTGTGTTTTCTTATCTTTATGTATGAGCATATAAATAAGTACTTGGTATTAAATTCAAGTGTGTAGTCCTAGGTACAATTTGCTGATTTTTCATAACTTGAATACACATTGCGTGACCATTTTCTAGTGATTTGACATTTTGTGGTGGGAGATTGAGAGAGAGCATTTATTGATTCGATAGTGTTGAGAATAAATCTCATTGAATTGTCTTACTATGTCAGGATAGGACTTTTTGTCTCCTTTATTCTCTTTGCTCTTTTCATACTCTCTTCTGACAGGAAGGGAATACTTTAGCATAATATTAATAATACACAAAGGTCAGGTTTACGTGTACTATGTACTATCTTGGAAATTTGAATAAGCAACATTGTATAGTGCAAACATATGGGAATTGGAATCAGAAGACTTGGGTCTCAGCTTTAGCTGTAGAATTTACTATCTAGATTTCTTTAGACAAGTACCTTATACAAGCCTCAGTTTCTTTAGCTGTAAAATGGGATTGGTAATTCACAAGGTTGTGATTGTTAAATGAAAATATGTATACAAAAGAGCTGTACAAATTATGACATCTAATGTTTATCATTACAGTATAGCATAGCTGTGGAATGAACTAAAGGAGACAGACAAAATCTGTTAAATAGAGATTTCTATCAGGGAACTGCCCTCTTCCAGTCAAATACACACACACACACACACACACACACACACACCTGCATATGTCTGCACATATACAAAATGGAACGTTGAAAACAAACAAAAAGCAAGAACCACTTACGGCTCACTGGTGTTTAGGCATAGGTTGTCAATGCCAGGAAAGTTCCACATTGCTGAGACCAGTCCTTTTGTGCTTGGGTGAGAATTCCTGAAATGTTTAAAGGATAGAAACAGATTTGTGACTCTGCCACTAGTCTGCCATGTTAAACTCATGCTCACAAATAATTTGAAGAAACAAAACATACTGTTTATAGGACTATTTTCTTAAAAATCTAAGCAAGATGCAGTCTCAGGAAAAAAAAAGTATCACAGGAAAAAATATGCACGTGTCTCTATTTGGCCGCTTTGTTATTCTAATTGTCATGTGCATTTAGTGATCACCTATTGTATAAATAAAATTATGTTATACAGAATTCTGACATTGCTATTCAATATTTGTGAGACTAATAAAAAACTATTTTCTGTATATTACAACAGGTAATATACACATAACTTGGCTTTCTTGATTAAAATCTAGTCAAGAAAAACAAATATCTACTATAACTTTATTTTCAAGAGAATGCCAAAAAACCCAAAACTCTTAAAGAGCTATTTGTTGGCAATGGAAGTAACATATTGCAATACATCCAACTGTCCATTCCTTTAGCAGAAGCAGGTAGTATGACCCTAAGTTCTTTATTCTTCAGCATTCCATGGGATTCATGCAGGTACAACCACACTCCTGGAAGATTTTTGGAAACATTCTTTTAGTTAATGGAAAGAAACTTACGCATAGAAGGCTGTCTGTTTGGAGGTACCGTAAAGAGAGGGGGAGATCTGGATCTCTGGATAAATGGTGCTGGAATCTCTTAATGTGCCAAGGCCCATGGCTGTGGTTACGAAGACGATGGGGAGGATAACCTGAGCAATAAGACCTTTCCAGTTCCTGCGGGTGTGGTGGAACCTCTTGATGAGTATAGCCATTATCTTCTTCAGTAATAGTCCCAAACCGTCCAACCTCTCCCCTCTTGTCAGGATTTTGTCTAATTAAGAAAAAGAGATTTGATGTAGTTCTGGAAAATCTTGATTAATCAAGTAATAAAGTAAATTCAAAAACTATGGATGGATGGTATAATACAGTGTGATGGGAAATGCTTATATTTTAAAGATTTGGATTTCAGGTTCAGCAATGCATGTATCAGCCTTAGTCCTGAGCCTTCCATTGGGAAAATGAAGGACCATAAAACCCATCTTATATAGAACTGTATGTAAAAATGATTTAAAAATTCTAATTCCCTATGCAAAAACAGCCACATACATAGTTATTTTACATCAAAGTTAGATATCTAGAATTTCACAGGTGAATATTGTTTTCAAACTCCAAAGTCTCAATGCATACTAAGTATGGATTCCTACTTACTAATACTCAAGAGATAATTTCTATCAAGAGATTAAATTCAAATAAGTAGAAATTAAAACACCAACCTAGTCTAAGAACTCATTCCTATTATGAATAATTTAGTTAATTCCAAGTCTAATTGATTGGCTCTGACTATAACGTGAGGTCCAGTGCATTCACCCCAAGTGAGAGAAAAGGAAAATCCTCTCCTCCAAAGTGTAGTTCTAGTTCAGTCACTTGTTCATTACTTTTTCTCTTTGGAAATTTGGAATGATTTTAGGGCCTTTTCAAACTCCATTTTCACCACTAAAGTTGTAAGAAAGAACTCATTGGAAAAATGTCTCTCCCCCACGTGCACTTTGAAATGCTTTTCAGATGCTGAGAAAAATTCTGTGGCTCTGAGAGGCAGAGCAGCTGTGGAGGCCATAAACCATTGATTCCCCAATAGAGATTTATTGCTAATAATTTCAGCAGCCCCCTCTAAAAATAGGTTCAAATATCACATTCTCAGCAAAGGCCTGCCACCAAGCACTCCTTTATATGTGATAAGATGACAGTATTCCTCAACTCCGTGTATATTTTAAATTTTCCGTCACAAATTATGCAGCACAAAACTCATGATCTTCATTTAGCTGATAAGGAAAAATACAAAGCTGCTTAATTTAAAATGAATTCCAATTAAACAGAGTGAACACGTTTAAATGCAAACTCATATCTCCACAAAAGGGAATTGAAGAAGGAGCTGAATATTTTGAGTTAATTAGTATGCTTTTCTGTTTCTTGAGAAATTACATGTGGATGACTTACAGGTGTATCAAATGGAATAAATGTGCTTTCTGAAAGATAATGTCAATGGGGGGAACGTTTTGACTGAAGAATAGTTTCAAATTATGAAACAAATGTCGAGGCAAATACTTAGCATTTACCTCCTAAAGCAGATGACCACTTTCTAATCAAAGTTCTCAATTCCCTGGACTCTATAGCTGTATCCCCAAAAGATGATAGATGAGGACATATTTGCCTCAAGTCCCAGAATTATCCAAGCACCAGAGATGATCTTTTCTGAGTTTTAAAGCCAGGCAAGTGTTTAATTAAAAGTTCTGTTCCTAGAGATTTTTCCCAGTTTAAGCAAACTGTCGAAATGACTACTCCATAATTTATATATCATTTTGCTATGTGGTACCTTAAGTAAATAGAGTTTCCAGAGGTATAAATTAACTGTCAGAAAGAGAATAAGAGACCATAAAAGTTATTTTCAATAGAGCCCAATCCCTTAAAGTCATGTCAAGAAACATGATTTTTCAAATATATCCTGTGTGAAGGATTGCTGAGTTGGGGAGAACCTATTAGTATAGATTCTTAGCCATCAAGTCCAATTTAATCAATTCAGAGACTTTCCTTCAAAAGCTTTTTCTTAGCACCTGAATGGTCCAGAGTGGGGGGAGGTTAGGCATGTTTTCCGATGAGGTATTGTAAGGAGTGACGACTCTTTTTTTTTTCTTTTTTTCCTTTTTTTTGATGACTACTGTCTTCTCTTAGGCATACCTAATAACAGGGAGTGAACCACCTCACAAGGTAACCTTGTCTGTTGCTGGACAGCCCCAATTACAAGAAGAATTTTAACTCAAGCATAAATCTGAAATTGTAGAAGTTACATCTTGAAAACGATTTCTGGTGGGTAGGAGGAATACTCATCCCTGCCCTATCAAGGGAGTTCTACATTCTTCAAAGTACTTTTGAAATAGAGAATTTGATTCGGTTTAATGAATATTTTGTATATTGTAATAAAAAAGGAAGCTTATATTTCTTTAGGTTTTTGAATGTAGAATAAAACTTTACAATTGAATTTTAAAAAATCAAAATATTTCCTGTGATTTTTCTCAATTATATCATTTACTGGAGTTAAGCAAAATATCCACATGAGAGGCATACCGTCTCTGTCTGTGAAGTTGCTGCTGCTCACAGATAAATCGTCAGGAGTTGAGATGCCGTTGGTACTGGTACTTCCAATTTTCTTTTGCGTTAAGTACTCAAGACTCATGTTACTATTTTTATGTGACTCTTTAGTCAAGTTCAGAAAGACCTAGAAAGAGAAACCAGATCACTTCATTAATGTACAAAATGTGTGTCTTTTTTAATGTCTAAATTTAATTTTGATTGTCAATTATCATATTTATTGAGACAAATATTTCCCATCTGACTTTAAGTGAATATTTTTGTTTGTAAAAGATATGTGTTCTGTAGTTGGAGCAACATTTTATTCTCAGAAGTCAGTCTTACATAAGAACAGGACTGAAATGCTTTTAAACTGTTCTGATTTTGTGAAATATTTATTTTTTAAAAAAGCCTGCACATGTTTACTCTAAGGGAACAGCAAGCTATACCAGCTTTAAGAACAAAAAGAGAAGTCAAAGCGTACCTCCTCCACGGTGGTGTCTGAAATGCCATAGCACCCGATGTTGAGGTCACCCATGCCACTGTCCAGCGCTCGCAGGAGCGACAGATAGGCTCCCGAGACTTTGGTGCTGAAGGGAGGAAGCACGTAAACAAGCTCTCCCCCAATATCCTCCTTGAGGTAGGCTTCGGGAAGGTGTGATCGGATCATTGCTGTCACGGCCGTGGCGTCACATACTATGTTCGCATTTAGATTTGGACTCTAGAGACAAAGACAGAAGTTAGACACTCTCTTCTCTTTACACTATAGCGAACCAGGGTCCCAATCGGGGTGGGGGGGTGAGTTCGTTTAGGCCACTCCAGACCTGAGTCAGATCACACATCACTGCTTCAGTGCTCGCTGTCCCACTCGGGGTTCCTATGGTTGTCTGCAAGTCACTACTTTACCGGCCCCATCCTCCGACTGCACCTCACTGTCCACCATCCTCCCTCTCACTTGCTCTACGTCAGCAGCAAGTGTCTTTTCTGTTGCTACAGGGCTTCAGGCTCAGGCACACACACACACCCGTGCCCACCCCAGGACCCTTGAAATTGCTCTTTCTTTGCCTCCAGATTGTGACATGTCCATTCTCGAACTGGCTCCAACTCTTGGCTCACCTGTCACTTTCTCAAAGCCCTCTTCTCTTATTACCCTACTTAAACATGGCACCGCTCAGCACTACCTCCTCTCCTCTCCTGCTTCATTTCCATCCATAGCAATTACTAAATAATTTATTTATTGATTGTGTCATCTGAATTCCTCACACCCCATCAGAATATAAACTCCACGAGGCAGGGATTTTCATCAGTTCACTGCTGAGGTCCCAGTGCCTAGCACAGTGCTTGGGTACACCATAAGGCAAAATAAATACCTAATACACAAATTTCTGAGTGAATTAAGGAGTATACCGATGAACTACTTTTTTATATTCAAAGTCACATCAGGATGATCAGATCTTAAATAAATGGCGGTAGTCCAAACCTGCCTAATAGCATATACATCTCACACAGTATTGTTAAATCATATGCTACGTGAGGTGGCACAGGGATCCTTAGTGAGCTTTTTTGTTCTTCAAAAGATGTAAAAGAACCACTGACCTGACTAAGTTATAGTCTCCACACTGTCACTTGAGAAGTACTGAGTAGACAGTGAATACATGACTTCACATTCTTTTAATTTGCCCTTAATAAAGCAGAACATTGAATTTTTAGCCATATAAGCTGAAACGTTAGGGGAACTAAAAGGCTGATTCTCCATCAGTAATGTTAAGGTGCGGGTCATTTTTCACCCAGTGCATTGCTTCTCAATGTGCGGTCCCTGGACCAGCAGTGCAGCATCCCCTGGACCTTGTTAGAAATGGAGTAACTTCTGGCCCCACTCCTAGACCTACTGACTCAGATACTCCTGAGGTGGGGCCAGAAATCTGAGTTTTAACCAGGACCTCCAAGTCTTGGTTAAAAGAACTTGGAAGTTCACTCAAGTTTGGGAACCATGAAGCTAGCATATTAATAATGAATTTGAGCAATGAATGAAGTTAGATTCTGCCTCCATTTCCTATAAAAATTAATTTATGACCCTAGAAGGAGGTATATTTTCTCTCCTACCTACCTTCTTCTTGGTGAGCGTGAGGTGATACCCATCCCCAAATGTCTCCTTGAGGTAGAAGGGTGACCCGCAGCACCGCAGCCCGCCCTGCTCCAGGAAGGCGATGCGGTCACTCAGCACTTCAGCCTCGTCCAAATGGTGCGTTGACAGAATGATTGTTCTGGCTTGAAAATACAGATAAGACCAACAGAGAATGAAAAACGAAGACACAGGTCCCAAGATACACAGAGTTAGCGAGAGTAAGTCCCGTGGCATCATGAGGAGAAGAGTCACGTTTTATGAGCTAATTGAAACTGACCACAGGGAACTTCCAAAATGATCAAAGAAAAATTCAGAACGGGTGTTCTTAAATATTTGGGGATGGGCCGGGTATGGTGGCTCATGCCTGTAATCCTAGCACTCTGGGAGGCCGAGGCGGGAGGATCGCTCAAGGTCAGGAGTTCGAAACCAGCCTGAGCAAGAGTGAGACCCTGTCTCTACTAAAAATATAGAGAAATTAATTGGCCAACTAAAAATATATAGAAAAAATTAGCCGGGCATGGTGGTGCATGCGTGTAGTCCCAGCTACTCGGGAGGCTGAGGCAGAAGGATCACTTGAGCCCAGGAGTTTGAGGTTGCTGTGAGCTAGGATGACGCCACGGCACTCTAGCCTGGGCAACACAGTGAGACTCTGTCTCAAAAAAAAAAAAAAGTATTTGGGGGTGTTTTTCATACAAATTGGCAGCAAATTAGTATTATGCTGACTGGCTAAATGTCCATCATTTGCTGCGTGGGCATTGGCAACTCTTCCCAATCTGTCAGTTTTGCTCCCGTGGCTTCGTTTTGCACTCTGTTTTTATTCCCTTTCTTCACTACAAGAAAGTGATAATTTTAAAGACTTTTTGAATATTCCTCTCTGATTAATCCACTCCACCCTGATTACTCCTTTGCTTCACATCCTGTTAGCACTTATTTAGTCTGTTTTCAGTTTATTTTTGTTTGTGTATGTTTGATATCTCTAATTAGATTCTTCACTCCTCTAAGCAGACTTTGGAACTTCTGTTGAATTTGTGTGCTCTCAAAAAGGCCAGTTAAGTGCTCGACTCACAGTGGGCACTAGACAGATAATAACGAATTGACCCAGGAGATAGCTGGGAGAAGAAAAATCTTGGGAAAAGAAAGAGCCAATCTTAGACCTTTAAGGATATCATACACGAAAAAGGCTTCGACTTGCATTTGTATATCCCAGAGGGCAGAATTATGACTGTTGGGTGGAGGAGTTATGAAAAAGTACTCATACCAGTTTTGTTCTTGCATATAACATCCCATATACTTCTGCGAGAACATGGGTCAACGCCAGTGGATGGTTCATCCAGAATTACTACCCTTGATCCACCGATGAGAGCTATGGATATAGATAACTTCCTCTTCATTCCTCCTGACAATGTTCCAACTCTCTTATGACGATGGCTATACAGCCCAGTATCTTTTAAAGTCCTTAGAAAATAATGTATGATGGTTATTTTTTACAGATAGACTATTTGAATACTGGAAACATACAATAAACACAGTGATAGGTATTCACCAAGCAACTATTATGTGCTCAGTAAGATATGATCAACTACTGAGGATTCATGATGTAGTTTTCTATTATTTGTCACCCAGTTGTAGGTACCAAATTAATACTCAGAAAAAACACAAGGGAATATATACTTCACTCATTTGACAAATATTGATATAGAGTGTCTGCCTATTTTGTGCCAGGCTATGTTTTAGTGCATGGGAAAAGCAGTGAGCAGATAAAGTCTCTACTTACAAGATTATGTTCTAGTATGTGTGTGTATCGAGAGGGATGCTTGGATGATGCTTGGATGAAAATCCAAGCAATAAACATATTCCCGAGTAAGTTTATAATATGTCAGGTGGTGATAAGTACAATAAAAAAGTAAATAGAGCAGGGTATATGAGATAAGGAGTACCTAGCACATGCTATTTTAGGCATCTATTTTATACATGGTGATCAACTGAGAGAAGGTGATATTTGGGCAGACCAAACAATGTGGTCATTTGACCAGGAATAAGTCAAATGGCTGTCTGAGAAAGGGTGCTGTGAGTAGAGGGAAGAGAAAGCAAAAGACAGGAGCAGGCCTAGTGTAGTCAAGCACACAAGTAGGCCAGTGTGCCTAGAGTAAAGTGAATGTGGGAGAGAGTGGGAGAAAATGAAATCAGAAGTGAGATTGGGGGCAGGTCATGGAGGACTTTGTAGGCCTTGATAAGGACATTACTGAATGTCACACTGAGTACAGCAGGAAGCCATTAGAGGGTTTGAACCCAGGTATGACATGGTCTGATTTGCGGTTGAAAAAGATCGCCCTGACCCCTCTTCTCAGATTGTACAAGGGAAGAGTGGAAGCTGGGAGTCTAGTTAGGAGGCTTGGACCAGTGTAGTATCCATGGAGACTGGAAGCAAAGGATTTGGGACAATATGGGAGCCAGACATGAAGGGAGTTAAACAATTGCAGTGTAATAACTGGCTGGTGAGGACAACTAAATGTATACAATTATAATTAAATGTATGCAGTCTCAAAGAAGTGGAAAGACTAAAAAACAATTGTTTTGTGAGAAAACATCTTCTCTTGGTATTATTACCAGGACTTTCCCAACCAAGCTATGGGTCTTTGAGAGGAGTTAGTAACTCATGTTCTTATTCCTGTCATAACTTACCTTTTTACTTCCTCGTGGAGCTGCTTTTTAGTCCAGTGAGGAACTTTGATGGAGCCATATAAGAGAAGGTGTTCCTTGGTGGTGAGGTAACTGAACAAGACGTCGTGCTGCATGCAGACCCCCATGTTCTTTCGCACAATGTTTAGGTCTGTTTTGATATCTTTTCCATACACAAAGATGGTACCTGCTGAGGTCCCAAACAGCCCGGTCAACATGGAACTGAAAATGAAGAAATGATAAATTAGGTATAAACCAAGCATTTAAGCTAGATATCAGGACTAAATATATCTCAGTTGTTAGTTTAAAAAAAAGTTATAGTGTATCTTCTTAAGCAAGGACAGATTATGAAATAAAATGGTAATAAATGGGAATAAAAAATAAAAATTACTTTTAAGTAATTTTAAGTGTTAAGTAAACACTCCATGGTGATGGTGGTGGCGGTAATAATGACAAAAGTGGTTGTGCTTTTTCATTGCACGTACACTCTCTCCTTGAGAAAACTCAGGCACTTCCTTGGTATCCCTTAGTATCTACAGGCTGACATGTCTCAAATTTATATCTCTAGTCCTGGCCTCATCATTCAGTTCCAGCCTTGCTCTATACTTCTAACAGATACTGACGCTTCTCTGTGAGATGTCTTACAGTGTCCTCAAACTCAACATGTTTAAAACCAAGCTTATGATCTGTGCCCACAAAACCACACCCTCGTTGAACTTACCACTGTCACTGTGCGATACATTCATAGAATGGTTGCACGAGACTGGAATCCGGAAGTCATTTTTCACACCTGCTCCCACGTCTACATCTCCACAGCTACCACCCCCACCTCTCCATTTCCACAGCTACCACCCCCACCTCTCCATTTCCACAGCTACCACCCCCATCTCTCCATTTCCACAGCTACCACCCCCATCTCTCTATTTGCATGGCTACCACCACAGGGCCAGCCCTTGTCACCACCTGCCTAACCCATCACTGTAAGCTCCTAACTCTACTTCCCACATACTGCTTGGTCATCTCCAGTCCTTTTCCCTGCACTGAGACTAGAGTATTTTCACCTAGCTAATTTCCCATCATCTTTCAGATGATTAGCAAACTGGACCATATTTAATACCCAGCTCCTCCACTATAATACGAGCTCCATGAGGTCAAGGGAAGGACCTTTTTTCTCAGCACTCGGTGCCGTGCCTAACCAGTGCTTGGCATTGAAGCCTTGTGGGTTAAACAGGGAATCAATAGAATGTGCAATTTGTCCATAAGAACACATTGAAATACAAATAATATACCTTATTCTTCATATTAAAGATTTATATTTAGAACAATAAAATAGGGGCATTCTCAGCTAAAATTATAGCCTCTTCCAAAGCTTTTTCTAGTTCTTTTCTTCACTGGTCTCTTATTGCCTATTAGGAATCTGCCCTTTTAAGTGCTGTATTTTCCCTAGAAAGCCAACTCTGACTTTACACAGGTCATGCAAATAAGAGAGGCTGTATGTTCCTTCATCTCATGACCTTCTTTTATCCTCTTTCATTTACCAAAACAAAAAATGTTTAATCCCAATGTTTTGGCAGTTGCTGAGCTTACTTGTGATGATGCTTAATAGGATATGCAGCAAAGTGACACTTTTTCTCAAACAAGGGCTAGAGTGCCAACAACATCTTAGCGCTGACTCACCAAGGAAGCGGATGTGGAGCATTGGAGGCAAATCACACACATAAAAATTCAAAAGAATGTCACTTTAAAGACACGTGAATCTCTTCTCCATTCTGACACAAGAAAAAGCTACTTAAGTGAAGAGTGAGGAAGAACAGCCCAAGTACCGCTCCTGGCCTCTTTGATTTATATCTGCTCGGTGGTGGTTCTTTTGTTTCTTTAGTAATCAAGGCAAGGGTTTCCTGTGATGGAGCAGCTGGGGCTGCATTTACACCAGGATGTGCAAACTCAAACTTATACATGGGCCAGGATAGAATGCAAAGAAATGAAACAGCCTGGGTGTATAAGGCAGTACAGATCTGTAGAGATCGGGATGGAACAGACAGCAGGTGCTCTCCCTTTAAGAGATCAGTCACTAACGAGCTCCAACAGGTAGTCTCAACCTAATAAAATGGACTCAATGCTATAGAATTTCCTGGTATCTAAGAGATGCCAAGAATATTTATTTTTATTAGAAAACTCTCCATCTTTAAATATTGGCACTGAATCAAAATTTTTGAGAAGTACTGGGTAAGCCACCACTACTAGGTAGACCAAATTATCCTTGGCCCAACCTGATGTTTGAGCTCACAATTTAGAACCTCAGATTTATACTCCATTCTATAGTATACAAGCTGAACCATCTGACTCCATCTGGGAATTGTAATAACTTTGTCTTTTATAAAAGAGGTTAGTTTATTAATAAAACTATATTTTTTGTAATATGCTTCCATGACAATGTGTTGGAAAGTAACATACATAGTAGTAGTTTTCCCGGCTCCATTGGGCCCCAGCAATGAAGTAATATGCCCTTCATAAAAGTTCAGATTGAGGTTATCAACAGCGACTTTTGAGCCATAGGTCTTTGTGACCCCATGCAGGGCAACCCCGACTGTGAGATCTTTAGGTTCAGGCTCAATGTTGGAGGGAAACATGTACTCAGGACCTGGAGAGAAATCAAGGAAAGAGTTGTAAGCTCACGAATAAGATAACGCAGCTAGAATTAGACTTTATTTTAATTAAAATTGAAGAATATAAAAATGCAATTCTCTAAGTAAAAAAAAAATTCCAGAAATAAATGATTTAGTATAGTCTTTGGCCTTCTTCTCACTTGGTTACAGATTGGATGAAAGTGGGGAACAAAGATTTATATCACCTTTCTCTGTTGGAAAAAGTAGTCCTAAGATATAGAATCATATTTATAAATTCCACTTTATTTATTTATCTCAAATATTCAAAAGCTAAGTTTAAGGCTTAAGGTTTGGTCCTCTGATTTGGCAGGAAGGTACAAATTTATGGAATAAATATCTACAAGTTGTGATTTTATAATAATAAGACTAGATCAGATCTGTAGTTTATAGAATCCAGTTCATTAATTACTATTCATATCTACACATCCTGCAGGCATCACAAAAAGACCACTTATGTGGGTCATACTTACTTTATAAAGATGACACTATGCACCCAATGTTAGTAAGACAAGCTTTAAACTATTTTTCCAGTGTTAGTGATGAGTTATGCTAAATTACCCACATTTGTTACTTTGTTACTTCTTATGACTGGTGACAGATGGCTGGAGTTAGGGTGTAGACTGTGGCCAAGGAACAAAATTTTTCTCTGTGTGAATCTAACTGGACCACAAAGGGATCTGCAGTCTTGGTCTAATTAGCGCCATATGCTGACCAACTGAGCTAATGAGCCCAGAAAAAGCCACAATTTAATCCCCGAAAGAGCCCAAACATATATGTGTAGACATACTCATCCATGACTAAAAGGATGATAATTTTGCCATTTAGAAAAACATAATTAAAACTATTAGTCATGTAATTTTTATATCGGTTCTCTCATAGTAGTGCATGTTGTTGACCTACTCGTCTTACTGGCGGATGGGTTGGTGTTCTGCATCATGATATTAGTGAACATGAGGCCATTGCTCTTCTCAGGCTTTTCCTCTGCACACCCAAATCGCTCCTTCCAATAGGATGGAAGGATTGGAAAATACCATGGAGCTGCCATACCATATGTCCCTGTAATAAATATGTATTAAGAAAAGTGATTATTAATTGATTCTTAACATTAAGCATCAGAAACTAAACAATAGAATATTATATATGGTTCAGGAAGTAGTTTCATTTTTTTGATACCACATAAAACTAGAGGATGGTCTCTGTTTCCAAATGAAAGTAAAAAAGATAATCTTTCTTGTCTTCTTTGCATTTTCTAAAAGCAGCTTCATTGAGGTATAATCACATTCCATAAAATTTACTCATTGTAAGTGTTCAATTAGATGATTTTTAGTAAATGTATAAAGTTGTGCAACCATCACTTTAGTCCAGTGTTAGAACATTTCTATCACTTGGAAAAGTTCTCTCATGCCCATTTGCAGATAATCCCTGCTCCCACCCAAATCCCAATCACTGATCTGCTTTATTTCTCTATATACCATGTTTCCCCGAAAATAAGACAGGGTCTTATATTTATTTTTCCT
>VBSM01001562.1:52975356-53092404 GCA_008086735.1 Cheirogaleus medius
AAAATGCACAATTATAAATAAGGCTTAATGGAAAAACATAAGGATGTTGGAAGGGATGACTGCTTAAGACCTAGAAGGGAGAATCCAACTTATCTTTTTCCTTTAGAGTCTGGTAAATTCTCCTTAGAATTAGGAGACTCGACTTCTGCCTGATAATATCTCACTCTCTTATTTGGAAAGACTGGGTTGATTTTTAACACTATTCCATGCTTCTTAATTCACTCCATCTTTATCAGAGAAGAAACTCAGCAGTAAATTATCTCATCCTGAAAAGTTTTGGTTAGTTTTGGGATTAGAGTACTTTTCTTGGAGATTTTATGTGGCAAATCAAATAGTAGGACATATATATATCTCCTGATTTATAAGGGTGACAACCATAAAAAGCATATATCCATGGGAAGCATGTTCGTACCTGGAAAAACGTTCCTGACATACCAAGCAATAAGGAAATAAATGAAAGAGTCAGCTAGAATTAGACAGCACAGCCAGCCAAATGAAGTGGTGTCATCCTCCACCGGGGAGCTATACATATTTTCCCACTGGAGACCTAAAAAGTGAACACAGATGTTTATTCTTCTGAGACACATATTACAGTTGTGAAAGATAAAATCCAATTCTAGAGGAAGTGAACCTACCAATGCCTTGTTCTTCATACTGTGCAATGTATTGGCTTGCATAACTGAATGCTGTTGGGGACAGCAGGCTCTGCAAAGAAAATGAACAGCAATGATAGTTCTCGTAGATTTCATACACTTCACCCAGAGGGATCTTAAAATACTTAAAACATTAGACATTTGTGTAGATAAAATTGATGCTGGCTCTCTAAGCATATTTAAAAATACAGAGGTCCCTTAGCAAGTATGCTACGTCTCTGAAAGAATAGAAGGAATAGCAGAAAACAAAAGTAGGAAAATTACAACTTGGAAAATATTTGTTAAAAATTCAAAATATATATGTAAACTTATTAAATGTTGCTCAGCAATTTATAAAATAGGTAATTACAGAGTAACCCAGTATTGAGACTAAAATTAAATGAAAACATTAGGGGCCAGAAGATGTTTTCACTTCATAAAATTATTTCAGGTAATTGAAAGACTACAATAAAAATACACTGAAATATCAGTTCATTGAATACTGACAACTGCAACAAATTACAAATTTAATTTTTGTTTAAACCCAAAATAGTCAATGTTAGATGAAAGTTATTCATTACTTTCTATTTCCATAAACAGCAAAGTTTTAATATGATGAGATTTGCTCCGGCTTTCCAAATTTTGAAGTCAGTAATCTTGATGCTTTTGTTAAAATTATTAAATTAATTTAGTGCTCTTGAATTGAAAAGGCAGAAAAGAATTTAGAGTTGATTATATGCTGTCAGTGCATTTGTCTTTATGTCTGTAAGTTGCATTATGTGTCATGAAAACCATGAGAATTGTTCACACATGAGAATAATTCCAATACTAGAGGCTCCAAGATGTCTAAGGAATTGGACCAGAGAGATGTCAGAATTCTTGACGACCTCTAAAATATCATGTATTTCATTTTAACTGCTCTTTCTTTAGCAAGTATTTCATAACAGCATCATCATTATGGTTTTGGAAGGTTTTCATTGTCTTATACTTGTATGGTATACAATGATGTAGAACAAAAACTATCATTGGGATACTAAACATATTTTGCTATTATTGAATTTTTAAATTTAGATAAGTAAACTTTCAGTGGAAACAACCTAAGTGCCCATCAATACAGGAGTGGATTAATAAAATGTGGTATATGTATACTATGGAGTACTACTCAGCCATAAAAAATGGTATATTAACACCTCTTATATTATACTAGATGGAGCTGGAGCCAATTTTTCTAAGTGAAATATCACAAGAATGGAAAAACAAGCATCACATGTACACACCATTAAATTGGTACTAATTGATCAACACTAATGTGCACATATGGGAAGTAACATTCATAGGGTGTCAGACAGGTGGGAGGGGGAAGGAGGGGATGAGTAAATTCACACCTAATGGATGCGGTGCAGTGTGAGCTATCTGGGGAATGGGCACGTGTATAGCTCTGACTCACACGGTGCAAAGGCAATTTATGTAACCAAAGCATTTGTACCCCCATAATATTCTAAAATTAAAAAAACAAAAACAAAACAAAACAAAAAAAGAGTCTAAAAACAAACAGAGTCTATCAGTCTATTCATCTCCTACACTGACCATTCCAACAGCTGACTTACCATGAATACTTTTATTACATAGCTCAATTCATTTTCAACTGTGACCAGAACAATAAATGGGAAAAAGGCAATGATGTAGATGAGGCTTCCGATCAGAGCTGCAATGTTGGTGTTGTTGAAGAAGACACTGATAAGATAGCTCATGGCAATAACTGAGAAACTGTAGTCCGAAAAATACAGGAACAAAATGAACCCATTTGTTTTAGGAAGAATGTTGCCAAACTTGAGTATAATAATGAGGATCACGATGGTAACCAGTAAAAATCCAACACTCTCAATAAGCCAGGCAAAAAAATGGCTGCAGGAGTTCACACCCATCATCTTCATGTACTGTAAGAAGGAAAAAGTGTTAGCTGCCTTTTATCCTAATAATCTCCCAAATAACAATTATTCCTGTATCATATCAAAATGTCCATGATAGTCTCCATAGATAATAAAACTAGCCATCTTCATGATTTACATAAATCGAGTATTTGTTCATGCTTGCTGTGTGAAATATGCTTATGTATACCGGTCCATCTTAGACTGTATGTTCTCAGAATGGCCCAATATAATAAATGATTCGGATGGTGAAGTTCTTTACTTTTTAATTACCGTTACACTTTATAATTTGTATCTAGCCGATGTCTCCAGATTAAACTAATTTAGAATAGATCGTCAAATTTATGGTAGCCCCTGCAGAATTTTACAATATGACTTTGACATTTGTGCAGGCATGAATATTTCAAGCTGGTGAAAAAGCATGGTTTAACTACAAGTTCAATGTAGAGACTGAGATAATAAAAATACATAACTTTTTATTACACATTAATGAACAACACCACTGTATTCATGTTTCTGAGAGAAAAAGAATAGACCTGATTCCTAAGAATCAGGAAACATGGAAACTTAAGGATAAACATGGAAACTTAAGGGATACCTTCTGCCTTTAGCCATAACTTCCCCTTCATAACATTTACTGGTAATCTAGGTTGTGTTTGTCATCTTTGTTTTCCAAAAAGACATTCGTACATCCATAGTAAATTCGTGTATCCGAGTTACTCTATACCTCTCTTTTAACTGATATTCTTTGATATAAATCAGTGATATCTGCAGAGGCCAAGGCATTCTACGAGGCAGAAAAACAAACTGGCGTGATCTGTTTGTGTATTAACTGAAAAAGATTCTGAAAAATCTAAAGTCCCCTGGACCTTGGTTGTCTTGAATTTGGTGACATGCTGTACTTTGGGGGAACCTTGATATCCTGGTTCCTCGTTTTAACAATTCATAATTAATGTTAAGCCTCTGAACTTACTATCCCATAAAACAACAACAACAACAAAAGAAATGCTCCACTAACAGGTTATAATCCAATATTTTTTGCAAAAGTCAAGGATTTTCAATGCCCTACCCCCTTAAACCTAACTTGTTTAGGAAAAAAAAAATGGGGAATGCACTGGCTCTTTTGCTCTGCAATCAAAATAGTGAATTTTACTTTCTGCCTTTGTAACTTATCACATTTCGATAACTCTGCTGCTCCTGTTGTTACCATGGAAACAGCTACCTGACTGCCAACAGTCTAAGCTGTGGGCTTTAAACTAATCACTACTGAAGAAAAGCCTGTGACTTTTCCTCCGAACTTTGCCTTCTTCCTTACCTTCTTCTCTTCCTAATGTTTTTCTCCTCCTAGGCCCTGTCACCCTTTGCAGTAAAGACCCAACCTAGGTTTCCATGGGAATGGGCCAAAGTAAAAAATTCCATAGAAACAAATTCACTATGGAAAGTTTCCTTTAATTGCTATGTAGCCTATCATTGAACACAAAATTACATTTTGGTATGAAAAAAAGACCAGAGAGCTTATTCCAGAAATTCTTTGCCTTTACCCCACTCCATTTGAAAAAAATTACTATGTCATGTTTGATGCATTTCAGAGATACTCCTCTATTCCAGTATGATTATGATAATGTTAGCTCTTTTTATTTGCCCTTTCTGCTATACGTATTTTGAAGTTTTTCCAGAGTTTATGCCTACTTGACTAGAATTATCTGAAGACTTATGGAACCTATCTAACTACTTCCAAAGCTGGTATTTACCACTTAATTTTATGTGACTTGTACAAAAATATTTTCCTCCCAAGACCAATGTATGTCGGTAGGGGACAATGTTAATATATTTCATGAGGTAGATATAAAATATCTAGGATGTATCAAGACCATAAAATAAAACTGATATCATGTGTATAAATATGTTTTTTCTTCCCTTGCAATTGATAGTTGCAGTGTAAATCTTATATATCTAGAATATTCTCCATTCTTAGACTTGTTAAGAGATACTTTGGTAGGCTTGAAGACTATGGCTAAAGGTATTTATCACTGTAATTTAGAAATTTTTGAGACTCAAGATCAAATTCCTATTTTCAGGAGTTGATAAAAGTTGGAGACTGATCATTTTGCTCTTTATTGAAACAGGCTGAGTTAGGTGCTTCTAGAACGATTCACTATTTAACACTCCAGCGTGAAACTTCAGTGTTAAACTTCAGAATTTTATGCCACGAGGAGAACAGTTGCTATTCATAAAGAGGAAAAGCAATGAGAGCATATAAGTCATCCGTAAATTATCCAGATTCACTGCCAACTGTGCTGTCATAAACAAGGCCAAACTTGCGGATGGAAGGTGGCCCACAGAGGGCGGCTGGCTGTGCTTTCTTGGATGCTGATAGTTCCTCCTCAAAGTGACAGATGTCAGGTGCCAGCTTTGTAATCAAAGAGTCACTTGTCTTAAGCCTCCCAAACCTGCCAGGGCAATTCATCAATATCTGATAACTTGTTGCTCAAGGAACACTCGTCTGCACAGTGGTCAGAATCTGTACCAGTTTACAGCAGAGAATGATAAGAAAGAGATTCTATAAGATTTTGGATGAATGTTCTGCCACATTCATCAGAAGCTTATGCACAGGGGTTGACATTAAAACTGTCAGGATACTCATATACTTACTTGACAGCAATGTTTTCATTCAATTCACCAAGTATGTCAAGTACTAATTTATGAGGAATAATACCATTTTCTATCCATTTTTATAATTCTCTTAACAATAGATATTTATATTATTGTTTTTTTAGTGTAATATAAAGAATGTTGTGATCGTTACTTGGAATGTTCCAAGTTCTCATCAGTGGGGTGGATAGTGCATGTCAGGAAAGCATAAAAATTGTCTGATGTGAGGAATCAGTGGACTAAAAATCCTTGCATGATTCTTGGTAACATCTCTGCAGCCCACGGATATTTCAGGTTACCTGTCTGAACTGAGAGAATGACTCCAAAATTCTGTCTCTAACTAAATGTAAGCACTGAAAGCCCTATCAATGATTTATAGTAGATCAAATAAATGAAGCTAACCCATAAACCATGAAAATAATGAGAAAAATATATTTTTCTGTGTTTGTTATAAAATCAGCTTTTTATAGCTTTAATATTTTAATGTTTAACGGCAAGGAATGCAGAACAAAACTCAATTGAAAGGCATTTTTAAGGTAGTTTTTTTTTTAAAACAACAGGCTCAATTTTATAAATATACTTAGTATCTGTGCTAATTTCTTTAACAAGGTAAAGGAATTCACAGAAATCATACCATAACAAGGTCAAAGATTGATGGCTTCATTGAGATAGCAACTAACTTTGCTTTTTCCCCCAGATTTTAGAATAGCTACAGAAGGAAAAGGGAGAATATTGATTTTCTTTACCTTTTTGACTTAATTTGAATGAGAAGAAAGTAGGGCTTGGGCAGCTTTAGACTGTAACTGAGTATAAAATGATGACATTAAAAAATGATTTTGAGTCTCTGGTAACTTAAGAGATTCTCCATCATCATCTTCAATCGTTCTTAAAAGTGTCCATATTATTAAAATAAGATTGTAAGGGAGAAGGTAGTTATGGCATGGAAAAGGACACTTGACAGTCAAGATACCTGAGTTCTATGCCAGATCTACCATAAATTAGCTCCAGAGTCTTCAGCAAGTCACCTCTCATGTTCTGGGCTCAACTTTGTCATCTTCCCAAAGGAGGAGGTGAGATGAGAACTGTGGGCAGTGCAGACAGGCTGAGCAGGAGGTACTGGAAACATCCTACTCCTTCAATGCCCATCTCCATCAATTACAAATGCACCATATTCCTTTGAATTTAGGACACCATTTAGGATGTGCTGTTATTTCACATGCCACCAGAAAAGAAAAATCACTGCCAAATAAATTATGATGCTATCAAATGCATGCTAATTTCAGAGGCTTTAAAAAGTGAAAAAAAAAATCAATGTCTTAGAATTAATAAAATATGAGTAATTGAGCACATCCTCTGTTCTGGCAGTGAGAGAGCTACATTCTGGAAATACAACGTTGAATGAAGTATAGATGATCAGACTCAGAGAGTTGCAGGGATCCTCAAACTATGGCCCGCAGGCCACATGTGGCCCGCCGAGGACATTTATCCGGCCCACCAGGTATTTTTGCCCATTTTGGTTTTTTACTTCAAAATAAGATATGTGCAGTGTGCATAGGAATTTGTTCATTGTTTTTTTTAAAACTATAGTCCGGCCCTCCAATGGTCTGAGGGACAGTGAACTGGCCTCCTGTTTAAAAAGTTTGAGGACCCCTGGTTTAAGGGATTGGGCCCAAGTGCACATGGCTGATAGAACTGGAAGACAAAACCTGATACTCTGATTCCAAGTTCAGTGATCTTCTGCTGTCTAATTTTCACCCCAAGACCAGGTGGTTACATTGTGAAAGTAGATGCCTACCAAATGAAGACACAGAGCTCCCAAACAGAAACTGGCTCACTGTTAAAAATAGATTTTTCAGTTTAGAAAAAACTCTTCATTATGCTTTGAAAGTTTTTGGTGACATACATGGATGTCTTCAGAAAGCACCATCTTCAAACACAAAATAATACAATGTGCATGTAACAAGTATACACATATATATTATACACACATGTGTATATATATTGTACACATATACACTTATTTACTGTTTCTATCACAAGTAATATTTTTAAGATAGATATTTATTCCGAAGTAGAAAACAACTCAGTTTCTCCAGGGCATGGATTCAAGTTTTTAAATTGGAATTAGGAAAGTATTGCAAACAGCCCTGCATATCACAGGACTCAAACCAGTTGATGAGACATTTACTAAATTGTACCTGAAATATAAAAATGCAATTGTGATGATCAACCAGAATTCAAATAGAAAAGGTAAGAAACGTGGGTTTCTTATCTACATTTCTGGGCCAACCCTGGAAGGCTGATCCTCAACTATAACAGAAATATGAAGCAGTGATTTGTATCTTGTAAGGAGAAATAATCAATTGCCTCGAAGCACTGGCAAGGTAAGTCTGAAAAGTACAAGTGTACTAACAGGTTGCTCTAACCTCATTATTTTAGATTTTTCACCCAGGCCTTGCAATAGTTATTGTGACCGAGTTTTGAAATGTTTCATCTTCCTTTCCACCACATGAGTAAGTATAGGAACAGACTCACTTTAGGATGAGCAGATGAAATAAATTCTATTCAAATACAATCTAAAAACCACACAATGCTTTATAACAAATTCTAAAAAGAAGTAAGATATTGTGGATTTTAGGTTAATGATGAAGAACATGCCCAGGAAGAGAGCATACTTTATACTCCTAGTCCTGTCTTCCATTGTGACATTATTAGTAACACAATCAGTAGCATAACATCAAATTCTTAGTATCTGTAAATAAGGAATCAGTGGAAAATGGAGAAGGTAATTGAAGGAGACAAGGCATACTGGAAAGAGAATTTTTTTGTGAGAGCCAAAATAATCCATATATCTATGTCTATGTTTATGTCTATACCTATATCTATAGCTATAGCTACATTTGGATTTATTTACTTACCCTGCCAACAATCCTCCTGCCTTAATCATTATTATTTTTATTACTTAAACTTCCTCTGTTAGATCCTAAGTTCTATAGGTAATTTCTCGAGCAAAAATTATTCTTAGGATTATAATTGTACTCATGTTTTATTTATAATTATTCAGATTTTGTTTTTCAGAGAGGTACTTATTAAGTGACTGTATGTCACTTTTTGAGAAAACAAAATATTGCCTTATCAGCTGCCTTTGTGATTTGCAAAATATTTTTATTTCTATCTAATTCATAAGATACGGGTTACGCTTTCTGAGTTTGTATAGGCATGACAAAAATCATGGTAATTAATTGTTCTATTATTATAGAATATTATATTCATAATAAGAAGAGATTCTCAACATACCTCATGAAGCCGAAGGTCTTTCTCATAAACAAGCTTTTTTACAAAAGCAGCTATAAATACAACCCAGGCAACCATAAGCACAATTGGAAGAGAATAAGAGACACTGGTTAGGAAACTGTAAAACAAAAACAAAAACAAAAATCCAGTGACCAAAATGAATGTGACACTTGCAGATTGTAATACATAAAGAACACACGCTTTCCTACATTGAAATTATACTCCTGGTTTGAAATGGAAAATAATTATGATTACCTCATTATTTATGAAATGTGCGGGTGATTTAACAGTGAGCCTACAATTTTTTTGCTATAATGCTGCAAGAGTGAATAAACAGCTCTAGATTGTTAGATAAAATTGCCATTTTGTTTAAATTGTGTTGACTATGTCCTATCTGGGAAAATAGTTATTATATATTAATAAATATAATTCTAAGGCTCAAAACCCTTCTGTTTAAACTAAATTCTTATCTAAAAGGCAAATTTAAAATTAGATGATGATTGGTTCATCTAACTAAAAGCATATCTTCCAAAATTACTGTATTTATCTACTCTTAGGGAGCTTATAGTTTGTATTAAACTAAATTTTCCAAAATAAAGTGAAATCCAAAATATTTGATTTAAAATGTGGACAACGAACTTGGACTCCTCAAAGTGATGCTCTCAAAGATGTTTCATAAATTGTATAGAAATGTCTTTTCTGATGATATGCTAAACTAGAGGGTCACTGGAAGACCTCATCAAGACCCAGCTGTATTCCCCAGTGTCCTACCCATGGCACCTGAAAGTCTAAATGCAGGGGTTCTCAAAGTTGACTGCATTAGATTAGAAGCACCTAAAGAGTTTATTAAAACACAAACTTCTGGGCCTCATCCATAAGCTTCTGATTTATTATCTCTGGGATGGGGCCAGGAATTTGCATTTTAAACAACTTTCCAGGTGATGCTGACACGCATATTTTAACAGCCACTGTTCTGACAATTGCCCCTCTTTTATGGACTGAGGCTAAGACAGTGGTTTTCTAAATTGATCTGTTTTGCATATTGGGCTTCACAGAAGCTTTCACTTGGAGAAAGGTCCCAAGGCCATTTCCTTTTTATTCTGTAAGGCTAAAGAATTACCTTCAAGTATCGGAAGAAAAATATGAGTATTTATGGAACATGACATCACTCCATTCAATATCACTCTAGCATGCAGAAGTGTATGGTCATCAGAGAGATGAGGTATTTTTGGGTGGGGGATTAGGGGGAGTTGGGGCCATATCCAATTTTTTTGTGTCCTGGAAAACTGTCTGGCATGAAATAAGTGCTTAAAGATTACTTATCAAATGAATTTCGTTTAGGTCCAGGTCCAGCCTTGATGCTGTTTCTGGATCCAGAATTAAGCAAGGCTCTCATTCATCAATGATAAATTCCCTATAATGTTTCTTCCAAATGATTGTATTTTTGAGGTATGGGGTAGTATATGGGAGAAATCACTGGTTTTGTAATAGGAGGGACTGTGTGGTACCAGCTATATAAACTTGGGCAAGTTGCTTAACCTTTCTGGATTTCAGTTTTTTCATCTGGAAAATATGGATAATAATTCCTGCTCCCATTTACCTTATGAGGTTTTGGGGTGAAACAAATGAAATAGTAATAATATATGTGAAAGCACTTTGTATGCAAAGTGCTTTGTATGCACTTTGTATGCAACAAAGAGTTTATATGTATATGTAAGACATTATGCTCATACTCCCATAAAAAGGGTAGTTACTTTTATTCTTTAAAGAAACATCCAGGTACCCACTATCCTAGGTACCAAAATTCACAAGGGTAAAAAAATGAGCAGGTAAATCAATGAGCATTTTAATTTAATTGAACCCATAGGTCTTCAATATTCGTGCAAGCCATTGCAGTTCACACACAGTTCAGGCAGCAAAGTCGTGACTGGCCTCTACAATAGCCAGCTAACCTTGACAGCCCACTTGCTAGAATCCTGATCTGTCTCCCCATGTCACGGTTGCACAAAGGGTTACATGACCTCATCTCATCTATAACTCTTGGAGTAGCCAGGGGAGACAGAAGCATTGAGAGAAAGAAAAAAGAAAAGAAAGAAAAAGCCAGAACCATCTGAGTTGTACATAAACTACAACAACTATGTTGAGAAGCAAGTTTGATTCCTTTAAAGTAATATTCAGCCTCAATATTTTATGTAGGAGAGTGAGCTTGAAAAACTTAGTCCTCCAACCTTACTTTTTAACTGTGTACAAAGTGGAGGAGACATTCAGTGCTACCCAACTGGCTGATTTCTTGGACATTCAAGTTCAGTTGTCTGAAAGCATATCTTTACCTTTTTAAATTCACTTAGCAAAACCATTTTGTTTTTATTTTATTTATTTATTTTTTTGAGACAGAGTGTCACTCTGTTGCCTGGGCTAGAGTGCCGTGGTGTTAGCCTAGCTCACAGCAACCTCAAACTTCTGGGCTCAAGCGATCCTCCTGCCTCAGCCTCCCAAGTAGCTGGGACTACAGGCATGCACCACCATGCCCGGCTAATATATATATTTAGTTGTCCAGCTAATTTCTTTCTATTTTTTTAGTAGAGACGGGGTCTCGCTCTTGCTCAAGCTGGTCTCGAACTCCTGAGCTCAAATGATCTGCCCGCTTCAGCCTCCCATAGTGCTAGGATTACAGGTGTGAGCCACCACGCCTGACCAAAACCATTTTGTTAATAGAGAAGATTCCTAGCAAACGAATTGGATAGTACATGACAGCTTAGGATAGCACAATATTTATCTCACAGAGTTGATGTATAACATGTTTAAGATTTCTTTCATCCTTTTTTCCCCTTAAAATTGACCCTGTGCTCAGATTTTTATCAAATTTGGGAGAGTTGGAAGGGATTTTAAGATTATCTGGTTCGTCTCCCTCATGTGACTAGAGAAAGGTAAGACAAGTATACAGTGGTGACATGAAAGTCATGCAGCAATGTGCTGTGGTCTGGAGTCCAATTCTCCCAATTCTGGGGCCAGAGTTCTTGCAGAGGTAAGAGTCATGAGAAAGAAAACATGGATCATTTGGCAAGCACTTTACCATCATTTTGGTAATGATGAGCAGCTAGGAGCTGTGCCTATAGCCTTTCCTGGAAACAGGCATACTGCAAAGCTTTGGTGAATATTATCCCTTTCACTTCATACATCCAAAGGAATGAACCGAAGTGAGCTCTCAAAAAAGTAGCTGAGCATTAAAAAGGGTTGAAAGTGCATAGACTTACTTGTCTTTCATGAAGCAGGGATAAGGAATTGCTTGAACCTGAACTGCTATTTCCTGTGAGTTCCTTCCAGTTTGCAATTCAATGATTGCTCTTTCAATACTATCCTGTAAATAAATAAAAGCCCTGCCATAGATCTGGTTGTTTGATGGAGAATTGTGTGGCCCTGGGGCCCAAATCTTGCTTCTTATGCTTCTCGTGGTCTGTGCAGTCTTGAGACTCATGCGGATGGTATATTTTATGACAGGAGGAAGAAAGACATTTTCAGAGTCATAGCCTCCATGCTGGCTTCTGTTAGAAGGAAGCTTAAAAATAACACCTAAAAATAAAATGGCAACAACAGTAGAAAGGTTATTTTATGGTTGACATTTTTTGTTGTTTGGAGGGTACACAAAGGGGGCAGCCAAACAGTCAACTGAGTTAGTGATGTCACAGTAGGTTCAGGCTCTTAATTTACAGGAAAGATGGTTAATTGGAGGTGTCAACCTCAGAGATTGAAAGCTAGAGTTTAAGAATATAACCACAAACTAAGTGGCCAGATCAAATACATCACTCTAAGCCACTTATTAAAATAAAAAAGAAACACTTTTAAATGAATAATCTTGACTGGTAATGAAGTTGGACTCAACTTCACCCCGTAACTATGTGATCCTTTTCACTCTTAATTTGAACTACACTAACAAAATTAGACACACTTAGATAATACAGTTGGTTGACTACATGAAAGATTCTCGATTCTAAAGACATCAGAGGGGGCAATGACCCCAAGACTACTTTTCTGAGTTCCGGATGAAAGAGGTGAGGGAAGAATTTGGCCAATTTTAGTACAAAGAGAAGGTCAAACCCTAATAGAATAGCACTTACTTCCAAAGAGTTCGTTCTTTTTGTAGAGCCTTTTAGCCTCTCTCTCCATTTCATCTATGGTTTTTGATGCTTGAATACGGTCATATAATACACAAGAGGAAATATTTACTGTCAGGGAAGACAGTGTGTTAAGCTGATCAATTATGTCAATGTTGTTCTCTAGTTTCATCCTTAGAATGTCTAAGGAAGCAAAGTAAAAGGGACAAAAACATTATAATCTCGATTCTAACAGTTTTAAGACAAAATACTGGTTTTTAGGGGGTAAACATCAAAAATTAAACATCAAACATTAAACTAGATTATAAATAATGGCAGGATGTAGAATTTACTCAAAAAATATCTAGTACTCTATACCAAGGAAAATGTGTCCAGTTAAGCAAATATTCATTGAGGAGAGGAGCTAGTTGAACCCAAAGTCAAAGAAAGATACAAAAGTATATCTGTTACAAATTAATTAACAAAGGACTAAAGATGAGTAATTTTAAAAATCTCTATACATATAGTTAGAAAGAAAACTACAAACTAGAGATGAGATTTTGGAAGAAACTAAAAAGAAATGCTTGCTTTGTACAGGGAGTGTGGATGTACAAGTTGAAACAAGGGAAAGCCTGTGTAGAGTATGTAGGACAAATAAACAGTATTATTTGATGGGCTGTGCTACAGAAACATTTAAGGTACTTGAGAATACATGCCACATAGTTGCAACTTTCTAATACTGTTTGACTTAAAATCTTATGTGAGTTACCTTTTTTGATATCTGTATTAATCTAGACAAAATGATCAAGATTTTATTTTAGGTAATTACTCTGGAAGAAAGAGGATTTCATTCCTCTTCAATTTCATGATTCCTTGTGAGAAAACCAACTGGGACAAAGGATAAATATGAATTGCAAGTTAACAAATCATTTGGCCAATTAAATTTTGACTGTCTTGATCATCATGAATACTGAGAAGGCTATGAATACCATAAATCTCTCCTCACAGAATCCAGGCATGTCTCTTACATGGCACAAAATAAGACTAAATTTCTCACAGAGGGCAACTTCTTAAACGCATTTCTCATTAGAATTTAAAGTGAAATGTTTTACTTGATGCAGACGGTGGGGGAGGGGTAAATCGTGGTTGAACAGTGGCCTCCAGCGGCCACTGGAAATCAACACAGCTCCAAAGGATTCCTTAGCAATGCTGGTAGACTGAATCCTAGAAACGCTTTGGGAGTTCAGTGCCCCCCCGCCCAAATTTGAAATATAACCTCTTAGAAACTAAGTTACATATATAATTATACAAACATCAAGTCTCACTGCTATATTCATATTAATATTATTTTAAATTCTAACCTCACCTCCTATTTCAAAAGTTAGGAATGACAAAATTTATATAAGAACTTTAGAGTTTATCCCTGATATTTTGATCAAATAGTTCTTCACCCAAATGATTCTTTTAGATAATAAACCCAACAATACCTTTCTTCAATCAAACTGGGTTGACTATCATAATATATGTACAATTGTAGGCATAATTCCTCCCCACTGGTTTACAACCTTAATCATTTATGTCCCAGCAGTGCCGGGGAGGAGGAGGGGCTTTTACTTCGCTACTGCCAAATTCTGATGCTCTCAATCCATTTCTCATACCCGTGGTTGCATAGCAACAGTGAATCAGGCGCAGCCTGAATTAGATGTCTTGCATCCATTAGGTTGAAGGTGCGGAAGTGGCAAAGGGAATGCATAAGTTCAGGCAGCTTCCTTTGATCCTCTGCAGCCTGTTCCTTTTTAAATGACCATGTCAGGAGGATCCAACCTTGAATACTGATATTATTTTCTTTTGAGTCTCCCCATTGCCTTTGTCTTGCTTTTGCTAACTCTATAACCTCTTCCAATTGCATTCTGGGTTAGTCAAGTGATACTGAGGCCAGGGAAGAAAAAGATATTAAATGTAGCCAGAAATAAATCATTTTATTTTCCTTTGTCCTTCAGGATTTGATTTTCATCAAGTTTCCTAAAAAAGCACTCCTGTACTTTCAACAACCTACCTAAGATTGAAGAAAAAACTGCATTTACATGGAGTGTATTGCATTACAATTATCAAAACTAACTGCAGATACTGAGCATCCAAACAATCATGTCTACTTGTAATTGTACAACTATCTGGAAAGAAGATGGATGGATATGTCCGAGGTCTCACTTTTCTTTGAAAAACTAGCTAGAAACTCAATACAGAAGGAAAGGAAAAGAAGTTATCGTGTGGAACAATGATTTTCTGACATGACTAGTAAGTAAAAGTTTTGTGAATCTGGACTCACCGAGTTCATCTATCTGTTTCAATAGTTCAACAGCATCAAGTCCCACGGAGAATTTTATAAAAACTTGCACAAAGGGGTTCCTTAGGGTATTCTAACAAATAATAATAGGGAATCAGTTTCAGTGCAAAAAGAAAACATGTTTAACATTGCCTCTTAAAAACAATGACAGTGAAATGAAGTAACCAGCACTGGGCATTATCAATGCACCTTCTTGCAAAGGCTCAGATACAAATTCTTGAGAAAAAAAGGAAAAGGTTGGTGACTGGGAATGAGTTGAAAGGATGGGCTTTTGTTTGTCTACAGACACAAATTGATCAGCATGCTAAACTGGTCAGATATGGCAATAATTATCAACATTAGGAAAGTCTATTCACTTTAACAGAGATTTTTTACATAGCTATTATATTATTTCTTTTTAATGTAGGCTATACACAATGTTATGGTTCATTGTTGAATTCTGTTCAACTGAAACAAAGACAACTTTTTAAAATTGTAATATCTACATGAAATTTGACATGTAGATATTACATGTCAACTGATTTGTATTCCAGCTCTAATACTTCCCAGCTGTGAGGTTTTAGCATGCACCCAGCCTCTCCCAGCTTTAGGTTACCTTTCTGTAAAGTAGGGATGAATGACTCATCTCATCAGAATAGTCAGTATAACTTATAATATTGTTTTATACTGTAATAAGGGCAAATGTGTGAATATGAAAGAATAAGTTGGTAATAAAACTTTAAATTAATCTATATCCATGGAAAGATTGAAAAATTAAAAAAAAATACTTGCTTTAAAAGCCTTTATAAAGGCCTTTATAGCTATCTTCCAAATTAGAAAACATAACTGCTACCACTGCAGGAGTACTGTTACCTAATATTTATTGAGCTTTTTCTATGTGCCGGGCACTGGCTTACAGAGTTTAACTTAACTTTCTCACTTAGTTTTCAATAACACCTTGAAGTAAGTGCTACTATTATCTCCAGTTAATAGATGACAAATCTAGGGCTAAAGTAGCTATGTAAATTCTCCAAAGGACACACAATTAATGAGGGACAAGGAAAAATTTGAAGGGAGAGAATTCAACTCAATTAAGAAATGTTTATTCATCTCGTGTACATTCATGGCCTAGATATTATGTAAGCTAGGCTTAAGTTGGTTGTCCTTTTAGAGCAAAGTTTGGTACCACTTATTCTTTCTTTCTTACCAATATCTTTTGTTATTATGGAGATGAATGGTTAAGAATAGCATATATCATTAGAGCACATATATAATAGAATTAATTTGCTAAATCCATAGCTTCTGCAGGTTCTAAGAGTAATTGGTAGCATGTACACTGATGGAACAATTATGCACAGAGCATGTCCTGTTAATTCACCACTTTCGCTAACTTTTCTTAATAAAACAATATGTGGCTTTTGTCTTTCTTTTCACAGGAAAAAATTTTAGGAGAAAAGATCAATCTACCACTTAGGAAAATACATTTGTCAATAAAGTACTATCTAAGTAGCCTTTGTTATTTGAGTGAGACTCACTAGAAAAGTCCATTTAAAATGACCATGCTTAAAATTAGACCCCAAATTAAATTGGGTGTTAGATGTTTGATGAAAATTTTACTTTATTTTATATTTATTAAATGTATTAAATATCTATTTAAAAAATTTGTTTTATCATTTATAATAAAATTCAGGTTGTAATTGTAACTATACACTAATTGCTAGTCAAGACAAACTGAGTAAATACCTTTGGAGTATAAATTTTTTGACCAAGTTGTGTCATACAATATGCTTCATTCTATGTTTAACTTCCTGAGTCTGATCATAAAGAAGAGGTTTTTTTCTTTTTCCTTCTTTTTTTTGCAAAAATATTCTAGGGCTCCATCAATTTTTCAAAGGCCTCTCTATGATATGCAAGCCAGTCTCTCTTGAAGCTCCTAGGTTGTCATCATTCCTGCCAATTTTCTTTTCTTCAACTGATGACTGGGCTAACTCTGCTGCTCAATCTTCACTCGTCAATAGCTCTGTTTGTGATTGGAACATTTCCCCAAAGTATTTGCATTGTCTTCAGAAAATCCTGCATCTTTTGCAAGAATTTCAAATTGCACTTCTCAACTAATGTGTATTGGATTTGAGTTGTATTGTCAAATCTTTAATCTTGAGTGAGCATGAAGGATTGTTTGAGTGGAGACTAAATTTTGAAGGGGCCAATTTATTAGAGCACTTTTTTTAGTTATGGTAACTTTTGCTTCCTTAGGTGGCTTTGGCCTGAAGACACTTAGATAACTAATGAGAACACCTTGTGTACAATATGTTAAAATAAATTTGGAATTTTTAAAACACATATGTCATATGTTTCTACCACAGAATTCCCCAAATTTAACATTCTACAGAATATTAGTATTTTAGGAATTCTGGTTTAGTTAAGATAGCTAAGGAGAGTAATTTAAAGGGCAGAAATAAATAACATAAGTGTATTTTATAGCATTTTATTAATACTTTTGGAAAACTGATTTATACCACTAGTTAGGTCTCTAGATCAACTTGTAAGATGTCTTATCTTTGAATTACAGACAGAGAAGTTGCAGTACAAGAGGTGAGGATGATTATGAATGTGAGTGACAGATCTATTATCCTGTCTCAGACCCACTCTCTGAAAGAGAGGCAATTTAAATCTGTTGAATGTGCATTCTAAGTTACTATCTACCCATTCACATAATGAAGGCATTTAAAGTCTCAAAGAATTATAATTCCTACTAAGGTGAATGACAGAACCATCTCATACCTGGAGCATTGGAATCGCCTGGTTTAACAGGTGGAAGGAATTCATGAAAAGTGGCGACTTATCCATCCACTCTTGAGATCTTTCTCTTAATTCCGCCAGCTGCCTCAGAGTTACGTTAGACTTAAAGACAAAGAAACAAAAGAGATCTGGTCCATTAGTATTTTGCCTATACTCCAAAAAGGTATCTTAAGATTGTTTTGTTACATAACTTCAAAAAACAGTTCCAAAATGTGGAGCTAGTAAAAAAATTTTGGCAGAAATTTCCCACATGGTTGAAAGTTTTAAATGATAGCTTTTATAGGGTCAAGATCATTTTTAAAAATTCTGGAAAATTTGGAGTTTGTTACATATCCACAAGTGACTTTACAGCCAAAATGTAAGCATGACTTCTAGAGATCTCACAAGTTTTTCATTTTTACCAATGATACACTTAACTTTTCTACTAAAGAAACATCCTAGATCAAGGATATTAGGGGGGTATTCTCATATATTTCTGGTGGGAATAAATTATGTTGTAGCTGTTTTTTGGGAAGCAATCTGACAATGACTATTAAAATAAAATACAATACTTTCAATTCCTCAATCCTGAATATTCATCGAACTGACATAAAAATACCACTATGTTAAACCATAAGCACAAGAGTGTTTATTGTCACATTGTTTACAGTAGCCAAAAAACAAAAACAAACACTGGAAACAAAAATGAATGTCCAACAACTGAGGATTGGATGATTAAATTTCATGTTATGAAAAAATTTGCGATCTTTAAAAAGGATAAATTAAATGATACCTATTGAGTGAGAAGAATTTCCACAATGTATTCTTATGGGAGAAAAGCAACATGTAGAAAAGTTTTATAATGCCATCTTATTTTAATAATGCAAACAATGACCAAAGAACTCTGCATATGAATGTATATGTGGTAAAATAATCAATAGAGGATAAGAGGCATGTGAATAAGTTATAGAAAGACACATGCTGGAATGCTAACATATATTAGTTTATGTGCAGGGAAGAGTAGGATCAAGAGATAAGAAAAAGGGGAGGTGAGAGCTAAGCACAAAAGGAAAAGAAAAAAAGACTGTACTTAGAAAATAAGCATACATATAACTTCACTTATGCAAAATTATGTAGAGGTATATAGGCATGAAGCAAATAAGGTATTAAATCACAAACAATACAAGCAAAGAACATTCAGTGTTGATCTATCCATTTACATATAGAAGTAAAAATAATGTTATATTCATATGAACTGTAGTATAATGACGAAGTAATGTTGAAGCAGAATTTTTTTTCACTTTTGCTTTTTCATTTTAAAAGTATTAAGTTTATAATTCAAATCACTAAAGTCAACTTTAAAAGTGAGAAGGAAAAACTATTATGGTTAAATGAGGCAGTTAATAAGAATAGTTACTATTAATAATGTCTTTCTCAGTATCTATCTTCTATATAAATATGAGATGTTAAACTGTTCAACTAAATACAAAGCCCAGAATCTATACGTTGGGGATTGTTTTTGTTCAAATCAGGTATATAATGCCCAATATTATTTTTTCTAGCACAATTTTTACATACTTTGAAAGTTAGGCACCAGTTGTAGAAAACTTTTCTGCTTTTTGAGATAAATTGAAAAATCTGAGGTCCTGCTTCAACTAACCTCATTCTCAAGTGTCAACATGGTTCATTTCGCTTCAAAGGGCTACCACCCAATCTATATTGCTTGCACATATCCCAGGCAGAAGTTGAGAATTATTAAGAGCTTCAGAAAGCCAAGGGTAAGAATAGTAAAATACAAAGAAACCAGAGTCAGCTAAAGTAAATTTGGAAGTTGACTACTGTAAAAATCATCTTAATACTCAAAATAGGAACTTTGAGTTATAATGGTCAAACCTTTTCCATTATTGCCTTTGTAACCGGGTTATATGGTGCATACAAAATCCTTCCCAACAACATAGGTTTCAAGAAAGCCCAAATCACAGGTCCAGCAGGCATGTTAATGATGTCTTTATAAAGGGAGAAGCAAAATGGTGCTGGAAGGAAAAAGTGAAATAAAACCACTTAATAGATGAATTTCAAATCTCTTTCCTCATGGTAAATTGACACAGATTATTCTTATCACACCCAAAAATACATGCCTTAGCACTTCTTATATTATTAACAGATGTGAGGCATCTGGTAGCAAAGTAGGAAAGCATAGTGACAAATCTTTTTTAGGTGAGAAAGTTTAACCCAATAAACAAGCCCAGAGTAAGTGATGGCATTTTGCCAAGAGGAGATAGAACGATTGAAAACCACATTTCAGAATTGCCAACAGATCTATTTCACCAGCATTTAATTTTCTAAAAATACACAAAAACCTACTACTAGGATAGTACCAGATACATAAGAGCCGTTTAATAAATGTTTGGTGAATGAATAAAAAGATGAATAAATGAGTCAATCCTATTGCTACACTAAACACCCATATATTATTTGACAGAGCTCGCTGATCACATTTTGCATCTCCAAGTTTATAGATCAAGTAAACGACTTTGATATGCCACTAAACATTTATGCTTCTGCCACATTTCTGCAGCTCTACCGTGTAGGATATAAATTTCTAATTCTAGAAAGTTACAAAAAAATATCAACTCAAACAGACCTAAGGCAAGTTTTTGTATTGCCTACAGGCTAGGAAGATGTACTCATGACTGACAAATTCTAAGAAGATAGGCCTTGCAGCAGACTACTGGGTTCAAATAACAGCTCGGATACTTCCAAGTTGAGTGACCGTGGCCAGCTTACCTATACTCTTTGTGCCTCATTTCCCCTCATACACACAACATGCTTAACATGTAGTAAGTGCTGTGTAAGTGTTTTCTATTTTTAGTCTTGGGGAAAAAATAATACGTCATTATCATGAAAAGCTAAGACAGAATAGACAATGTTCTTAAATTGTCATTAAGAACAATTATCATTAAAGTATGCTCACTGGTATGTAGGGGGATTCCATATTTTGAAGCAATTTGCTTTTTACTTAAGTTATACGTCAAAAAATCCTTGGTGTGGTTTCCTTTTGGCCTCTGGGAAGAGGGCAGCATAGCAATTAAATATTCAGTGGTAATTCCTTGGGAACACAATGCTTGGGAAATGGTCCTAAATGATCCTTGGGGTGTGTTCATTCGGTTGCTTCTGTACATGGCCTGTGAAACAAAAAACCGCGATTTATTAACGTTATAGGAGCTATAGATGCTACTGAAAACAATATAGAAAGAGCACCTGATGATGCTTAGAGGATCCTTGCAGTTTCTATAATTCCTTTAAAATGCCTATCCCAAATGCAAATGAAGAATGATAATCTTCACCAATTTAAGTGGCAAAAAATGTAGCTAGAGTAGAGTTTTCTTGTAGGTGATTTTTTTTTCAATGTACTAAATTTGAAGCCATGTTATAACTAATCTTAAAAACAAGTTAATATGACAGAAGGAATTTTTCAACAAGAACATTCCTGGGTAAGTTTTCTACCTGTGTTAATGGAACATTTCTGGGCAGATGCATTTGTTTCAGGGATCTCATTTTGTCTAGCAGCGGATGTGTGCCGGAAGCCATCTGATTGAGTATCTCCTTTAGTCTCATGAAGAGTTCTATCATTTTTTCTACTGGCTTTTGATCTTTTCTAGGGAAAAACACCTAACAGAAACAGAATAAAAATAAATCATTTATGTGGAGAAACTGGAACCCTCATGCACTGTTGGTAAGAATGTAAAAAAGTATAGCCACTTGGAAAACATTTCGAAAGTTGTAAAATAGCTAAACGTAAATGTACCATACAACCCAGCAATTCCATTCCTAGGTATTTATCCAAGATTATTGAAAACATATGTCCACACACAGATCTGTATGCAAATGTTCATAGAAGTGTTATTCACAATAGCCAAATGATAGAAACAGTCCAGGCAAATGGATAAAATAAAATGTATATCCTTAAAAAGGAACACTATTTGGCAGTAAAAAGAAATGAAATACTGAAACGTGTTATAACATGTATGACATTCAAAAATATTACATAAAGCGAAAGAAGCCAGACAAAAAGACCACATATTATATGATTCAATTTATATATAATATCTAAAAAATACAAATCTATAGAGACAGAAAATAGATTAGACGTTGCCTAGGCGAGAGGTCAAAATGAGAAGTAACTACAAATGGATATGAGGTTTCTTTTTGGGGTGCTGGAAATGTTCTAAAATTACATTGTGGTAATAGTTGCACAATTCTATACATTTACTAAAAATTTGTTGAATTGTTCACTTAAAATGAGTCAATTTTATGGTACATAAGTTATACCTCAATAAAGTTGCAAAATAAATAATTTTAGAAGTCATTAAGACAAATGTCAATTACATAACTCTTCATGCACACCATTGCTCAAAAATCATATAATGTGATCCTAAAAATCAGGAAAACTCTGTAATAAAGCTTACATGATTTATCAGGCTATTTAATTCCAATAAATATTTAGTCTCATTTCTGCTCTGTAGAGATATTATAAAATAAGAATTAAAATTTTAGGTGAACAAAATTCATAATTTCATGTCATATGTATTTTAGGTTATAGTTTATGTAAAATAACCATTAGTTTAGTCAATGGGTATTTCCTGAGTTTCCTTAGGAGCCAGGTGATGTTTTTGGCATTTGAAATATTTCAGTGAACAAAGAGGACCTTGTGGAGCTTACATACTAGTGGGAATAGACAGAAAATAAATCAGAAAAATGAAAACTAAATAAAATATAGAGTTTGATGGAAGTGCAATAGAAAACAAATAGAACAGGTAAACGGGGGCTGAGAGTGCTATAGGTAGCACTGGTTGCATTGTAAATAGGGTGGTCAGGGTAGGCCTTATTGAGAAGGTCAATGTTGAGCAAAAAACAGCCCTGCAAACCATGTGAAGGGTGTCTCCAGAGTGGTGCCATGCAGTAGCCACAGGTACAGAGAGAGTAGCCAAGGAGGAAATGAGGTCTTAGAGATGAAGAGTAGTTGATCTGCAGGTCATGAAGCAGATTCGAAGGTTTCCTGGAATAAAATGGAGAGCTGCTGGAAGATTTTGAGCAGAAGGGTAACATAATGAGACTTAAGTTTTTAAAAGATCACTCTGATGTTTTGGAGGTGTGGGGGACAGGGAAAGGTGGCCAGTGTGGCGGCAGAGAGACCGGTGAGAAGGCCATTGCAGAAACGTAGGTTTGGGCTGGCGATGATGACTCGGAATGGGATTACTTATGACTAGTCCTGAACCATTTTTCTCTCTTTGGCTAACATGTCTCAACAATATCAGTCAGCCATTTGCTTCTGGTTTTTCTTACTTTAAAGAGAAAAACAATTTTTCAGTGTTTTTAAAAGCATGTAAATATTTTTGACCCAAGTAGAGATCTGGGTGAACATAGGTGTTCCATTTTTCTATGTTTATATTTTTCTTTCAGTTATTATTATTTTTTTTTATTTCAGCATATTATGGGGGTACAAATATTATGGTTATGTATATTGCCCATGCCCCCCTCCCCCCTCGAGGCAGAGCCTCAAGCATGACCATCCCCCAAATGTCTTTCAGTTATTTATTAAATAAATACTCATAGAACACCTGCTTATTGCAAGAGGAAGTCATTGCTGACTTTACTAAGCCCTAATAATGACCATTTGTTTTGTTCTACTGGATAAGTAATGGTAGCTTCTACCTAAATTGATGAAGGAAACAGAAAACGTTTTTTGAGGACACCAAAAAAAATCTATTTTTTCATTAAAAATAACTTAGTTCTAATCTTTATTTTTATCCTACCAAATTAATGCCTGTTCATTGTAAAAAAGTTATAACATTAGTATTTTACACTTTTGAAATACATTTGTATTTTATAGTAACAGTATGTATTAAATTTAATTATTGGTTTCTGATATACAAACTGAGAGTTAATAAGGCAATAATATTAGTTTCCTCATCTATAAAATGTGCAAAATGGCAATGATCTCTAAGGTTTCATTGAGCTCTAAAATAATGTTCTAATTCCAAAAGCTGGATAAATGGCTCTTATCCCTTATAGTATCAGAGAGCATGCAGGTGTAATTAAATATTTTTGTACTAAATCATCAGTATCAATATATTTCACCAATAGCAACTTGCCTTGTATGTGAAGTTATAAACGTCTAAGTAGTGCAGAAAAGTGAGTCCAATGAGGTAAGACTGATGAGATCTCTCTGGAAGAGGCAGGCTGCAGAATTCCTTCATTGCATCTTCCAGTTTGGGATTGGTAACATTAGCATCACAAGAATGCAACCAGAACACCCGAGAAATAATCTATAAATTGGAAAAAGAAAAATATTTTAGCTGTGAATCACTTGAGAGTCATCTGTCCATTTTGGGTTTTTTTTAATGCACTTTAAGTTTTAAAATATGACAAATTTTCCTCAAGAATCAAATTGGTGCTTATTTAAAGCACTAATTACTATTATAGAGACCCCATAGTTCACTGGAAAACTTACAAAAGAAGGTGGGAAAAGAGAGATAGAGACATCCAGGATGACTCCCGGATTTCTTGTCTGTACAGCTGGCGAATGATGGTACCAAGAAAGATAATTGGCTTGGAATAAGTTTGGGGAAAATATTCTATTAAGACTCTGCTGCCTTTAAAATTTTGCTTAGTTAATTCAGACGGCATTTAGTTTTTATAATCACTCAAAGTTATAATCTTATACAATATACTCTGCAGGTCCAAAGACATAAAACAAACAAAACAAAACAAAACAAAATGCCTCGGATCATACAATAATGTGAGTCACCCACCCTGGACCGTAAAGCTTCTATAGATAGTGAGGAATGACTGTGAGGAATGAGATACCATCTCTGTTGCTCCCCAAGTTAAAATAAAGAGAAAAGCTTATGAAATTCAAGACTGCAGAAACTTTTCACTCTTTTCTGTTGAAAGTAATAGAAATGTAAGCTCTCCATTTACATATTTTTATTTACTAAAATGAACCTGTTCTTCAGAAGCCAGAAACATGATTGCTGAGAGTAGATCTTAACACCAAAGGAGCAAAAGGTGAGACCAAAAGGAAAAAGTAAACGAATATTATTTGCTAGTACAAGAGGAAGAAAAGTGAAGGCAAAGCTGTTTTAATTTTTGTGTGGGGAACCAATTAAAATGACATGAGGTAAATTCAATATATTCCAAAGGGAGCCTTAAAGGCTTTTAAAAAACTTTATCCAATATTAGAAAATAACTGGGCTGTGCTTAGAAATGACACAGTCTGTCACACATAAGTTTTGAATGGATGAAGCCTTAAGCTCTGCGGCTCTTTTGGAAAATTTCTATGACACTCCCAGACAATGGACTTGGAAAAGGAATAAAAGATAAGACATTTTGAGTGGAAAACCTTATTATCAGCCTATGAGGAAATGACATGATTCATTTTCACACCAAAAAATGTTTGCTACAACCACAAACTTACTCATAGCTCCCTTGGTCACATCTATTATATATGCCATGTCTTGTCTCGGGACTTAAAAAATGAAAATGAGTATCCATTTTTGTTTGAGTTGCAGCAAACAGTAAATAGCCTCCATACTTCTTTCCCCAGTTAGGTTACTGAAATTTGACTTTAATATCATTACAGTAGGTGCAAATTCAGCTCAGACGATGTGATTGTGATAATATAATTCTTTACTGATGGCACCAGTTGTTTAAGGAAGCCATCTGGGGGTGAAGAAAAGGAGAGAATACAGGAGACAAGGGGACAGACAGAGAAAGAAAAATAAAGGGAAAAGAACACACAGTGACAACATTCTTGCTTCAGAATTTTTCTTCTGTCTTCACGTAAAAATTAGGGCTCCAATTTTATCATTTGTATGGAAAATTCTCCAGATTTACATGCACCTTGCTAGTGTTCTCAACAAATGTTAATGCTACTTAAGCTTCTAAAAACTGCATGTAAGTACAAACCCATGACACTCTACCTCAGCCCTGTTATCAGGGATAGGAACGGCCAGCAACTTATCAATACTCCTGTTGGACATTCCTGTTGTTCTCCTCAGTTCTTCTTTCAGCTCTTCAACATTTTTAAACATTTCTATTAACTGACCTGCAAGGAAAAAAAAAACAACTTACATGCTGGTTGTAATGTCATTCTATTTAGTCACCCTCACATACAGAAACCTTCTAGACTACAAAGTATATTCAATAAACATGCCTGTCAGGAACAGATGTCCCCCAGTTTGGGCAAACTTTTTGCATCTTTAGGATCTATTTCTATCTGAGTTAGATTTGTTCTTATTATGATATCATTAACCCAAGGTAACAGATTGCTGTGGGTTGTAAATTTTCCTTAGGTATCTATAATACGAAGGTGATTCAAAGAAAATATGGTTTCCTCACATGCTTTGATCACATAATGCACTAAACAAATATCTCCCCATTTGATTTAAAACATCACACAAACTTAAAGTGCTTTTAAATCTGGGATCATATTAATATTGTCAACTTAGGACAAGGTTTGATAAATTCACAATATAACATCATAGGGCATTTTTTCTTAACTTTGCCTAGCACACTACAGTTTATAAAGGGTTCTTAGAATCATTATGTCACCTTTATATAGAATGTGTTTAACTTAAAACTCTTTTAGGAAAATGATTATAATTATTTCATATCTGGGTCATTTAAGGCACAATAAACAACATTTTGATCTTATTTCAGCAGATTGTAATCTCCATTCTGCAAATGCCTTTCTATTTCTTTTATTAAGTATCCCTCATGCAAATATACCTTCTTTATTTTTGGACTTAGTGCCCTTTCAATTTTGTGACTGCCTGTTGTCCAAAATTCTGAATGCCTTTCCTTTCAGTATTGAGGCATTATGCAAAGGAGAAACATATTGCATGATACATCATGCTCAGAATACTAATAGAAAGTTCTCAATTGAGATTTCTGTAGACAGCAGTGCATCCTTTTTGTTTTTTCAATCAGATTATTTTCACAGAAGCAAATAAATTTCATTCTTGCTCTTGCAGCTGACTATCTAATGCACTGTAATATATCAGAGAAACAAAAGGTGAATGGTCTAACTAGTTAAATTTTTGAAGATCTTTTTGCTATGAAATCAAATTTCCCTGTTTTATTCTCTGCTACCTTTCTATGTGTTTACTTTAGACACATAACCATATTTGAAAGCTTCAGGTTTCTCCCGTGTAAGGGCAAATAACAAAGCAGGTTTGGATGGGAACTTCAAAAAAGCCTTTCGTAAACTGCAGCATGAGAATCACATGCATTCTAATAAGACAGGACTTAAAATGTGAGTGGAGAAACACCTGGTTTTTCAGAGGCATCTGCACTGTTATTAACATGCAGCATGGCTTCTATGGTCGGTATTAACTGTGTGATATTTTCCAAGTAATTCATTTGCAGTGTCTGTTCGAGAAACCTGGAATGAAACAGAAGAGAAGAAATGCAACTATGCATATCAATATTTTGAGAGGGATGTCAAGAGGGAAGAAGACAATGGAAAAACTTACTGATCCATATTTAAATTAATTTTGCTTGGATCCCCAGTCAGTAACTCTCTCAGTTTTTCAGATATGACATTGTCATGGTATAGTAAGCTGGTTGCTATTTCGGTGCCCAGCTCTGCTGCTTCAAGGAGCTGCAGATCAAATGCACTGTCTTCACACAGGCTCCCAAAGCTCATATTAGAAAGATGGCATGATTTCTCTATCAGATTGAAAGTTTCAGATTCACAAAGAAGTTCAGTCAAGTTTCGAAGTTGAGACAGCTTTCCAACAAAGGGGAAAGAGTGGGAAATAGATTAGTTACATTATTCTACATATTTAGTCATTCATGATAAGCAACCCAAATTGATTCGCTTTTTGAAAACATTCTGCATATGTGTTTGGTTAGCTAGCATTTGGCATTAGTTTTATTACAAATCACTATTTTCTGTCATTTGAGTTTATTGTTCTCTTAAGAATTTTATAAAAATGTGGAGAGAGTAGACCTGTCTTCCTTTATAGATTTGTGGGTTTAAAAAATGTAGTTTAGTTTTATCCAGTTTAAATCATAAATACTGTCACTAATCATATGATATTTGTCTTTGTGGGACTGGCTTATTTCACTTAGCACAGTATCCTCAAGGTTCATCCATGTTGTAGCATGTGTCAGAATTTCTTTCCTTATTAAGGATACTGTGCTAAGTGAAATAAGCCAGTCCCACAAAGACAAATATCATATGATTCCACTTATACGAGGTACTTAGAGTACTCAAATTCATAGAGACAGAAAGTAAAATTATGGTTGCCAGGGGCTGGGGGAAGGGGAAATGAGGAGTTGTTAAATGGGTATAGAGTTTCAGTTTTACAAGATGAAAACAGTCCTGGAGATTAGTTGAACAACAATGTGAATGTACTCCCCACAACTGAACTGTACAGTAAAAATGGTAAATATTATGGTATGTTTATTTTACCATAATTTTTAAAAATTGACAAAAAATAAAACAGTCTTTCTTAAGCTGCAGCATGAGAATCACATGCATTCTAATAAGACTGTGTTTCAACTCTGGAGGAGAACACATCTGGGTTTTCAAAAGTGACCGCGTTGTTATTGATGTTGTCCTCTGCCCTATTCCGTATTGCAGGGCACTAGGTGCTTTTGTCCTATGGAAGTGCTTAAAATTTCATATTCAAATGAAAAGGAGAAAAATGGAAATCAAATAATTGGCTCCCAAATGCATCTGAGTCAGAATTGTAAGGGACACGATTGTATAGACCTCATAATATCAGGAGCATAAAATGATAAAACAGAAATACTTCTGGGCTTGTGGTGGGTACATGGAGGGAGGTGTCTCAATAAAAATATTGTGTTATCTGTATTTCTGTTTGATAAGGGGTACACCCATTTTAGATGTAGCCCCCCAATCAAGAAGTTACCCTTCCCACAAAAGGTATTGGAAAGAAAAAGATACAACAGACAATGAAGGGAGGAGAAAAAACACAAGTTCAAGAAGAATAAAATGTTCAGGCTGGGCCAGAAGGCTGGGAAACAGAGGGAAGAGTCACCAATGAATAACAGGATTCCCTGCCACCTTGGGAATACCATGAAGAAAACTTTGGAACGAGTGGGCCCTAACTGACTGTCATAATCATGATACTAACTATCAGGGAGGGCAAAGCATGGAAATAAGAGCCTCTCCAGTTCTAAAACTCTAGGAGTTTGTCTTCATTCTTCCAGTGATGTGTCCTCAGTGTTTCCTGTGTGTGGGATTCCATGCCAGGTGCTGGGGATACCATGGCAAAGGGACGGACCTGGCAATATTCCTCACGGAGCTTGTGGTCTAGGACCGAATGGCTTCTGCCAATTTCAAATAGCAGCCATGCTTAATATTATATAAATGACAATAGATTTTCTACCCAAGGGACAAAGGTTATGGTTTATATCCATTTCTGTGGCTTCTAGGACATTTTTCATAATGTGACCCTCAAGGGGAACAGTATATTCAAATTGTGGGTGATGTTTTAAACTATTCTTAACCCTAGTCCCATCCCATTTGTATAAATGGTTGAGACTGTGTTGTTTCCGTTTCCTTAGTGTATATTGTGTGCTCCCCAGTTATTTCCTAAGTCAAGAACTACCATAAGTCCTTGCCCAGGGAGTGTGATTACAACGCCAGTGCTCTACTCTAACACTCTTATTTTTTCATGCCTTCATGGACCAAGTCTTAAGCTCCTACCATGTGAGGCTTTAGAGACGAAGAAGGCTTAATTTCATCAGAGTTTACACTCTAGTGAGGGACATAGAACCTACACATACACAAACTATAATGCCAAGGAATGAATCATCCAGGCCAGAAATCTCAGTCATTAGAGACTACTCTTCTTTATGCCTCACATCTCACTGGCTGCCACATTGTTTCAATTTGATCTTCTAAATCACTCTTATCAGTCTTGGAACTGTCTCTTTCTTCCATCCTATGCCAATGGCACAGTGCAGGCCCTCTCTTTTCACTTAGATTCCTGCAGAAATAGCCTACTTGGCTTCCCTCCAATCTCTTGTCTATAATTCTCCCAGAGAGATCTCTTTCTAAAATGTAAATTTCACCTTCTTCAAATTCACAACTCTCAGGATCAAATTCAAACTCCTTGGCTAAGCATTAGGAAGCCTTCAGGATTCGGGCTCAGTCTCCCTCTGCAGCCCCCTTTCTTGCACCTTCTGTTCTAGCTGGATACATATGAACCCAGGTAACTTATACCTTCTTACAGATTTATGCCTCTATCTTCTTACAAACTCAAGTCTCTATGTCTAGAATGCAGGACTCTAACCTAATTCTACACAGCCCTCAAGACTCAGAATAAGCATTATCTCCTCTATACAATTTCTTCTCTCCACCTCCGTCTCCCACAATCCACATTAGATATCCCACCTCTGTGCACAGAATCTTGTCCATCCACATACCACAGCTCGTAGCTCACTGTATTATAATCATTGCTCTGCTTTTCCATCTCTTCCCCTGGCTCAATTATAAGCATTTTGGGGTTAAAGAGTATGTCTTATAAATCAAGTGATTAGTATTATGGAGCAGTATTAGTATTATGGAGCACAGGTAATGAATGAAAAGAATGAATGGATAAATATTATAGGAGCACAGAAGATAAAGTCATTACTCTGGCTGAGAAAGAGGGAGAAAGGTGATACTCTCTAATATTATAAAAGTGACATTTAAACTTGTCCTTGAGTAAACAGTGGGTACATACAGGCACAAAGAGATGTAAAGGACAATGGAAATCAAGAAGGGGGGAGGCTGGGAGAGAGATGAGGAGTAAAAACTATTGAGTACAATGAATGTTATTATAGTGATGGGCACCATAAAAGTCCCGACTTAAGTATTATATGAGGTATCCATGTAACAAAAACATTTGTAGCCCCTTAATATTTTGAAATAACAAGTAAATAAATAAATAAACTTGTCCATGAAGGATGAGTAGGAATTTTCCAGATGAATGCATAACTTCCTTCTCATTTGCACAAACAAATTAAGATAATACTAAATTAAGTATATTAGAATTTTTGATGCATGTAGAAGGCTAGGGCTAAAATCTACGTAATCTAACTAGCACATTTATTTGCAATATACAGGGACATAATGTTTTGCATGCCTGCTTAATTATACCATGTTCACTATACAGCGAGTCATCTTGCTTGCCCTGAATAAACCGGTTCTAATTTTACTTTATTCCTGGCTACATAAATCCAATTAAACTGCTGTTCTTACTAGGAAAGCTGCTTTCAAAATTTAATAGGGTTATTTAAGAAATGAAGTGATTTTCATGATAACCTGTATACTATATGCATGAGCTAAACAAAGAATAATAAGAAATAAGCATGAACACATTCAAACTTCAGATTTTAAATTTTGGGCTTGCTTTCTTCCCCCTTTCCTCAATAGCATACATTTGAATATGACTTATTAGTTTCTGTTTCTGATGACAATAATAAAAATAGGGTGAGTCAATGTTTGAGATTTTTGTATGCTGTGAAGTCTAAAACAGCATCTTTTAAAATCTACTTTGATAGGTTTTAAAACTTAGGACATCTCAAATTAGAAATCATATTATGAATCCTTTCTCAAACTGTGAAGCTCAATAAGGTAGCTATATTGTTAGCCATTCTTTATATATGCACATACTATAATCAGGTTCTTACGGGTCATTTCATGCAGAAATCTCCACTGATTAAAAAAAAAATACCCTTGTACAACATCAAAGTCTTGTCATCCTTTTTCTAGAGTCAGAAGTAGCACCATTATAAATCTAAAGTCAAAACAGGATCATTAGTTACAAAGATCAGACTTAAAAAACTTAAACCAAAAGTGTATCTTGCCAAAATATTATAGGAAGTATTGAGGTTTATTTTTTTCTTTCATGGCTTACTTTTGATTTTAAGACTTCAGGAACTGGAGGGAAGTAATCCTCATAGGAACCATTTTGAAGAAAAGATTTTCTAAATCTTATTGTGGACTGAAGGAGTCTTATATTTTCTGTAAAGGAGGGGAGAAGAGTTACTTTATGTGAATTGCAAAGTCATTTAAGAAACCCATTTGAAAGTCACCTCTATCCTGATTTATTACTAAATTTTTTCTATGATAACAGCTTAGTTCAATATAAATATAAGACGAGTAAAAGTTTAACCTTTATTTGAACCATGGGGACAATAGAGTTCATTATTTTTAAAATATTCATAGATATTCTGCTTAGAGATAAAAATATTTCTAGCAAAGGTGCTACACAGTTTTGGCTCTTTGTGAACTGAATATACTTTTATTTCTGACTCTTGGATATACTATTCAGTTGAAGTATTTTGGGGAGAATAGGTTGTATCATCCCTGTGATGTAAATATGCCCTTCCAACCTGATTAATTCATGCCTGGTAAACAAAGACCAGGTTTCAATATTTGTTGTGCTATTTGCCTGCCATTAACTCTCAAAAAACTATTTTGGTATAGGACAAAGGAATGTGTGTCTCCTAGAAAGTGTGAGAAAATAGATATTTCTTCTTATGAAAAGAAACAAAATATTTGATTAAATGCAATCTTTGTGGTTGCTCATGTAGGCAGAAAATTGGAAATAAAAGGTGTGTGAGAATAGGAAGCAAAAACAGTCTGCCACAAAAATGCCTTGTTGATGTCGTTTACATCTGCTTTTAGAACTCTGTATTAACAGTCTTCGTTATGTTTTAACAGCTGAGATTATTAAGAGCATAGACATTATCGTGAAAGTTTATGCGATCCCCTAATGACTCTGAACACTTGGAAAATTTGTCCAGGTGGCCATTATCACTTTATCCATTGTATGGCCATTATATTACTATGTTAAAGTTTGTCCAGGTAACCATGTGGGACTAGCAGCAGCAACAGAATAATATAATAATATGATTAGATATTCCCTTCATTCATCAAATCACCAAATTAAAATTGATTCATACGGAAACCAGGATTTTAAAAATTTTCTTTGTTTTGTAAGTGAATGTCTTAAAAGAATTAGAAACATGACAGAATTAGAAACCATGAGCAGCATTCTGACGATGGAGAAGAGCATTACCTGGTGATCCCCTGGCCAAATTGTCAGTCACATTTCTCACACATGCCAGGTAAGGAAGGTAAGGACTATTTGCTGATATATTTAAGAGGGCATCTTCAAAGTTTTCCAGGATCAAGAGCCTATAGAATTAGAAAAGAATATATAAATGCAGTCATATAAAAATAAAGCAAAGCCATTTTGCTGAGACCATTTCAGTCCCTGGTTGTCTGGCATCGGTTGACTTGGGCATCGAAGCGCTGCCAGGAAGCTGGACATCGTCCCTCATCAGGTCCAGCTGCACCACGGCAGCGCTGCTCCAGGTTCTCTCATCATTTACCTTTTCCATGTGCACTGTCTTTATATTAATTACTTTAATACTCCATCATAAGTGATCTTAAGGCCATTTCTAGGTATGAAAGAAAAAAATCACTGGGCTGGGGTTGCCCGATAAAATACAGGACTCCCAGTTGAAGTTGAGTTACAGATAAACGATGAATAATTTTTTAGTGTGAGTATGTCCCATGAGTCTCGCACATTTTTCTTTTCCTTTTTCTCCCCTAAATCTTGCAATCTCTTTCTAGCCCTCAGTTTCTTCTCTTATAATTCAAGATGTAGGAAGCTAGAAGATCTGATAGATCCTTCCACCTATAACATTCAGTAACTACATTTGAATTCATTTCACTGTGATTAAAAACAAAGAGTGGAATCCAATTGACCAATATAAGTTCTTTTTTTCACCAGACAACTCATTTAGTGTTCCCAAATTAACCACTTTCTGGCCTCCTTTCAAATTGGCTGGCATGTGAGAACATAGCCTAAGATTTTTAAGGCATATGTATGTGAGTAAGTATGTGCATGTTATATGTGCCCCATCACTTCGACTGTGAGGCTGCATCTCTGTTTATTTTGTAACTTCTTCCCTTAGTGTCTACTATTGAATTTTATGTATAGTAAAGATAGAATAAATGTCAATGGCTGATTTGGGGGTCATCTGCTTTAAATCAAACTGTACAATACACAAATTAACTAGTCCTATCAGGTGTTTAACTTGGATTTTATTAAAATGCAAGTGGGAGAGATTTATCTTGCTATAGCTAGTAAATGTAGGAAAATGTTTGCGTAATATTAAAGAAGACTCAGGATGTTTAGATGTCGCTTAACAACAGTGGATCCTTGAGGAACTTTAAAAAGTAAAACAAATCAATGGCAAGAAAAGTTTCTAACTTGGCAGTTTAAGTGGACAGATGGCTGATTCTCATTTAAATACTACTCATAGCCTCTACATTAAAAAAAATAGCACCCATTCCAAAAACCCTATTGCTTTTGCTTAGGCAATTCCTTGACTAGAGACTCTTAATAACACTATATTTGATTGTCTCAGACTTTGGAGCTTTTACAATTATTTATTTATTTTCTTTTTGAGACAGGGTCTCCCTCGCTTGCCCAAGCTAGAAGACAGTGGTGTGATCATAGCTCACTGCAACTTAAAACTCCTGGGCTCAAGTGATCCTCCTGCCTTAGCCTCTGGAGTAGCTTCTGGTACTACAGGTGTGTGCCATTACACCTGGCTAATTTTTTTTATTTTTTGTAGAGATGGGGTCTTGCTGTGTTGCTCAGCCTGGTCTTGAACTCCTGGCCTCAAGTGATCCTCCCACCTTAAACTCCCAAAGTGCTGGGATTATAGGGATTTGCTGCACCTGGCCTAGACTTTTGAGCTTTTAGACAGTTAGTCTTATTATTTATCAAAGCCTTCTTGTAGATAATCAATGCCACTTATCAATTCACAAATGAAGGACAGGAAATTATATTCTTAGATTAAGTTTTCTGTCCTAGATAAAAGAAACCATCTATCAGGAAAATTTCTAAATCACATCATAATTATTAAAAATCTAACAGGATTGTGACATATAACAAAACTAACCCTCCTGTACAGGTTACCCATATAATATCAAGTCATGTCTGCATATCGTCAAGTTTCATGGACTTTATCACCACCTACGACATCAGTGAGTTAAGTCGAATCAAGTCAAGTCAAGGTCTATCTAATAATTTCCAATGTACTCAGAGCACTACCTAAGACAAAAAGCCCTGAGCAAGCATTTTGGAATATATGATATCTTTAAGAATATAGAGGGAAGTAGGGAGCGATGTCAGAAGGAAGATCGTAAATATAAACCGGAAGACAGAATTTGAAAATCCAAAACATAAAAGAAGAAACAAATGGAATTAGGGGCATGATTGTAAATTTATTGCATCTATTTTTTTTTCCGTGGGGAGGGGAAATTATCCATTTATTTTACTTGGCTATAGTAATAAGCATAGGTTTCAAGATAAACTTATTTCTTCTGTGAGCAACTTGAAAGAATGATCCATTTAATTTTGTATCTGACTCTCTGCTCACCCAGACCCAATCCCTATCACAGAATATCTAGCATTTCTGTTTTGTACATCAAAGACTTAACAGCTGTTGAAAGGATAAATACATCAGTAAAAGAGATATAGGAAGCTGCAGAGATCCCTGCCATTTATCTGAGAAGTGCCCAGTGAGGCATCTCTGGTGGGCACATGTGGAGTGGTTCTCCTGCTTCAGTGAGGTGGTTCTCTCTTACCTCTCTCACCTTTCCCCACTCTACCCTACATTACCCTTCCTTCTTTCATGTTTGTCCTCCTCCCTGTCATAGCTATTACGGCATAGAGCAATTTGTCCCTGATGCAGTGCTCATAGTAAAATATTGGCCTAATCGTCCAGATGGATTGGAATAAAATATTCCCGTGGTGTACTGTCAAGCTTGAAATAGAGGACAGTTGGGCTAGAATTGACCTTGAAATATCATCTACGTCATTCTCTAAGTTACATGAAGAACATGTGATTACCAAGAGTTTTGAGAATGGATTTAATATACTCCCCCAATTAAGAGTCCATATCTATGTGCCACTGTTTTGGCATAAACACTCAATTACTCCTTTAAGTCATTTAATTGATGCATGCTTTATACAAAATCCTACCTACTTCCCAAGAGTGTTTACAATAAAAGGTAAGCTTATGAATCTACACACTCATGTGCATACGTACACACACTAATACAAAACAATAAAGATAATGCCCTTAGAACAAAAATAATGAGGAAAGGGAAGAGCTATGAGGGAAAAGTGTCTTTGAGTAGCTTCCTTTAGAAAATTCTGGGCCAAAAAACTTTTATCTTATGCCCTGACTGCCACTCTGTGATTATTCTAAAGCAGGAATGGAAAGGAAGTCTGAAGATAAGAAATCCCTTAATTTCATCAATCACAACAAGAGCCATCTTAAAAGTATTGAATTCTTCCTAATAAACTGTCAGCCAGCTGTCAGCAGCTAACTACATTTGCTGTGGAATTTGCAGGTCTGTGGTGCTGGCACTGGCAACGCTATGGGTGCCCCAGGCTCTGATAAACATACCTGGCTTCAGCAATAAGCATCCAGTCATCTCAATTTAAAGGTATTTTTTATTATTATTTTGATGGCTGTATAGGATGTTTAAAAGACACAACTACTTGGAATTTGGCAGCCCGGCTAAGGGAAAATTACCAAGAGAAGAGCACCTAGGTTAGCCACCTTGGCGAACAAGGGAGATGAAGCAGAAACAGGAGGTGGTTGTTTATGTAAGGATTTTGCCTAGAATTTACTCACAGTTGGAGAACTCATTAAATAATAGAGAGTTTACAAACAACTACATAGATTCCATTTTAGAAAAAGAAATGAATGGTTTAAAAATAAGTTCTTCTATTTGTACAAATTTTCCATTAGCACAAAAATAGACCCTTTGAGACTAAAGTAAAAAAATTTCAATAGTATAAGATACAGGCTGAAGCAACCTTTATCTAACAGGCCGTCTAGTCTCTAAATTTGCCTTGAACTACAGGAATTTACCTCAATCAGCTACTGTTGCATTTCCTACCATCATTATTACAGTGACTTTAAGGATCTGCTTACATTAATGGTCTTTAGACACTATTGTTCCTGCTATTATTTCCACTACCTATTCCTGGGACTTTACATATCCCAATAAAAGTCCAAAATTGTTACCTATAAACAGTTTTGCCTACCTGAATACCACTAAAAGCAAACAAATTTTGCATTACTTTGATTGGGCATTAAAAAAATTTTGATTATTTAAAAACCAAAAGAAATAGTAATATGAAAAATCAGATACTGCTATGGTCTGAATGGTTGTGCCCTCCCAAAATTCATGTGTTAAACTCCTAACCCCCAGTAGGTGGGGCTTTTGAGAGGTGAATAGGTCATGAGAGCAGAACTCTCATGAATGAGATTGATGCCCTTGTAAAAGAGCCCCCAGAGAGCTGGCTTGCTCCTTTTACCATGTAAGGGCATAGCAAGAAAATGCCACCTGTGGACCAAAAAGCAGGCCCTCCCCAGACACTGAGTCTCCTCATGCTTTGATCTTGGACTTTCCAGCCTCCAGAACTATGAAAAATTAATTTCTATTGTTTATAATCTGCCTGGTTTATGGTATTTTGTTTTAGCAACCTGAACAGACTAAGACAGATGCTCATACATTTTTCATGGTGAAAGACCTTAAAAGAGTTGGCAACTAGACCTCCAGCTAGATTCTCCTCACAGGCACAAGGTAACTAAGCCAGACATGACAGATTACATTTAGTTATACAATCTTAGAACTGAAAAAATGATCCTCATGTTGTATTATCCACAAACATCATGAAATAATACCAAAAAAAACCCAAAATAAGTTTCAACTTTATGACACTTCAACTATGTCCTTACTTTTACTCATTATTTGATTTTTGGATTACATGGTTTTACACACTAGTAAGAGAATTATGTTTATGAACTGTTTTGATTGTTTATTTGACCACATTACCTACCAATTTAGAAACAAACAAACAAAGACTTACTGTGCAGCCAGACTGCTTGGAGATAGTATCTGTCCATCATCCTCACTCCACACTTGTGTTATATTATCAGAGTCACCTAAAGTAATAAGATTTATATAGGTAAACATTTAACATGTTTGCTTAAAGATTTTTTTCCCAGCATAGACCATCCCAGGTCAAATTAATGGGGAGAAAAATGCAGAAATCTGTAGAATCTTTCTCCAAAGAATTTTACAAAAGACTTTTATGCTCTTTTTGTTAGAAACATTTAGGATAGTTACAGGAAATAGATGCCTATTAATCAAAATAATCCCAATAGCCAAGTACATGCATTTCTAACAAATTCTTTCTCTGTGCATCAAAACACTACATTATTTTATCCCAAGACCTGTATACATAGCTGACTCTTGAATACTATAATGAAGATTGACTACACACAATTTGTTAATCAAATGAAGCCAATTTTAGTCTTACGGGTCGCTGGATATTTTTTGCCTTCAGTTGTCTAGAGTGTAGCCTTAGGAAACATCCGCCATCACTAATCTATATTTTCTATCTTTCAAAAAGCAGCCAGTGATCTCAATTGAATGCAGCTGTGAATGCAAATTGACTAATGCTAACAGAACTGTTCTGAGTGGTCTCAAATAATACAAAGGTGTACAGTGTGGAAAGCAATCACTAAGTTTGGTCTAATGGAAACCACTCTAATTCAACATGGTTGAAGTTAAATGTGTTGTTGATTCAGCCTGGTGCATAGGTTGTATCATAAAACATTAAGTGTGCGACAGCATTCACATGAAAAATTGAAAATGAAAATGCTTTAAATGGCCAATGCATAAATAAAAACACCATAAATCCAGTGCTTTAATTTGGCTTCTTCAGGGAAATAGTGTCACTTAATTTAGTCTTCTTTTCAGAATTTACTCATTCTTTATCAATAATCCAATATGTTTCAATGCTGTCATTTTCAACATACGCCTAATATCTGTCAATGGGGCATTTTATTACCAGTTTTAATAGTTCTTTTCTCTAGTTAGTGCATTCTAAAGCCTTTTAAAAAGTCCTAGCAAAAACTATGCAATCATCTGTGCTTTTCTAGTGCTGATTGTTTAAGTTTAGCATGTGTGTAAAAAAGACTATCCCAGAATTAAAAGCTTTCTTGTTTAAAGTAATGTTTAAGTAATGTTTGTGTGGCCCCTAAAAACTGGTGCAGTGGCTTTTTCAGTTGTCCTGTTCAGTGGAGTGGAGTTTTCCAGAGCTGTGCCCAAGGTACAGTGGAATATTATTGCTCTAATGCTAGCGATGCATCAGCAGGTAAAAGGACCAAGAATGAAGATGCCCAGAATAAATAAACCTAATTAATAATAATACCTATTATTTATTGGCTTCCACATATAGAATAACCAAAGACAGAAATCTGTTGAGATCTATGCTTTTGCAATGTAAAAGTATACAAAACTCTTTTTCCAAGATCAAACTTGTTCATTTTGAACTCCTATGTGATGCTGAGCAAGTTAATTGACATTTGTATACTAAGTGGTTATGGAATTTCTCTCTTTCATCAAGCTATTAAAATAAGTAATTAATAGAAAATCAACTTTATATTCTCAATGATAGACTTGACGCTGAGGTTAATTAGGGAATTTTCCCTCTAGCCACTGAGGACTATCAAGTATCTTGAAAGAAATACTGTACTAAACAGGCCTTTATGAAGTAGAAAGAGATTTAAAAAGTGATATTTTCCTTGTTTTTTATTTGTAGGATTAGGCATATTTAAAATGGTACTCATAGAACTAGAAAGAAATCTAGTGCATGGATAACCTCTTTTACTCAAAAAGGATTGATTTCTATTTAAAAAATATAATTTAATATAATTTACTACTTTGCAAAAGAGCAAATTCCAATGAGTCACACAGGTAATCTCTGCTCCCCAAACTCAGCATTTATAAATGGAAATACTAGAGCTTACTAACTGTGTAGCAGGGATCCTACCTGGGACAAAGCTGAGAATTAGATACCTTAAGACAGGAAGTGAGGAGACAACCTTATTTTCCAGTGTTTATTAGCATCTCCGTATTTTCACAGTTGCTGAGAAGGCTTCTGAAGACACCTTGCAGTGTGCTAATAATTCAGGTTGGAGCAGACATCGGCATGGGGTGGGGGAGGTGTGTGGAAAGCAGAGTGTGGAAAGGAATGGGGCACGACTCTGAAAAGATGTATCATGTGGGAAGGAGTAGGGCGTGAGAAGCTGATCTCCAGCAGCGGCTGGAAGTGGGCACAGTTCTGAGGTCAACCAGGTACTTGCATGGCCCAGTGAGATACCCTAGAAGCAAGTGTATGTATGTCCCAGAAAGAAAATGTAAGTGAGGCCATCTATAAACAAGCTCAAGGGACCTGGCTTTGGGGCTGGACATACCCAGATTCTAATCTCAGTTTAGCCACTTGCTGGACATGTAACATAGGCAAAGTGCCCACCCCTTCATGCCTTAGTATCTTTGCTTGTAAAATGGGATAATAACTGTATCTCACAGAGTTATTTTAATGATAAGAGGAATTTAAGATAATAAAGTTCTCAGAGTTGACATAATAAATATTACCTATTATTTTCCTTATTTTTAAGAGGGGTGTGAGACCCACGAAGCTATCTTCACCCCATGACACATTGCAGAGGTCCCAAGCAACTCCACTATGACATACCACCCCACTTCAGCATAACAGAGTATAAAATCAAGGGAGAAAGTATGTATGCTTCAAAAATACTGCTGAACACCATGAAGACTAAGCATGGGGTGGCCTGGGCAATGGGGCAGGTATCTGTACGTGGGGCCAGACCTCTGCACTGTTGAACTGGAATCCGTGGTTCAGCCTTCAGTGACAAGTTTGAGTTCCCTGAAGGATTCCCAGAAATATCTAGGAGGACTTTTTTTTCAAAGGCAATAAAATTTCTGTTCAAGCAGGTAGGAGTTTGGGTTTAGTGACTTTTAGGAACTGACATTAATGCATCTGCATTGTTATCCCCAGCCTTATGAAGTCACAAGTTCATGACACATAAAAACAAACAAAAGTTAAGCACATTAAACTTTACAGATTAAAATACATTTCCTTATTGTATTTCCTTATCATCTTGACCACCAAAAATGTGTTTGGACACTTGCCAAATTCATTAGCATATTCACAGACCTAAGACAAGGCCGTTGTTAAATATTGAAAACTGAATTCTATTGTTCACCAGGAAAAGTATTTTGCTGCCTAGTTAATAAGAAGTGCTGCTTATTTCTCTAGCTTCTAAGGCACTGGTGAGCTTTTGTCCTTTGTTCAAAAAAATTTATCACTTTATATCTATTATAAGGTGTGAGTCTGAAGATGAAAAGGAAAAGGATGGTGGCGAAATGTGAAGTTCCTCGAGGCTTTAAAATGCAAACATAAAAAGAATATGGAGGAAATAATTAGTGTTTGTTAGTGTACTGTCTGGTTTCCTAGCCTGGACTCTTTTTTTAAGAGTAAGCTTCTATTTCTAATGTTCGTCAAGACTGTTAAAGTTAACAACAGTCAGTCTTGCAAACTAATCATTAATTCTGTAATTGTAGACATAAAAAAATACTCCAGGGTAAGAGAAACTGGTATCCAAGAGCATGTTGGACCCTATAGTGAGAATTCTTCTAAGCTTTCACAAATGTGTTTTTCATATGAAAATGGATATTTTAAGACTATATAATGAATAATCAGCTTTTGACCTGATGTTCTCAGGATGCTTACTTTGTAATCCAAAGGTAAAAGTTTATATATTTAAAAGGTGACAAACTCAGTTAAGAAAGCATAATTCTAAATTCATTTAGGAGACGTAAATGTTAACCAAACATTTCAATTTGCAAGTAGGGATTTATTCCTTACATCCCTAAACCTTTGCCTGTCTCTGTGTATATATCTGTGTGTGTTTCCACGTGAGTGGTAGGTAAGGCTGAATCTATATATAGCAAAGGCGCATCTTCTGATTCACTAGCAACCTAGTATACCTTGTCTTACTGGGACGACAGTGGATTTATACTGATCTGCTCGTGTGCTGAAGTCCATCATGCCTTTTCAAGATGGCTGACTGAGGAGCATATGTTTACAAAGGAAAGATCCCTCCTGATTAAAAAATCAAAGTGTGGAAATGAGGACAAAAAAACTACAATGCAGTTTAGGCTTTTGTTCCAAAAAGTAGTGGTAGAAATCTATTTGTTGAGGCTTATTCCCTAATATTTATTTTCGATACCAAGTATAAACATAGTTTTACAAGCTAAGAGAGATCATTTCACCTAAATAAAACCCTTAGAAAGTTTCACTTCCCTCTTTTTGCCTGATTTCTCCTTTTTGCCACACTTTGATTAACTAGAGATCCAGATTTATTCGTAGCATATGTCCCTACCTAAGAATAATATCATCTCTACATGATTACTTCAGTTGCACTCTGCTTTATATTTCCAAAGGGCTTTGTGACACCGAATTTAATACAGTAAGATGGAAATATAATACCTTGAGCTGGGGAGTCCAGAGTGCACAGCAGATGTTTAACAGACTTCTGGAGGGTTCTGAAACCTTCGTTAGTTGTGACACGTGGATAAACCTTCTGCACGACCAGCAGCGCACTAACGAGTCGAAAAACAATGAAACCAGATTGTGTTTCAAGGTTTGCAGACAAAAACAAAAGGTTATTCAAGGAGAAAATGGCTACAGTATAGAAAATTATTCTTAACATAAAAGACAAGGTGCTGCTTTTGTAATTTAATTACTTGCTTGTCTATTCATGTACAAAATCCCAACAAAATGTTCTTTAACCAGGACACAGCATTTTGTTTCCTGGCTTCTAAAACCTCAGGACTCACAGGGCTTAAAGTAACAGAGCAAAGTTCACATCAGTTTTTTTCTAAGACTTATAAATAAGTGGTTAGGAGCTCTTTTATATCAATTACGGAGAAAAATTAAATATTAAACATTATTTTCATTAAAATCAAACCCAATAAAGGAACCAGATTCTGAAGTAATTATTATTTAAGCATTTGATAAATATTTATCTTTTGCTGAACAAATAGTAATGTTTTTGAAAAAAAAATGGAGCTTGCCTTAAAGACTGTATTCTATCCTTTAAGTAGTTCATGGGCACTATTCCAGAGGTAGCTCAAAATTAACATCCATACTAAGTGACACTATCTTTCTAAAACTTTTTTTTTATAGAGATGGGATCTTGTTATGTTGCTCAGGCTGCTCTCAAACTTCTGACCTCAAGTGATCCTCCTACCTTGGCCTCCCAAAGTGCCAGGATTACAGACATGAGCCACTGAGCCTGGCTTCTGTAACTTTTATGTTACCAATAAGATGAGCAGTTTAAACTGGGTATAGACAATCAGAAAATTCACTTATGATTGAGTTCATTCTATATTTCCAAAAAGCAATTAGGTACTTAAGAAATGCCTTTTAGGACAAGACCAGATGAGGAAGAAGAGACGAGACAGGACCAGACCTGATGGGGAGGAAGAGACCAGATTGGAAGAGGAGACCAGACCAGATGAGGAAGAGGAGACCGGTGGACGAGGAAATGAGACCAGATGATGAAGAGGAGACGAGACCAGATCAGATGAGGAGGAAGAGACGAAACCGGATAAGGAAGACGAGGCCAGACTACATGAGGAGACGAGACCAGATGAGGAAGAAGAGACAAGACCAGAAGAGTAAGAGGAGACAAGACCAGAAGAGTAAGAGGAGACAAGACCAGAAGAGGAAGAGGAGACAAGACCAGAAGAGGAAGAGGAGACCAGACCGCACGAAGAAGAGAGTGCTAAATTCTTAATATGCAATAGCTCATTCAGACCTCATGAACCATCCTAAAACATAAGTATTGTTCTTTACCTTGTTTACAGATGAGAAAACTAAGGCTTAGAGAAGTTATATAATCTGCCCAAGGTAACACCTTAATTCATGAAACTGAAAACCAAAACCCAAGCCTGACTCCAGAATCTCTGCTCTTAGTCATTATGCAAGTCAGGTACCTTCTTTCTGCCTATATGGCTGTTCCCACAGCTTCCTCCAAAGGTGTCCTCAGGCTGGCCCTGGGGCTGAGTCACAGCTGCTGTCCTGATAATTTCCAACCCTAGATTTTATTTTTACTGCGGATCAGGGAGGGGCACAGTCCTGGGCTGAAGGACAGAAATTGGGCTTCTTGTGCTGTTAGGTCTCTGGGCACAAGAGGGTGAACTCTCAGCAGGCATCTCTTGCACTAGGCCTCACATGCCCCATCCATTGGTAACATGGAAAGAATAATCCTACTCCTGGTGCCTGCTAAAATTACTCTTTTTTGAGATCATATATGGAAGAAATCTGCATAAAGGATTAGCACTTATTAGACTATGTATAGAGCTAGCCCCCAACCAGAGTTCCAGACTTAATTCCCAAAAGTTCCCAGCAAACTTGGAAAACCTCCAAAGGATCCTTACCTCCCTGCCTTTGTTCATGCCTTTCCACATATCTGAAAGGCCTTCTATCTTCATCTACTACAATCCTACCTATCCAAAATGTGTAGTTCATAAGCTTCCTCCTAGAAGGTGTTTGTAGACAGCTGTCCTTGAGGTGATCCATTTCTCCTACCTAATCTTTGGCTGTAAGCACTTAAGACAGGCATCACTCCTAGCCTTACCATATAATTACCGATGTATAGGACATCTCCTCTATGGAGGACATGCATTGGTTTTTGTTTGCCTAATGTCTTTTTCCCCTTTTAGTAACAACAACTTGATTTTCCTCTGGGGAACAACCTTCCCGCATTTTTAATCCATATGATTTGGATGGGGTCAACCCCACTTCCAAATCCAGAGGTAGGCATGTGACATATGCCTATTCAGAGTTACTATCATGGGTTCAGTGAAGGGCAGGTGACTCAATTAAAAGCATTGAGAATTACTCCTAGAACTTTTGCTAGGACCATTGGCATAAAAAGCTCTATTTTTGCTACAATTGGATGTAAACATGGAGCTATGAGGGACTGTCACATGGAAAAAAGAATTCCTAAGGATGAAGCCACTCAAGAGCAGGTTATAGAAAGAGACCTAATCTGGAGGATAACGTTGTTGGAACCCCTTGGATCTTAGATTCAGCTATTCCCAAAACTATGAATAGAAGTAACCTGCCTAGGAAAAATAAATTCTGTCCCCTGCCCATATTCTTTTTTTCCTTTTAAGCTAGTTTGTGTTGGGTTTCTATAATGTAGAATTGAAAGACAGGAACACATCCTCAATTTGTTTATGAACTTTAAGGGGCCAAAGGCCTGATCTTTTTAACTTTACATCTCTTAGCATGGTACCTGGTAAGACAAAGGGTCCTCGAGGTGTGATGATTGATTCATTCAATCTCACTTTCCCTGAACACCTACAATGAGCTGAGCTAAGCACTGAACCACAAGGCATAATTAGACATAGTCCTTGCCCTCAAGGAGTTCTGAATTTAGTACAAGGAGAAGGTATGAAAATGAGCACTTTATAACTTGGGCTATAAAAGAAATCTCAGCAAATTTTTGTGGGATTCCAGAGGGTTGGAGGTTTGGGGAGATGGGATGTGGGAAGGCTCCTCAGAGGAGATGACATCTGAGTCGAGTTCTTAAAGAACAAACAGAAGTTCCTAGGCAGAGATGTGGGCATGGGGAAAAGGTGTCCCAGGGATGAGGTATTCTAGGTGGAGATAGCAAGATTATATACTAATAATTATAAAATTAATAATAATATCACCATCTCCTGTTCTTCCTGTGGCCTCTTCACAAGCTCCTTCCTCTTTCTTGTCCTCTGCCTCATCTATCAGTGGAACCATCATAGTGGTTAAGAGCACAGACTCTGAGCTCTGAAAAATGTTGGTTCTGCCAGACAGAGTGCCTCATGCCTATAATCTCAGTGACTCGAGAAGCTAAGGTGGGAGGATCACTTGAGCCCAGAAGTTTAAGTCCAGCCAACAACATAGTGAGACCCCCATCTCTACAAAAATAGAAAACTTAGCCAGGCGTGGTGGTACACGCCTGTAGTCCCAGCTAGTCTGGAGGCCGAAGCAGGAGAATCACTCGAGCCCAGGAGTTGAAGGATGCAATGAGCTGTGATGAGGCCACTGCATTCTAGCCTGGGCAACAGAGTGAGACTTTGTTTCAAACAAACAAACAAAAAAAGATTTGGTTTACCACTTACTACATACATGACCTTGAGCAAAATCACTTACATTTTACAAATAAGGACAATGGTGTATTTGCCTTATAAGACTGTCAAGAACATTAAACAAAATTACAAATATAAAGAATGTGCCTGGCACAAGGTAATTCTCAAGAAATGTTGGCCAGTATTATTTTTATTTTCATAATCAAGAACCTTTTAAACACTAAGGAATAAAAAACCAAACTCGAACTGGCATAAACAGTAAGGAGATTCTTCATTGCACATAGTGGGGAGTCTCGAAGTGCAGCAGGCTCCAGGCATAGAATAATCTGGGCTCTGACTCCTTTTCTCTGCAATGCTCCCAGCTCTGCCCTTTTCTTTGTATTGGCTCTGTCTCCAGGCCTCCTTCATTGTCCAGAGATGGCTGTGTCACCAAGTTCTGTGCAATTGTGACAACATTCTTCCTTGTTCACATCCATCATGGACAGAGGAAAAAACCTCCTCCCTCAAACAGAAATATAAATCTGCTTAGGCTAGCTTAGCTTATGTGCCTACTCCTGGACCAATGACTATGGCCAGGGCAATTCCCTGTGTTGATTGGCTTAACCCTGGCTTCCTGAACCAGTCACTGGTAAGTGAGGTCGGGTGGCCACTGTTGGCTTAGACTAAATGGGATCCACCCGTACTGTTACAGATGGGGTCCAGCTTTCTCCTGATCACATGGCTGCATTATGGCAAGGGAAGAAGGGTTCTGTTAGAAGGAAGGAATAACTGGATGTTGGATGGACAACCAACAGCGTAGCATCTTCTGTGATGATTACTGTTTCGTTTTTTGCATGCTAGTTCACATGGGTCTCTTCAGGCCTTGGCTCAAATGGTTCCTTATCAGTGAGGTTTTCCTTGACTATACAAGTCAGTTAGTCAGTAAGTTAGTGAGTCAGTCTGTCTCTTTCCACTCCCGGAGACAGACCTGTTTTGTTTTGTAATAAAAAGTTGCTTATGTGAAAAACAAAAAAAAAAAAAAGAGAAAGAAATGCCTTTGAATCCCCTTACAGTCAGCACATTTTTAAAGAAATGTTGCTTTTGCACAAGTATGTCTAAATTTCATAAATACTGTGATTTATACCAACAATCAAAGCCGAGTCAATGCTTTAGTTAGCCTGAGTAGTAACTAGAACAAAAAGCTTTTGTTAACAATTTACTATTGTGAAGTTAAACGCAGTACAAATGAACTAATAATAGTTTTTCTTTGTTAAATTTCTTAGTAAACTGAAAATTTACTTCAGCAATAGATACAGTATGTGTGTAAATGTTCTATAATGTTTTTGGAAATTTTAAAATTTAGATTAAGATTATTTTAATTTTAGTCCCTTAGATATGAATGAAAACTGTTTAGAGAACAAAATTTTGAGTGCCCTCTAGCATAACATAAGGATATACATATAGCTATGTGTAGGTGTTTATTTAAACACATGTGTATGTGTATATATTTAAAATATACATATTTTAAGCTTAGTTTTCTGATAATTCCATGAAGTCAGTTTTATTTGCCCTATTTTGAAGATGAGAAAACTAAAATTCAAAAAAGTTAAATAACTTACACAAGGTTATCCAGTTATAAGTAGAGCTGGGGTCTGTCTGATTTCAAAGTTTATGTTCTTTTCATTCTTTGTGTTGCCTCTGGCACAGAATTGTATTTTTTTTTTTTTGAGACAAGGTCTCCCTCTGTCACCCTGGTTATAGTGTAGTGGAGTTATCACAGCTCACTGCAGCCTCCAAACCTGGGCTCAAGCGATCCACCTGCCTCAGCCTCCTGAGTTGCTGGAACTACATGTACGCGCCACCATACCTGACTCATTTTTCTATTTTTTGTAGAGATGTGGTCTTACTATTGCCCAGAACTCCTGAGCTCAAACAATCCTCCCATGCTGGCCTCCCAAAATAGTAGGATATAGGCATGAGCCACTGCTTCTGGCCTGGCCCAGAAATTTTGCCTCAACATAGCAGGGAAGGAGAAGGGCAGAACATTTCTGCACAAAGCCCACAGGCATTGTTGACTTATCCAAATATCTGGCCACAGAGGCATGGCTGTAGTTTTTTCATCTCTGCTCTGTATACATGACAAGTGATACCGCAGGCATTTTTATGTTTGCCCCAAGAATCTCCTGGTTCTCAGACTTTGGGTTGCTTTGGAACCCTGACTGCCATAGAGACTCGTTAAAAGGTCTCAGGTTGTGGATCTGGACCAGGCTTCTTCCAGCCTGGCCCTCTGCTAACTCACCTGATCTGTTGTTCCAAAGTTACATCATCAAAGACTGAACACTTGGAATCTCATTAAAACTGTCAGTATTATCATTACTATTAATATTATTAATAAAATATCAGTAGACTTAATTCATCTTTTTCTGACAAAACATAACTTAAAAAATAATGATACTCGACTCCCATCCTCTGAAATCCTTTGAACTTGATCAAGATATATTTATTTTACTTCGTAGATTTCTTTTTCTGCTCTTCCATATAAAAATGGAAATTATCCAAAACAGGTTTCCTTCTAAGTAAGGATAATTTTTTTAAAAGAGCTTTTGTGATTCATATCACAGCATAGCCTTTTCCCCATAAAAAGTGAAAATCATGTGTGTTATTTATATACCATTCTTGAGTTTTGAGACTGCTCATTTCTGCTAATTTTTGTTATAATCTTAACATTATGTAATCTGATTTTGGTGATTATAGTTTAAAAAAAAGTTGCTTGAAGAAATGATGAAAGTTTCTGTGGGTTTCATTTGTCCCTATTACCTGTTCAAAAAAGACTAAAATAAACCACCGAGACCAAAATTTCCTGATAAAATATACTCATTTGTGAGGAAATTATGACTTTTAATGACACTGTCAGCTTAAAAATAACAATGATAATAAAAATCTGGCTTTAAAAAATGGTTTATAAAGGGCTCTCCAAGAAAAATATAATGCAAACCACATATTTAATTTAGAATATTCTAGCAGTCATATTAAAAAAGTTAAAAGAAACAAATGAAATTAATTTTAATAATGTATTTTATTTAACCCAATCCATCCAAAATATTGTGATTTCAACTTTTAAACAATATAAAACTACTGATAAAATATTTTAAGTCTTTTATATTATATATATTGTACTAAATCTTTGAACTTATGCGGCATTTCAATACAAATGCTGAATTTTAATTGAAAATTCTTAATCTGTATTTAGATTTTATTATATTTATAGGTGAAAAAGCAGATTCACCCACCCAAGTTGTTCCAAACGTACTAAAAAGTTTTCCAATAACTGAACCAAGTATTAGTTTTTTTAAAATTAAATTAAAGTTAAATAAAGTTAAAAATTCGGTTCTTCAGTCACACCAGCACATTGTAAGTGCCTCAAAACCACATTAACTAGGGGCTACCATGTTAGAAAGATCAAGTATATAAATTGGCAATAATATGCTGGACCATTAAAAAAAAGAGTTGTTCACATTAGATCAAAGTGAATGCTACTCTGTTGTAAGGGCAAACTATATAATCATGGGAGAAAATATTTTCAAACCATTAATCTGGTAAAGGATTAATTTCAAAAATATATAAAGAATTTCTAAAACTCAATAGCAAAAAAATAAAAAACAATCCATAATAACACAATAATCCAATTTAAAAATGCGCTAACGGCTTGAATAAACATTTCTCCAAAGAAAACAGATAAATAGCCAACAGATATTTGGAAAAAAAATATTCATTATCACTAACCATCAAGGAAATGCAAATCAAAACCACGTAATAACCTCATACCTGTCAGGATGGATATTATTGAATAAACAAAAGACAAAGTGTTGTCAAGGATATGGAGAAATTGGAACCCTTGCACACCATGGGCAGGAGTACAAAATGGTACAGCCACTGTGGAAAACAGTATAGAGGTTTCTTGAAAAATTAAAAATAGAACTACCCTATGATCCAGTAATCCCACTTCTGGGTAAGGTTCTCAAAGATGTAATTAGCACTCCTAAGTTCAACACTATTCACAATAGCCAAGATGTGGATCCAACCTAAGTGTCCATCAACAGATGAATGAGTAAAGAAAATGTGGTATATATATACAATGGAATACTATTCAGCCTTAAAAAAGAAGGAAATTCTTGTAATATACAGCTACGTGGATGAAACTTGAGGACATCATGCTATATGGTAACACACAATCACTTAAGCCAGTCACAGAAAAAAAGATACTACAAAGTTCTACTTATGTGAGGTATCTAAAATAGTCAAATTCATAGAATCAAAGGTAGAATGATGATTTTTAGAGGCTGAGGGGGGAGAGAGACAGGGAATTGCTAATTAACAGGCATGAAGTTTCAGTTAAGCAAGATGAATAAGCTCTAGAGATCTGCTGTACAGCATTTTACCTATAGTTTATTTAAAAATTTGTTAAGATGGTAGATCTCATGTTAAATGTTCTTACAACAATAAAATTTTTTAAACATCAAATTCTGTTTACTTCATAATAATTTGAAGCTATTTCTTTTTTGTTTTATTTTATTTTTAATTGACACATAAATGTACATATTTTTAGGATATGGTGTGATGTTTTGATATGTGTATACAATACATAATGATCAAATTAGTGTAATTAGCATATCCATCATCCTAAAATTTTATCATTTCTTTGTGGTGAGAACATTCAAAATCCTCTCTTCTAGTGATTTTAAATACACAGTATATTATTGTTAATTATAATCACCCTACTGTGCAATGGAACACTAGAACTTATTCCTCCTATCTAACTGTAACTTTCTACCTCTTGACCAGCTGTCCCCCATCTTCCCCACCTGCCTTCCCAGCCTCTGGTAACCACTATTCTACTCTTTACTTCTATGAGATCAATTTTTTTAGATTTCATTTGAGAGTGAGATCATGCGGTATTTGTCTTTCTGTACCTAGCTATTTTTAATTTTTTGATGAGCCTCCATACTATTTTCCATAATGTCTATACATTACATTCCCACCAACAGTGTACCAGAGTCCCCCTTTCTCTGCATCCTCACCAGCATCTGCACTTTTTTGTCTTGTTGATAATAAGCCATTCTATCTGGGGTTAATTGATATCTCCTATCTCTCCTTCTCCAATAATTGATTCACCTGTTTACTTTCTAAGACAGACTATAAATAGGAGGAAGAGGAACAAGTATTAAAATTCTGGGTGAATTAAAGTTTCCCTAAAAGGTAAAATGAGAACCAGTGTAGGGAATCAAACTTCCTAATGTCTTGTTCCTTCTGTACTTCATTTATGGCGTGCTATCATAAAAAGAGCACAGGACTTGGATGCCAATTTTTTGAGTTGAGGTCCTGGCTTTGCCACTCCTAGTTGTAGAACCTTGGAGAAGTCATTTGACCTTCATGAGGGTTTGTTGCCTCTTCTGTAAAATGAGAATGTGTTGTCTCAATCTCAAAGCGCTATCATAAGAATCAAATAGATTAGTGTATCAATACAAGGACTTATTATAAGGTCTTTGAACAGACATAAGTTCTAAATAGTATTCCAAAAGTAAGAACAATCTCTTCTGAAGTTTTGAACATTTAAAATAGAACCAGACTATTAATGACATATTAGAGAGGCAGCCTGGGTTCTGGAGTTGGGAAACCCAGTTTCAAATCCTCCTAGTTGCATGATCAGCAAATATTTAATTTCTATGACTCTCTGTTACATTATTTACAAAATAAATAGTGTTTGTTGTAAGATTCAATAGTATATATAAGCATCCCAGTAAAGTGTCTGGCATGTAATAGGCACTTAATAATTGACAATTGTTGATGTAGTCATTTTTTTAACGCACATTTTCAAATTAGCAAACAAGACAGTCAAGACCTGAGTACTGTCCATTAAACTCTAAATACTTGCCATGCCCAAATATCTTTCATGAAAAAAGCAGCCTTTTAAAGGGAATTTCTTCTGTAAAGTTTTTAAATCTTTGCGACATATATGCCAAACAAAGCCATCCCAATATGCAGGCTTAGAAAGGTCATTTATAAGCTAGCTGGGCAAAAGGGAGGCCAATTTTCTTGAGGTAGGTTGGAACAAAACTCTGACCAATAGCATTGTTTTATCATGGCTGGTACTAAACAAAACCCACTGAAGTTTGTCATTCTTGGGCAGCTTAAACACCAGATGCACAGAGCTCAGGTTGTCCCTGAATGAGCCTGAGACACTGTTGGAATCTATGTTGATCCTGCTGTACACCTCATTCTCAGAAGCTCTGGGACACTGAGTGACAATGCAACCATTAGGATTAGTGTTCTTCCTTACTTCCTCATGGACACTTCAATAACCCTAATAACCATAGTGTGTGTTTCTTCTTTGCTTAACAAATACATTCACCTTCATTGCTAAAATCTACACTAAGGTGCTGAAGGATTATTTGCTATGTGTTTGTTTGTTTGCTTGTTTGTTTGTTTGCTTATTTATTTTTCTGAGACAGAGTCTCCCTCTATTACCCGGGTTAGAGTAGTGTGGCATCAGCCTGGCTCACAGCAACCTCAAACTCCTGGGCTAAAGCGATCTCCTGCCTCAACCTCCCAAGTAGCTGGGACTACAGACGCACATCACCATGCCCGGCTAATTTTTTCTATTTTTAGTAGAGACGGGGTCTCGCTTTTGCTCAGGCTGGTCCTGAACTGCTGAGCTCAAGTGATACTCCCGCCTCAGCCTCCCAGAGTGCTAGGATTATAGGTGTGAGCGCCCGGCCAATTTGCTATGTGTTTACATGACCTACCTAGCAGCAATCCTCACAGGCAACATTAAAATAATAATAATAATAATCTTTTCTGTGAACAATAATATTCCACTTAATTCCTACATTTTCTCACCTGTTTGCCTTTCGAAGAATGTCAAATAGATGGCTTAGCGATGTGTCATTCTGAAACACGTTTGGAAAACTGGAGAGGAGCTGCCACACAGCCGTCTGCTCTTGCACTTGCGAGAAGAAGGACAGCGCTCCGACCAGTTCCTGAAACACTATCTTCTGGTTGTTGGGGTCACTCGATATCTTCAAAAATAAAGCAACAGACTACAATAATACTTTAACATTTGGAATCACATGGCTGACTGTCTTTGAAAGCCTCAAAACTCTAGATTCTCACATAAGCAATTCTTTCAGATCTTCACACAGTTTGAAGTCATCTTTTACTTGGAAAAACTGCAACCATTTTTAATGTTCTTAAACATAATTGGATTTTTCCCCCTCTAACTCCAGAAATTGGTGTATTTTAAGTTTGGTTGACAAAGCTGTATTTACATAAAATATTTGAAATTATATATTTGGAAATTAAAGTTAATTTCCTAAAATAAAATTAGCTCTGAGTAATGGTTTTCTTTTCTCTTAGGACCTGGTTTGGGAGTGCAGACGTATCTTCCCTATATCTGTTACTAGATCTTATATTGTTTGGGTGAAGTATACTTAAAACTAATGTATAGGTAGAAATATACAGATATGATATAAATATATTCATTATATATATATATATTTAGGAAAATGTTTACCATTACAATTACTCATACTTAATTCAATACAATATTTTCAAAGATCTAATGCACTACCAGGAACTTTAGTCATAATAAATGATTTATAGTGAGTGAAGCTGTATAATAATCACACCCTGTACTATAAACAAATAAACAAAAACTATGACTTTTGCTCTTGGTCTGGATCATAGGATCCAGCTAGTACTTTCAGAGGTAAAGTATTTTCTTCATTATATTTCCATACAAAGTGTTTTCCTAATAAGCTCATTTACACTAGTAAAGTTGAGCTTTTGATCTGTCTTAATTCAAGGTCTTTCATGCTGAGAATGTGATTTTGAACAATGTATTTTTGATCATGTATTCTACTCTACCTGACTGCCAAGTTTGTTAATAAAGGATTTTAAGTGCTTTACATTGGATATGGGTTACAATAACAGTATTTCTAATTGAGTTTAATTGTAAGATTCAGATTATACTGAAGGGTTATTGAAGAATTCTGTACCTAAACTACTTACAATAAAATTCAGAGAATCAAGGGGAAAATATCAGAAGTGGACATGTTTCATTTATTCTGATCTATAAAATTTCAAGAAAATTCTGAATACTTTTTGTGATCTTTCAATGTATGTGGGATTTCAGTAAATATCTATTATTGGTATCTCATTTTCACCATTATCATTTAAGACTTGCATATGCAAATGGTCATTAGCACTCCATAGCAGAAAGTTCTTGCTTCTAATGTGTAACATTTTGGGGAGAGGGATATATGGTTTCATCAAAATTTAGCTTTTCAAACTAGATTTAAGGTCAGTGAGAAAAATAGAAAGACATTACCCATTATTCTAACTTCTGATAGTTATATGACTCTGATAGTTTAATTATTAATCTTGTATTACATCCTGAATAATCTCCCTTAAAGATTTCAAACAGTCAGTCTTCATTCACCATACAGCAAAGCCATATTTCATCTATAAAGGTGTGTCCACATTAACCATAATGCAATATTTTTGGTTCAGCATTGAAATCATCTCAGTTCTTCACATTTAAATTACAAGTGAACATTATTTAAGACTTAACATGTGTCCAAATGTCTATGTGAGGAAAACGGGCCAAAAGTGAGCAAATATCCCAGTCAGCATTTCCCAGTCCACATGGGCTACAGATTTGCTCTTCGACTCGTGTTCAATCACTTTGAGAATCCAAGAATGGAAACAGTACCCTCCTATTGTTTATGAGATCTTGATCATATTAATAGATCTACACTCACCTGAGAGAACTGTTTTTTTAGTTCTTGGAGAGAAGACTCTAAAAGGGTCATGTTGGAAAGGCAGAATTTGTTGAAAACATTTTTTCCTAGAGTGGTCCAAGAGAAGGCATAATCCACAATGTATCTTGGATAGCTCTCACACAGTTCTCTTCGTATATCTTCTGAAGTTGAATTTTGCTCTAATAGCTAAAAACATGTGTAAGAACAGTTAAATAATAATGTTAGTAAATCTAGATGTTAAAATATTCTAGTCTTCAAGGAAACTGACCTATCTTCACAATAGCCATTTTAAAGTCCTCCATTATAGCAACTATTAAAATAACCATAAAATGCATTGAGTTTACTGATAAGAACTTGCAGAGGGAATATGGGAATGTAGTAAATTCCTGTCTTTGTTATTATTTCAATGATTTACATATGATTTGTTTAACTGAACTCTGTTTCTGACCAGAAAACCTAAATGGACCAGGTCTTTTCTAATAAAAATCTTCATGCAGAAAAATCTTATTCATTTTTTTCTGGGCATTGGGCAGCAGAAACTCAGGTGTCCTAACCCTTTGTAACACATCATGAGAAGCTGGTTGTGATGTTTGAAAGACTTCCAAAAGAAGGAGCTTCAAGATCAAAGGACCAACAGTGTTTATTTGCAGATGTGGACTATGTTTCACTAGCAAAGCAATTCTTCCATTTAAGTCTTATATATAGAAAGAAAAAAGGAAAACATAAGTGAAAGTATATAAAAGCAAGTATAATTACTAAAATCAATAATTGGAAATCATTTTCATAATATAATCATTATAATCACCCTATATATTTTATAGTGCAGACCATTCACAGATATAGCACTATTTTCATCTATAATATTGAGTGCATTTACCATTATTAAGTTGTTTAGGTATTTACAGACCCAATTATATTTAGTTGTCATACTTAATGGATCCCTCTTAATATTTAATTCTTATAACCCTGTGAGGGGAAGCCAACTTCATCCTCCCCTTAAGTTTATGTCACAAAATCTACACTCTACCTTCCAGGGACTCAACTTCTAAATGTAAGGGAACAAGACAAGATCCACTTATCTAGGATGTACTACTATAAGTGCTAGATCTTCTAGTCATTCATCCATATCTCTTTCCTAGCATTACACATAAACTCACCCCAAAATGATTTCTCTACTCGTTCTTGCAAGGGTTGCAGAAAGCAGTGAAGAGAAAGAAAGAGGAATCAGAGAGAGTGCTGACATCGGCATCAATATGTCATCCTAATTTTTACATCCCTTCCCTACTCCAACTTCTCCAAAAATATGTATCTAAACATAGAAAATTCATTTTTGGCTTATCTCCCCTAGATATATGGCTCTGTGTGCTGCCTCACAAACATCTAAAATTTTATTCCATGTGAGAAAGAGAACTTGGGAGTTTCAATACAATAAAGTGGTATTTTTTAGCATTGCTGTTCTAGGCATTAAAGAATTTATTTGATCCAATGCAAGACTATCTGCGTCTAGGAACCAATATGAAAGCAATAGAATGGAACTTTCTTGAGTTTTCACACTGGCCTGATTGGAGGAGGCTTAGACTGGAATTAGGTAAGCATATTGGGGGACTTCAATGCCAGACAGGGAGCCTTACAGATCTCCAATATTATTTAAACTAGACTTTCAACGTCTTGACTGGCCTGAATGGGAAAGTCTTCTATTTCAGCCAGCACGGGCAGAGTTGCCTTGATGAGTGTGGTGCCTTTTCCTGGTGTCCATTTTTTTGTTGTCCTTTGGCTTATTTATATAATCCAATTTATTCGAATGCTTCAGTTATACAGATGGTAATTCAGCGGTAACTAACAAAGACATATTCAAAAGTAGTGGTTATGGTTACTAGACTGTGATTAAATGTCAGAGACGTGTCTGATGATTCAGATGGAAGAAATGTCTACTATGTAAAACATGGGTAAATTATTAAAAATACGTGTGTGTGTGTGTAAATGTGATGTGTAAGGGAGAGAGAGATAAAGAGAGGAAGAAAATAGTCTCTATAAAGCAAAATCTTGAAAATTATCTCTTCTTTATTTCTAAAGAGCATATAAAACAGGACTCAAATGCCTATGGGACCAGCCAAATAACTTAAATGTATGAGTCTGGCTGTATTAAAGACAATAAAGAGAGGTGGGCATTGTAATTACAAAAAGCACCTGTTCTGCCTAAAAGCATTCAAATTCAATTTCTTAAAATCCCTGTACATGCACATACAAATACACACACACACACACACACACACACACTCTTAGCTCACAGGCTGTCAGTTCATACCTCGGAGAGAAATTATGTTTATTATCTTGCAATCTGAGAAATCCTAAAGTGGATGATCACTAGGAAACAGAGAAATCCATAGATAAGCTCTCTAAAATATGCTAAGGAAAATGATTTTCCTACTTTGAGGCAATATTTTCCATAGCTCTAATTTTTCCAAGGACATGATTAATATGGATGAGGCAGCAAGTTCGGAGAGTGTTATAGCTTCATTTGGTCTTGTTTTCTTCCCTGCCTCAGAAAATTAAAAGATTACATATAATGCCACCCTATTTCTTACCAAATAAAAACCTTAAGTTCAATTAAGGGACTTAACAAGGAAGTAAATACTCAAGACCTTAAGGAATTTAGAATGTCTTAAAATTAAGCCATTTATTGAAGAGCTCCTAAGACTCCACCTGAGATATTATTCTAAATAGGAAAGGTGCTCCAAATCTCTTCCTATTGGGGAGATTTGTCTATTAATTTAAAAGGTATTTTTTTCAACTGCTTTTTATTATCTATCTATAACAATACTGAATGAAGTTACCTTTTCCAAACCAAGGATTCGTGCAAGCACTTGACTGCCATTGAAAGTATCTCTTCCAATACTTTCCAAACCAGAACTTGGACTGGGAAACACTGTAGATGTAGTAGAAGAAAGAACAGGTTAGCATTCTAAGCATACACATCAAAATGGGCAGGATCACATAAGAATCCATAAACATCACTTGTGACCTCATATATCCCACAGCAAAAATGTGTTCAAATATGCCTCTTCCATGAAAGTTTCATACTGAAACAATGGAAAATGCCATGGGTTTTTCTTTTCATATAAAATTGTGATGGTTTTGGTCTGCTCTTGGTTTTTTTCCAATCATTTAGATGCCATTTGCTTTCATTCCAGTTTGTGTCATTAAACTTCATCACCAGTATTATTGCCCAATAAACCGAATCATTTCTGTGCAGGCCTAGAGGATCCGAGGTGCCTCCACTAGCTCCACAGATCCATCATACCCAACATCTGTTCAAAGGATCTGCCAATGCACATCTGGTGATAATGGTCTTTTTAAAAAATTATCCAATTGAGATGCTGAAATCTGCTTAGGATCATAAATCCTCTCCTCCCCAAAGTGGTTTCTGAATGATATTTCAGATCAAATAAATGGGATAAAGCAATTAGCTCAGACTACAATATACACTAATTAAGTAATTCCCAAAGTGGTCTCATCTAGTACTATTTATGATGTGGCAAAGATTTCTGGGCTTGGAGAATTATCTAGAAGAGTACATTCCTATGTGTAGTGTGGACATTCATTAAGCCAGTATGTTGATTTTATACATTTTGGACAGAAGTACTCTGTTATTCTCACAGCAAAGAATCTCAACATTCAAAGATAACTAGTAACCCATCATCAATAGGGCCTAGGTTTTGTTTTAGTGTCCATGGGGCTAATGAATTTGCTATCTGATTCCTTGATCATGACAATACATTTGTGAGATGACTGGCCAGGGTAAGAAACATAATCTGTGGCTAGCAAGCACAGCAAAGGTTACTGGACATAACATTATGACCTTATTTCTACTGTGCTTTAACCTACTCAGCTGGACACCTACAGATCATTCACAACAGAACATTAACTCCTCAAAACCATTCACCACCATGTCCCTGCTACATTAACGCAGGACTTCTTTTTTGCCTGGTGCATCAACTTGTATTGGAATGTTATTTAATATCATAGAGTATCAAATATTCTCTAGCATTTTTAAAGATATTCCCTTTTTATCCAGAGCACCAATCACATTTCAACATGAAGGAATCTTGTTTTGTTCATAAATATATCCCCCGTCCGCAGGACAGTGCCTGCACAATAGCAGGCACAGAATAAATGTTTGTCAAATGAATGCAAAACAGCCCTACTGTTTAAAGACTTCATTCCCAATTTGTGGCTTCTAATCAGTGTTTATGAAGTCCACCTGCAACAGAATCACCTGGGCATGAGGCTCAAGAACCCATGTTGTTTTTAAGGAGCAACTAAGGAGGATCCTCTGTACCTGAAAGTTTGAGAGCTACTGGCCTAGATGTGAAACAAGTACACAATTACACTGAAGAATGTGACGCTGAGTGTTAAGCGAGAAGAAGCAGCGTATAGCTGGAGTATTGGTCTAGGAGTCCTTTTGATACCAGCTCTGCTACATGACTATAGACACAGAACTTAACCTGTGGGGCCTCATATTTCTCATCTATAAAATGGAAAGTCTGGACAAATCTCTGAGACTCATTCCAATCATTTTTATTAATGGTCTTTCTAACCATCCCAGCATCATCTAATTGCAGACAACTGCAGTCCAGAATCAGTTCTAGGAAACAGTGCGATTCTCAACATCTAGGCATTTGCTTCTAGAGGGTATTTCAATGAGAACTTAATTTCTAATTATTCTCATCAACTTTACATAATTGTACCACCCTTCTCAGGCAACTATGAGGCTCATTTAGATCTCTTAGGGATATTCTAAGCATTCCATCTTTGTTTGAAAAGTTTAAAGTATAAACCTTTTAAAGATCAGACCTTTACTATTCCAAAAGCTTATTCTAAACTCTATAGAAGAGAATAGTTTACCCAGTGAGGCATGCCTTCTTTCTGGAACTTGGGTGCTCTGGAGTGATAAATTGCTGTCCTCCAAGTTGGGCGACTTTCTCAGAATTTCACTACAGAAAAAAAAGCAAGAACTCTATAACTTCTCCCACATTAATTTTAGTTAGTTACAGCAATGTATTATGTGGCAGATTCCAGGGCTCTTCGAGGACGCTGAAAATTTTAAATATACTTTCTACAATTTTAATGGAAGAATTCACCTAACCATACACCAATGAATATATAAGTTCTCCTACAAGGTATATTTTTATGCAGAGAAAATGGCCTAGATGAGGTTTAATATAGTTATTTGTTATTTTAATCATGTAAAAAGGAATTTAAAAAGACATTAGGCCCAGATATTGAAATATTTTTATGATTTTCCTTTCTTTTAAAAAGTTGATAGATCCCAAATAAATGAAAGTCCAAGAGTGCTTTGGGGATTGAAACAAAGGTCTGCTTATATGTCAACATTAAAAGAAAAACACCTTTTCTATATTAAATTATAAATGACATTTTGAAGATTCTCAAAGTTGAATACTTGCAAGACAGATTTGAGGAAGAAAAAAAAAAAAAGAACAAACATTTATTTAGTATCCAGTATGTGCCGGGAACTGTGGCTGGCGTCATTACCAGTGGCACTAGGTATGAAAGGAATAATATTAAAACAAATTTTCAATTGTATTAATGTGTCAATGCAGTAATAACCACATTGTGGTGCCAGGCGTCCCTGCACAACAGGATCACATTAGCTTCTGGAATATAACATTATTAGACCTTCCCACAATTTAGTAATCTTCTTTTTAAAAAATTCACCTCTTGTTTAGTTTATTATTAAAACAGAGATAATCACATTTTCTTGAAAACTGGATGTACCCATAAGTGCCTAAAATAAATGTACATATTTCAAAAATGAAATCACTCCAAATGTCTGGGTGCAAATAACTTTCAGAATTCCAAAAACTTGGTTAATTTTGTGTAGTTGTACATAAAAAGGCTTAATTAAGATACATAAAATGGATATCAAGAGATAATGGAAAAGCAAGAAATTCTGCTTACCATTGTGGTTCAATTTTATTTCTGTTTTAGAAACAAGATCCGAATCCTAGTTCCAGGGTACTTTGTGATTTATAATTGGAAGAAGAAAAAGAGGATATATTTGTTTCCATTCCCTAGTGTTTTTTCCAATATTCTCCATAAAATGTACTGGTTGCTCCAAAGTTCTGCATTCTTAATGTATATTTGAATTATTCATAACCCTGACTGTACTCCCCTAAATCTTTTTACATTCCTTATGCTGACTATTTGGATGAGAAAACTGTTCAGATGAAAATAAGAACTGACCTGAACCTTTTCCCTTCTCTCAAAAAGAAGTTTTAGAAAGTTTGAGAAAGTCGTGTTTACTTTTCTTTTTCTTGTCATTTTTTTTAGTTCAGCTTGAAACACTACAAGGAAGACTATTGAATATCAACACATTTTGAATATAAAGGGAAAAAACTACCTTCATAAAAATTTTAAGGACTAAGGACAGCAACGAAAACCAAAAGGAGAATGACAAAGATGAAAATGAGCAATGAAAGAGCAAGGGATAACAGACTAAATACTAAATGGTAGTGGAGAAAGAAAAAAAGAAAGAAGAAGCCATCAGAAACTAAGAATGTGTGCACTTGGAGAAGTAAAAGCTGCTTGTCCACAGAGGACACTTTACCCATCTTCCCACATTCAAATGACAGCCCCCAAATTACTCCTACAAATATTCTTTAAACACCAAGGAAGGACAAGCACAGTCCTTTCCAAGCAAGCAGTTGGCTCAGCAGCCCTGAGTTTGCTCAACAGCAAAATGGCTGCTCCCAGGAAAGGAAACATAGAGGACCATTCCTTCACCAGAAGATGCCCGTAGTTGTGTGGTTGCCCACATCCTTTTAAATGGCCTCGTTGTGCCTTTTTGTGGAAGTGAGAGCTTGGGATATCTTGTGTGCTTTGCAGTATCTCTTCCCAAAAATTTCCCCCAGTTTTATTTTGCCTTTACAAGGTGTGGTGTGATGGCATGTGTCTACTCCCATTCATATCAAAACTGTATCCTTTAAACTCTTAAAATGGAAACCACAAAAAAGGTCCAACAGAGAGTGTGTGAGTAAAAAGATAAATTAAAGTTGTAAGTTGAAGTACAGCTTACTTCCCCCAACAGAGATAATTCATTCTATTAGTTCCCTAGGAGGGCAAGAAGGTAGCCAGTCTTACTGAGTAATGGCCTTCTCTGAAGTTTCTAATACACAACATACTTCTTAGAGTAATGAGTGAGAAACAATATCCTTTTTGTTATTTCACACAACCACTTTGTATTTTTATTTTATATGTACCTACTCCCAGCACTTTTCTATACTAGGTTATGACATCTTTGGGAGCAGGTACCACATCTCATTCACCTTTATGTTCTAGAATCTAGCAGTGCTGGACCATAAGATTTGATGGCTGGTTAAATAAAAAGAGACCATATTGCTGGAGTGTGGCAGGAAGAGCCTTAGAGTTAGAGCTCAGCTTTGGAATTTCAGCTCTGTCTCTTCCTTAAAGATCTCATCCATTGTCTTCCCCATCTGCTGGTTAGGAATGATAGCACCTGTCTTTCAAGGCTGTTGTGAGTATGAGACAAGATGTATGTATTGAGTGTCTGTCTGTACCCAGTCTTCACCGGCACTCACCAAAATTAGCTCTTTGTCAAAATACTCATAAAAGATGATGTGCAAAGACACAAACTTCACCATCAGTAGGGAGCTGAAGGGCCATACTTATGCATCTGTGTTCTAGATACGATCCCTTTAGAATCCCAGAAGCTTCAAGAACTCTGAATACCAAATGGATGAATCTCATTATTTTATAGATCTGGAACCTGCAAACATTGATTGGTGAAGAGGGATGAGACATGGGACCTCACCCTGGGTTTTGTAACCCTTTCTTCATTGTATGGGTTTATTTAATTTCTTCATCTATTTATGATAAGAATTTTCCATTTGTATTTATGATCAATTTTCCCCTTCTTAGACTGTAAGAGTCTTAAGAAAAGTCTACAGTGTACAGTGTTGGCAGATGGTAGGATGTTTCACACACAACAAACATTGGATGATTGATAATGAAGAATGTCACTTGGAACAACTTATAGCTAAGGAATCATCTTTTTAAATGGCCTTGGCCTGTTCTCCATGGTTGTGTACCTGATTCTGCCAAGGTCTTGGGAAGAGGAAACACCCAGAGATGGTACCATAGCCCCAAAGTTATAATCTTACACTGTGCTTTACCATATTCATTCATTAACTCACCAACATTGATTTAGTTCTATTGCATGTAATATAATGGGCAAGTCAAATAAGAAAACAAGGGATTATAGTATAGTAATGAGAATAGCTAAGTAAAGACATACACAGAGGAGCATGGGAACACATGACAGAAACCCTAGATCACAATTATCACTTACATTTCTTATAGAGCAAAATCTTGAGACATAATCTTAATTCAAGCTTCTTGCCACATTAAAATTTTTCCTTCATACTTCCACTAGAGCCAATTTTGCCTCCCTCCTCTAGGAGACATTTGGCAATGTCTGGAGACATATTTGGTTGACCCAACTGTGTGTGAGGTGCTACTGGCATCTAGTAAGTAAAGACTAGGGATGCTGCCAAGCATCCTACAATGCACAACACAACAAAGAATTATCTGGTCCTAGTTATCAATAGCTGAAAATCAAGACTGAGAAACCCTACATTAGACCATGACAGGTAAGTGGAATTATTCAATGCATCCCTATTCCCACCCCCCAGGATCAACCCAGGAGACTTAAAAATTCTATTCAGGTGCTCTAATTAGCTCTAAGGAAGTCTCATAGACTGTCTCATACTGCATATCTCTGAGAAGCATATTAAAGCATTGTGCAAAATGTAGATGTCCCCTGAATTTGGCACATAGGACCATACAATTCCAGAAAATTCAACCCTCTAGGTGAACCAAGAAAGCCTGGATCAAATCACCAAGTGGTCCTTGGCATAATTCAAGTAACTTTTATTGGCCCCAGCCACATGTAAGGTGTCATGGAGATGGCTAAGGACCTGTCCTCTAAGATGTTGAACACATAAACTCTGCCTCAGCAGCATTTATAGGGCTCTATTTTGGAGTGGAATTCAATAAGGGAAACATCTTGGATTTAAGAATTCCATCATACTTGGAAGAAAACTAAATGCAGAATAGATTTTACTTCTTCTCAGACATGTCTATCAACAGATACATGCAGGAAATGTCACATTTATATATATCATCGTAATGGTACAATTTATGCACTTTTACTAGGTGTCTTTGTATTTCCTGTGAGTGGGAAAGAGTACCTGTACAAGTGGTGTATGTATGTGCCATGGTAAATTCTATTTATAAAAGGAATTCCTATCAGGAAAGGGCCATATGGCTTATCCTGGAAAGAAAATTATGACATTCTTTTTTGTCTCTAAGGGTTAGTAAAATTTTTATATGCATTTTTTTCTCTTTTTGCCAGAATTATAATTACATGGGTATATAGTGACACCTGGAAAGATGTGATTTGTGCTCTACGCTCACTTTCGATCCAGTGGGGGACAACATTCATCATTGACTTTTAACTGTAAATAAGGACTAAGGATGCTGTAATGATCACTGCAGCCCCCTCACTTGTCCTCCCTGCCTCTCCCCAAGCAGAAGTCATTCACGGAAAAATTTTAATTGTTTTAATTATCTTCTTGTATTTCATCCTGACCTCCATTCCTTAAGGGTCATTCGTGCTTCAGATACAGATGCCTGTCCACATTCAAAACATCTCTCTTCTCTAAGTGGCTCAGCTACAATCCAACAATCAATACCAGTTAAGATTTAGAAATTCTTCAATATGTTGCCCTCTCCCAGAGTTTTTAATATTCTTATCAAGGACTCGGAGTTATAATATGTAATCTGAACTAGCACATTTCTAAAAGTGTTTAAAGGCACTCTGACGGGCAGATGAGGAAAAGTTTTAGGGGGTAGAATAGGGAGAAGGAGATAATATCACAGTATCTCTCTGATGACATTATACAGATTATATTCTACCTAACTGTGAGACAGGCAGATTACTTTGGGAACACCGCAAGGAAATTTGTAATTTCTCTGTCACAGTCGGTAGCAAAAATATCTGCCTATTCCTCAAAGCCATCTATGCAAATTCCTCCATCTATTGTTCTCTTTCACTGAGGTCTGGCATTCTTTATCCACGGCTAGTCTCAAAGTTACCTTCCTCTATTCTGGTAACCATCACCTTATCTGTCCTTAAGGATCACACTCTCAAAAGCCTCTGGGAGAACTCTCCAGACATCTCCCTGCACAAACCTATTTCCACTCCAATAATATACCCACCAGTAAGATCCATGTTCCTTAGCACAAACAACGCCTTGTGGTACATGCCTAGATCTTTGTTGTCTAATGCTCTGGGCACAGTGAGACCTAAACAAACATTCATCACATTTACTATGTTGTATAGTAATTTACTTGTTATCTTATCTCTCTGTTTCTCTTTGCCACTGAATTGTACGTTCGTATAGGGTATGGGAAGTGCCTCCTTCATTTCTGTATCTACAGCGACTTGCGTCATCTCCAGCACGTGTACAGATTCAATCCTTTCTTACCGAGGGAATGAACAGTTTGGCCTACATGGCAGTTAAGACATTCTCCTACTTTGTTTTTTTATAAATAAAATTTTAATGTTTCTTTTTTACTTTAATAAACTTTATTTAATAATTATCAATGTTTATGTTTTAATTATATGTAATCATATTTTAAATAATGTCATTTTAATTACATGTGTAACAATAATAAATGTAATAACACAAGCTAGTGGAAAGTTTTTAAATTCTTAGAATCTCAGTTACCTTTCTTTTTACACAACCTAGCTAAAATGGTTTCTAAATGATTATAAATTACTCACAAATTCATACAGTATGAGACCTATTCATCCCGTCTCATCTTTATAGTCAAATGAGGACAAATATCTTTTTTACTTCTACTTGCCTTATATTCCCAACTATATCTTTAGGCCAATTTGTAAACTCATTCATATTCTTTATTAAATAAAAAAATTTTAAGTAAATTTTAGTTAATAGAAATATTAAACAAAATTTTATTAAATAAAAATATTAAAAGCCTTACACTTAAAATTATCCTTGAATAAAATCTGATTAGCTTTCTTACAAGTTCAATAGGAGCAGGGATATGAATTTAGAAGCCATGGTCGTGGATGAGTGTCAACAGAAACAGGGAGCAGATCCACAGAGGCAGTTCCTCCACAGGGTCTGCAGGAATGCTGAATCACTCCTCCAAATGAGGACCCTGTGAGCTCTGGGGCGAGCTTTGCCATCCTCCAACTATGTGAGCCATGGCTCGCAGCCAGGGGCTCCCACTGTGCTGATGTACTCTAACAGGCAGTGCAGGGAAGAAAGAAAAGGGTAAGATCTGTGATGTCGGATCATCTGTTGTGCAAATGAGCACGAAAATCATAAATGTAATTGTTTCTTTTTTCAGAAAAACAGCTAGTTAGAGTGGATGCTGAGTACAGTGTTGGATTTTTTTTTTTTAAAAGCATCTCATCCTGAAGCTAATGCCTAGAGAGATATGAATTTAATAACAGAAGGCTGGTGCCAAACGCAAAATCACATCACAACACTTGGCGACTGGCCAGGGAGTGGTGACTGCAGTGTGATCGTGTCTTTCAGAAGAACATTCTATTAAAGGAAACATGGCAGGCCTCTTTTGATGAGACCAAAGGTGGTATTTCTTTCCTCTCTTACAGAACAGAAAAGGAAGACTGTTTTGTTTCTTAATGAGGCTACACTGGTGAATCTTCCTTCACCAAAGGGAAGCAATTTAGTGGAATGGTTTACCTGGTAAACCATGCACCAGTTTCATTGTGTGGCTATATAAAACATAAAAGTTAATAGCATGGTGGGAAATATCATTAATGCAATTTTATGATTGTACATAATTTTTTAAATGAAGCTCCAATTACTTGGTAGTTTAGAGAAAACACTGAATATACAGCAATATACAACTTAAGCTAGACAAACTACCAAGAGGTTAAAATCAAACAAAATAAAGCAGACATGATCAGCTACCTAGAGAATAATCAACCAATGATAAAATAAACCTGGACTTTAATCCTACTTCCGAAACCAACTCAATGTCTCATCTCATGCAAACCCGTAAGTTTGGTTTTCTATGATATTAAATAGAAAAATACTCCTTTGAGGGGAAGTAGAATTACATACTTCTTAGATATTGCTAATTATTTTCCCCATAGGTAGTTCTTCATGGGGAAAAAAAGGTACACAGAAGAGAGCCCCAGGTGGAACTGTAATCCAATTTGTAAATGATGGATATTAATTTTTCCCGTATCTCCTTTAAAGTTTGATTCACAAAATGTCCATCTCAAGTAAACTTCTTCACGAGGATTTACCTGGTTACCCAAGCTGAATGCTCCCTTCCTATATTGAGTGTGTAGGGTGTCCGGTTCCAGCATCTCTCTGGCAGTGTGCATTACAGTATCTCCTATTATCGCCATTGATTTAGTATTTTCCCTCCCTTGCTAGAACACTGGCGTAAATCGTGCCTAATTCGTCACTGACATAGTGATGGACACATAGACCATCAGCACTGAATGAGATGGAATGCCATTCTTCCTTGCATCTCACCTTCGCACTGATTACATAAGAGGGCACAGGCTCCAGCAGGCTTTGGTCTCCTTATGGAATCACACGCCAGTGCTCATTGAGATCATGCTTGTAAATGCCTAGAATGTGCAGTTCTCATAGATATTATGCCATGTCCTTTCCCTGCTTAAAACTTTCCAATGGCCTCTCATTATGCTAAAAATAAAGTGCAAATCCATTTACCTTTCCTTCAAAATCTATTTTGCATGCTCAGCCTCCTGTGTTCCTTTTCACATGTCCTCTATCACTTCATCATCTCTTGTTGTGTTCCATCCATATTAGGTGATTTCTGCTCCTCTAAATGGTTAGGTTTGTCCCTGCCCTGGGATCATGTGCTGTTTCTCTGCCTGCAACACTCTTTTCCAGATATTCACATGCTGCTGCTGGTTTCTCCTTGTCCTTGTTGGTCCCTACCCAATGTCACTTCTAGGAGAGGCCTTCTCTTGACACTCTATTAAATCGCTACATATTCAACTTCTAACTCCAAGCCAGCTTTATTTTCTTACTGGCACATTTATTATCATGTGATTATGCTATTTATTTATTTGATCATTTTATTGCTCCCCCTTCCATTGGAATGCAAGTAACAAAAGGATAGAAAATTTTTCTTATTCACCTCTCTATTCCAGTGCCTAGAATGGTACCTGAGAAGTTTCTCAGTCATTATTTCTTGAATAAATGAATGAATGAACATCAGACTATTTAAAGCATCGAGCTTAATTAACTTACTGAAACAACAAAACTTGTGGGAATTAGCAATCCAACAATTATGTGTTCCAAGTCACTTCCCATGACAATTCTTGACATGTTGACGGTTTTTGCTAAACAGCTTGCTAAACTCTTAAAGTATTAACCATAGTATTTGATGACCAAAATCATGATGATGATGTTAAAGGAGAAACTGTGCTACATGCCAAGGAATTTAATATTAAATTTTGGGAACCAAGCATCTCAGATTATAGATAATCTTTTCTTGAGTGATACTTAAAAAAAAATCTGTAACAGAATTATTTCATGGTTGATTCAAGATTACAATATTGTTTTCAGTTCTACAGACAGGTAGGCTCCTGGGAGTCTCTAAGTTTAGAATCCCAGGCAGGAAAATTGAGATTGTAAATGATCAGGTCATACATGTTCCAGATTCCCTAGTCATTCTTCAGGTATTTCTCATACCATAAAATAGGACAGGCATTAACCTCATTTAAAGGTGGTTGTTCAATTATGTATATGTTCAACTTTATTACTTTGAATTTCAAGATCCTTAATTTTCTTATTTGCACTTCCTGATTTTATTATATCTGGAAGCACCACATAGAGTAATATAAGTATGTCATTCTTCTGGGAGATAATGCCCCTGACACTGACTTGTGACAGCTTATGCTTGTGCTTGAGCCTTAGGGCAATGTGTCACAGACAATTTGAGGTGAGATAGAGAAACTTTGAGGGAAGTAAAGGAAGGCAGTCTTGAACACCCATCTCACAAAGCAAAATGTGAGTAATTTATCCAAAGTAGATTATGCTCGATCTCACATAAACGTGGTGATTCCAGCTGGTACTAACCTTGTTCATTCATATTTAGATCATCACATGTGTAGACATAGAAAATAAAATTGTATACCTAAGCTGGGATGGCTTCCTGGTTATCTCACAAGGAAACAAGATTGGATCTCTCAGAACAATTGAATGCACTTGAGAAGTAGCCTCACCTGTTGTTAAATAGTGCATCATCGATCCCTTTCCTACGAAGCAGATCTTGTGGCCCATAGGGTGTGTCTTTGCATTTAGAGTCTGTGTCACACAGTAAGGTTTGCAGGAACGGGAAGAATCCAGTGCTAGGAAGGTTTCGAGGTGCGAGGTAACCTGAAATCAAAAATTAATTACATCAATATGACACATTTGCCTGGGAAGGGAAAGAAGTACAGTAACTCTGTTTTGTGAAATTACCTTGTGGATTATGACTGTCTAGGTTTCCCAAACTAGCCCCAACTCTACAACTAATATACACCGCTGGGTAGGAGCAGGCTTGGAGAGTGTTTTGTTTAACTTGATTTTTCTGGATTTGCTAATATGTATCAAAATATTTTAAAATGCCTATAACCTCAAGAATTCTTTTTCGTGGGATTTATCCTAAGGAAATACTTACAAGTAGTTGCAAGTATGTTTGCTAAGTTGTTTTAAAAATAAATCACAGAGTATCCATATGATAAAACACAATGCAGCCAATAAAAATGCTATCAATTAATATAGAAAGTATCTATAATGTATTAATTAAAAAGAATAGATCAGAAAATATTATGAATAGAAGAGTCCTAATCTTTTAAGATGTACATAAATATATGTATATTAAAAAATCTGAAACGTTATATCACCAAGATTTGATTGATAGCTTTTTTCCTGAATAGTATAGTTCATTTTATTTACTTCGTTTTGACTGTATATTAACTATTTTTTCACAATGTATATGTGTTCTTTTGTATTCAAAGTGGCATAAATTCAGCGAATCTTCCAAATACCAGGAGATAGCTTTGGTCTCCTCAAAATTTAACATTTTAATTGTCCTATATGCACAACTTTTTTTCCTATTTAAAAACCAATAGTAAGTGGTGTGAATGACTGCAGATTTTTCCTAAAATTAGTCACAAAAAATAAGAACTGCAACGGTTTTACAAACTTTAACATTTGGTTTATAAAGTGGGATGACGGCATACACATAAGTCAAGATAGGTAAGTGGTGAAGCAATAATCTTTTCACAATTATGTTTGATATTAAAACACTAGATTCCTCCCTTTCAGGGAACATGCAGACAACAAACTTTCAAAAAAGGCAAGTTTAGGAACGATGAGGAAAATTCTAGACTGAAGGCTAACAAGCAAAACCTTGATTTCGTCATGAATGTGTTAAAAAGAGTGTTAGTACAGGTTTATATTCATTTTAAAGAGAAAGAAGAAAAGTTTAAAAGAGAGAGAGAATGGTAAGAGCGACACAGCTATGCATTAACATACTAGCAAAGAGAATGATAAATAGAAATTTGATTCAAGTAACTTAAATACAGATATTATATATATAAAGATATGCATATATCTTTCCCTTTCTACACAAAAGTCCTTATTCAGAACTGGGAAAAAAAGAAAGAAAGGGGTAATAGGCAAGTTGGCCAGGGAAAAGGAAAGAGGGGAAAAAAGACAGAGATTGAAAAGTGCTATTCTGTGGACGTGAAGATGGCGGAAGGAGACAAAAGCCAGGGAATGCAAGCAGATCAGTGTTTAAACGCTAGAAGAGACAAGAAAACAGATTCTCCCCTGGAGCATCCAGAAGGAATCTGGCTCTGCTGGCACTTTGGTGTTTAGCCCACCAAAACTGAGTTTTGAAATTCTGACTTCCAGAACTGCGAAATAATAAGTCTGTATTGTTTTAAGGCACTCGATTTGTGGTAATTTATCATAGCAGCCCAGGAAAAATAATACAGCAACTAATACCAGTATGAAAGTTTTGAAAACTCAGAAGAAATCAAGCCCACCAGACTATACACTAATACCTTCTAAACAGCACCTTTTATGATGCCAGAGAAACTGGTACTTTTCCTAATATTAAACTCCAGTGAAAATTGCAGTGAACCAACAATAATTTCCATCAGTGTGTTCATTGTAGTGCAAGTCCCTGAATAAACTAAAAGCTGAAGTCAAATTGCCTGTTAGCTTTTCATGCCATCCCTTTATAACAAAATTCTGCCACAGTAAACTGCATACAACAAGACCTTTAGAAGTCTGTAGTGGAAGTTTGCCATTAACTGTAATCTACCCTGTTGCACAGATCTTGACTGTAGATGCTCAAAAGGTAGATAGAAGGACAACAGAAACAGATGACCAGGTGACCCCTCTCCTCCATGCCACTTATCAGTGTGGTGTTGTGGCTGAGTCAGGCAGTGCTGAATACTCGGAAGCTTATGAAAAGCTGCACTGCCACGCAAAGAGAGGGGAAGGAGGGAAAAGATGTTACAGGAAGAAGAGCTCAAGAGAGGTGGCACTTTACATCCAATTTTACCTTTGTGGTGTTGATTACAATTTGCAAATTATTGGAGAGGAATTAGAAGGAATTAAAACCCACAACATTCTTTGATGTGATAGCTATACAGCATAATCTTACTTTATAGGAAAATTCATCATAGGGTTTCTTTGAAAATAAAATCCCAGGGTGTTGAAAGTATACACAGTCTATGTTTTGTATAGTTTTTGATAACTGATATTTTACCTGTTACAATGGGATTGTGCAAATGAAGAACTGGTTCAGGTATGCACAAGTTTTGGTTAAAATAGTGCCACGCAGAGTATTGACTGCCTGTATTGTTCATTTTACCATAATCTTTTAAGCAAGAATTGTCCACTCATCAAGGTAAGGGGGCCTGTTGCGACAATAGTAATGACACAGATTTATTAAGTATCTACTGTATGCCATGCACTGAGCTAGGCATGTAACAAGAATTTACATTATTTGTCCTTCCTTGATGTCCATAATATACTTCCCTATGCATTTCAACTTTTCACAAAATCTGGAAATCCTCTAGAACTAACAGGTCTGAATTAAACTTTATGGTAGCTTTCTTGTAAGAAAAATCTGGATTTTTCAATCTTCTGCCCATCTCGGTTATGTGTGCAAAGAGTAAACATTCAAAGCCATGGTGGAAGCAAACCGTCCCACATTTTAAAGAGCTGCTAATTTTAACTTGTACTCATTCTATCCTGAAGGTGCTTCTCGTACTTTCAGGTTCTAAAATTGTGTTTCCTCTATATTTTCAAATGGTAGGATAAAGAAAAATGAGAAACATTTCTCTATCTTTCACGAAACTTCCATACAGCAAACATAGAAAATGCAAAGTTAAGCCTAATAACTGAATGTCCATGTTTACAGCCAGAGCACAGATTTCAAGACCCAGGTAGAAGATCATGAGTGCATAAATCATAACACGATGAGCAGGTTAAAAAAAATAGATCTCTGGGTCTTGGGATGCACTGTATAAGAAGGATGAAGTCTCTGGTACCTGGTACTATGATTCCCAAAGGTCTCATACCCAGGACAACATTCATGTCCATCTCCAAAGGAAAAGCTATTGAAAAACTTGCCGATTTCATGGGGTCAAATTCAGAAGACTCCAGCATAGTCTGGGAATTTTGCTGGGTGGTAAGCAAAATTCTAAGCCACCTATGGCTTAATTTCTCAGTGGCTCCAAGCACAGGCAGTGAGCAGCCACCCCTGGGTGGGGAGAGAGGCTTCTCATTAAATGGATACAGTCCATATTCTTGACTCGGTCCAATCATAACACTGACATGGCCCAACTTTGTTTCAGGGAGCTGAAGGAAGCCAAATTATAAAACAATTTTAGCAACAAACCACCAATTAACTAAGCTTTAAACTGAATCAAATTCATTTTTCATTGCTGTATGAATGAAACCAGCATTATAAAAAGATTCAGTTCTAAAAATTTTTAAAAATGTATACTTTGTAAATAATTATGATATCAATTGACACATCTATGGTTACCTAAAAAGAGGATCAACTTTGATTTTCCTTTCTCTTTCTACACAAAAGTCCTTATTCAGAACAATATTAGTGTGACATAATGTAAAGATGAGAACAGTGATTCTCAAAGTGTTGGTCCCAGGACCAGCAGCATCCGCATTACCGAGGAGCTTACTGGAAATGAAATTTTCAGATCCCATCCCAGATTTCCTCAATCAGAAACTCTGGGGATGGTGTTCAGCAATCTGTGTGTGTTTCTTTTTCTTTCTTTTTTTCTTTTTTTTTGGGGGGTGGTAGAGTGGGGACAGAGTCTTCCTCTGTCATCCCTGCTAGAGTGCAATGGTGTCATCATAGCTCACTGCAGCCTCAAACTCCAGGACTCAAACAATCCTCCTGCCTCAGTGTCCCGAGTAGCTGGGACTACAGGCTTATGCCACCACACCACTAATTTTTCTATTTTTTGTAGAAATGGGGTCTCGTTATGTTACTCTGGCCAGTCTGACCTCAAACGATCCTCCCACCTTGACCTCCCAGAGTGCTAGGATTACAGGTGTGAGCCACCGAGCCCGGCCAGCAATCTATGTTTTAACAAGTCCTCTAGGTAATTCTGATGCACACCAAAGTTTGAGAACTACTTGATTAGACTGCAAACCTTTATAAGAGTCAGATAGTAAATATTTTAAGCTTGTGGGTCATACCATCTCCATCACAATTACTCAGTTCTGCAATTGTAGTGTGAAAGCAGTCTTAGACAACATGTACATCAACGGGCCTGGTTGTAGTCCCATAAAACTTCATTTACAAAACGGGAAGTAGGTTGGATTTGGCACGTGGGTTGTAGTTTGCTGAGCCTTGGGAGGATACTCTTCCTTACACTCATCTGCCTCCTCCCCTGCCGCGTTCATCTCCTGGTTTCACTTTCTCCCCCATCCTTCTTTTCCTCTTCCCTCATTGCATCAAATCTACTTAATATCCTTTTTCCTCTAATTCTCAATCTTTTTCTTTCCTTTCCACTCACCACCTCCTCTTTTTACTCAACTTCCAATTCCTCTTTTCTCTGTTTCTCCCTCTACTCCCCATCCTCCGTCCTCCCCATCTATACCTTTACTCACTGATTCAGCCAAGAATGTAGTTCTCTCCCAACATCCTCCTTCACTACTTCGTCTGTTTCCCCACCACAAAAAGACTTTCACCCACTTCCGTAATAAATTCAGAAACACACTCTCATTGGCACCGTCTAGAGAAGTGCTATTTTCTATTTATTTCGTTATTGAACAAAGAAATGTCACACTTTTCGGGAATGAAGCTACTTCCATTTGACATTGTTAGGCTTGGGAAGTATTCTGTAGGCTGCTTTGATAGCATTTGCAGCTATTATGGTAATGGTAGAGTTGGAGAATTTCCACTGTTTCTTTGTGTTTTTCTCAAAACAGGTCAGAACCCAACCTAGATGGTTTTTGTGTCTCCAGGTGACAGGAATTTAGTCTCTACCCCACTAAAGATGTGAATGATAAATCTCGGAAGGAAAAATCGGACTTTTTAAAAATATAGAATTACTCACTTGTGGCATTATATGCTTCTTAACTTTTTAGATACAGGGTCACATTGGCAGACTAAGCATCGGGCTTTCTGATCATTCAAATGATGTCTCCTTATTAAATACGACTACAAGAATTTAATACCATGACAAGAGTACAAAATGAGACAAGCATATCCAAAAACATCACCTGCAAATAATCAAATGCCTCAATATGAATTGAAAAAATTATGGGAAAGGAAATGAATCTCAGAAGTATATATGTAATAATTTATAAGCTAAGCTTTTTTTATTCTTCTTGTAACACATTTTCTTGTAGCTCTTCTTGAGCACATTTTGTTCTCGATTACATTTTTAAAGATATAGTTAAAAATGTAAATGATATCAACTTGGCCTTTCAAAGTATTTCATAATATAATACCCATTTGGAGGATCAGTCTATTTACTGAGGAGAGGTGTCCTGTTCTGCCATCCACTACCAGGTAAAATCAAATAAACTAGCGCTTCCAGATTTCAGTGCCTAGAATGAGGGCTTGTACACGCATGTGCCCCATAGTGACCTTAGACAAGGGTTACAAACCGATATGACTTTGAACCTTCAAATAGAAACAATAACTTGGTAAAGTTACAGCTTTTTGAGAAATTGTATAAAGAATAAGCTTTTGAAACAATGAAAATTCTTTACACAGATCTTAGTACAAGGCTTAGCACATTGTAAACAATTATTATGTATATGAATACACGAATGAAGGTATGAACCCCTGGGGGGAGGGTCCCAGTAAGACTGCATAATTTAATAATTTAACATAATATACATCTTGCTTATTATTTGTAGGATGAAGTTTCAAACTTTACCTCAATATTATAGTAAGTTCAATGGATATAGTAAGTTCAATAGATAATATTGCATTATATTCATCTGCCTTATAAAAATAGACTCAACTGATTAATAAGACCAATAATATTTATTGTTATAGGTCCTTTGGGTCATGGTTTTCTGAAAATCTCACTAATACACATTGACATCCATAATATCAACCACTGGATTTATTATCCACAAAGTGAATCCATCCATCATCTGTTCGATAAATATTTACCAAACAGGTATTGTGTGCTTGGCACTGAGTAAGGAATTAAGTAAGGTTCAGTACTCTACTTAAAAAGAAATGTTTCATCTTAACTTAAAAAAATATATTACTCTGGATTATTATGGAGAGAGAAAGCATGCGAGAGAGAGAAAGAGCATGAATCTGTTTTTTAAGCTCACCACACTTTTATTAAATAAAATGTATATAGAAGTCATTTGTTTTCTTGAACTCTCAGAAATATTATATATAAAAATGTATATATTTGTTTTCTTGAACTGCCAGGAATATTGTGTATAAAAATGTGTTTTACAAATAGTAAGACATTGGTTAAAAATAAACCTTCATGGTTCCTGAAGGAATTTAACACACATCATTTCATACAAGCCCCATGGCAATCCTGTAGGACAGGAAGGGCGAGTGTTATACCATTTGCAGAGAACCTCAGAGAGATCAAGCAATTTGGTCAAGGTCACATGAGTACGAAAATGCCAGAGATGGATCTAGAACTACATGATAGATGACAATAATGAAAACACATTTTGTTCAGCTAAGCTTCAGTATAGTGAAGCGAACAGACTAAGGGTTGGAAAAACAGGTATACTTCTGGTTTTACTGTTGAATCACTGAATCACCAGTGGTAAATTAACCAAGGTCTCTATTTCCACATCTACCAAATTGAGGATAATGGGCCTCGCCACCTCACAGGGCACAGGGAAGATCAATTAGATAAGGCTTGTGTAAGGTCCTATGAACACTGACGACGAGAGGCCCTGCAGAGACGTGAGTTACCATTGCTCATCAGGCGGCTGTTGCATCACTTGTTTTATTTTCCTCTCAGTGGCCGAGGCTTTGCTGCTCTGCTCAGTCTCGCATCTCAGGTCTTGAGACAATGAATGGTTAGGAGTGTTGCATGAAGTGTTCCTCTCCCTAGTAATTCATAATATGTACCTGTATCAACTGGGGTAGTGCTTAAATTACTGTGTGCTCAGTGGGTGTGGTGCCGTGACGCATTCTCCCTAATTCTCCCCAGGCAAGTCTTGCTTCACAGGACAGGTTCTTTTCCAAGTTCAAATCCATGAGCAAAAGGGTAGACTGTACCTGATGGTGAGGGCTGAGGCAAAATGCCTAATCCTGAAAGCAGCAAGTAAGGAGGTCTTATACTCAGAAGGTGTGTTCTGCATGTGTTCAATGGCTATAGCCACAGAGGACAAGAACAAACCTTGGGTCATTTGGGATGGTGTCCTACAAGGCTGGAATCTTTCCACATTCTCATCACTCAAAGTTGCTGCCAAGTACCACAGCCAGACAGATTTTGAAAGGTACAAAGAGTGTCCCTGTAAAGATAATTTTGGACTCTGGCTATGAAACTATAGGTGAGAGGAAGTGAGGAAATATCCCTGCTTTCTTTGTCTTTGACTTGTTACTATTATTATTTTTTAAAAGAAGAGGATGTTTTAGAAGGCAGTCTGGATTCAGGAACTTGCTGTCTCTTTGGTTGTTGTCTCTTTGATCCTTAGGTACACACACTCGAATTATGGTTACCCCAGAGGGCTCCATAACCCTGCCTTACTGAGTGTCCTGAATGGAATGTTCCTCCCTCCTTTCTGAATGATAAGGAGACCTAGCTGGGCGATGGGTTCAAAAGGCCATGACCTGGTCTATGTAAATTTAAAACAAAATGTTTTGATTCAAGGTTAAGAGATGTAATAGTAACACAAACATGGCAAATAATAAACTCCTTCATGGACTAAATCAGGGGTAGCTTAAAAATAAGAATCTCAGTCATACTATTCAAAATATTTCCATTTAACAAGGAATGTTGAGGTCTATGTCTGACCTTGGGTGAGTGGGGTCTATTAGTCCTGTTAGATGAGCCTAACAGTAAACAATATTTTGCTTTTCTGAAACTTATCTTTTAGTAACAAAGATTTATAATTGTGTTTTAAAAAATCTCCCTGCTATGGCCATTTGCAAACAGAATCCTGGCAGCTATTTGTTCTCCTCTAAATCTAAAAGAAAAATGAACCTCAGGTCCTCATTTCATCGTATAGGATACTCTCCCTCTAAAAGGTAGTCTCCTAATTCTCCTTAGATGTGGCTAACTAGAAAAATGTTTTTTAGCCTCTGGTCAGGGCTGAATGAAGCTGGGTACACACACACCGGGTGCATGTATGGCTGTGCTGATTGGTCATCTGAGAAAGACCTGGTGCTGATGGGTTGAGAGCCACTGCTCAGGGGCCCCGAGACACTGTCCCCTTCCACAGGTCCAGCTACACAGGTAGCATCCAGCACAGGAGGGGCACCCTGGAGGGGTGGAACTTCCTCTAGCACCACTGCATCGTCTGTTCTGATGCGGGAGGGCAGCTCTGTACTGAGGGTTACCTGTGCCGCTCATCACCCAGGCATCGCGGCGGTTAACTCGCAAAGCCTGTGCTTTCCTCCCCTATTCCTGTGATCTGCAATGTGAGTTGGGGTTTGGGGAATGGAGAGTGGAGGAGCATAAGGCATTTTCATAAACCAGACTCTAGGGCCAAATGAGTTTAGGAAACAAAAACTCTATCTCCCCTTCTGGGAAAGCCAGAATATATTTGCATATTAAAGACTCTGAGAAGTTTTCCAGTAAAAAATCTGAATAACTTTGGTTAATTCCATATTTCCACAATGTGATCATAGAATATTTTTGTTTTTCCTTTATTCATTTTCCTTTTTCTTCTTGTTTTTTAAGGCAGTACTGGATAATATCCTGGGATTGACTATTCCATGGGACACACTTTGGGAAACAATGCCTTAATCCATGATTTCACATATTCTCAGCTGAAACATCACCTGGAACTGGAAATATGTTGTCCTCCCACCCCCAAAGGAGGAAAATTCTTATATAAGAAAATAGTGTGGTTTCAAGTCTTGATGTACTAAAACTTACTTATACATTGTCACCTTATTCACATGGCTTAAATGTGGTAATATAGCAAGCACCCCAGTGTTTGTGCACTGCTGCTTGTGGGAATCCTTTAGCAAAACCCGTCTGAGACACTGCTCAGAGAAGGGAATTTCATTCTAGAAGGATTTGAGGAGGCTTATTAAAGTACACACTCTATAATGGGAAAAAACAAAGTAATGAGGAAATCAGAATGAGAGCAAACACGGGTAGGAAAAAATAAAGCCACGGCCATAATATGCGCCAAAGGTCTGTGTGTTATGTGAGGTTGGCCACACATTAGGATCTGGATATACTAAGCAACCCAAGGAACTACAGAAATGTGATCATTTAGCCAGTTCACAGTGTGCATAAAATAAAACAAAAATAAATAAAGGTATTGGAGGAGGTACAGCTTTTCCTATGCAGAGAGAAATCACACCTGTCAGGCACCAGAGCTTTTCTTTAGCTTGTCCCCTTCCACAGGTCCTAGTGTGTTTCCCGCCGCCCAGCACAGGAGCATCAGTGACAGTGACCCACTATTCCAGTGACTGACCCTGTAAGGGGCGGGGGGATGACAGTTTTTGCCACCAGCACGCAGTGATGAGGAGAAATGGAGGTGCTATTCTCCTGTCACCATTTATAAAGGGGTAGCTGCCAATTCGAGGCCCCATCATCATGGTACTGGTGTACATGATGTACATGGTACAAAATACCATGCAAGATGATGAAAATAGTGTAAAGTTGTTAGGGGTTAGTCAGAGAAAATGTGCTCTTCAATTTCTCCCTCAATCTTAGCCCTTCTGGTAACTTGAGCTAAGTTATGAGTTATTGCCAGCAACTACGTATTGATGAAACTTTCAGGAATGACTCTCATGAGCGAAGTACCAGACAGGAGCAAAAGTTAAAAAGCATCATTTTTAATCCTAGCTTTGCAAATGATTTATTATGCAACCATCACCCTCTACCTTGAGTCAATTTCTTCATTTATGCAGGGAAAAAAAAATCTGGACCACCCATCCATCACTGCTGTTACAAGAAGTATCTCCTGTAAAAGGAGATTAGCATGGTGAAGTATTAAGCGCTTAAGATGAAAATTATGTTTGGAAATTAAAATGTGATTTCAGTAACCCATTAAGAGTAATAATATGGAGGAAAGAATTTTAGTAATTATTCCAAAAGAGATATGTTACTAACAACTATATGTTCGTACGGAAATCTGACTCACTTATTATTACAGAGAATTTTGTGTGCTATGGTATAAAAATAAAAGCCAATGAAATAATATATTGCTGAAATCATGCTATAGAAAAAAAATAGACCCTATCAAGGCAGAAGCTTAGTAACTTCTCTAATTCAACAGATGGTCTCTTCACTTGGGAAGCTCAGGGTCTGGTTCCAGATTTCATCACTCCTCAACAGCCTGTGTAATAATTTAGGTCTTTGGTATTCATATTTTGTCTATTTACAAATGATACTTGTGACAGCCCGCCAGTGGAAAATGCGTGTCACAACCCTTTCTTTCCAGCAGTATGGCTGACAAGTTGCAACCCCATCTTTTTGTCAGATTTGACTTTTCTCCTAAACCAAAGACTCCCTTACCAAGACCTCTGCCAATCGGAAAGAGACAATTCATGTGACCCGTGGCTTGCTTTGTAAACCACAACATATTACTGGCCTTCTCCCTCCCTCTTTGCAGAACCACCTTTTATCAAAGCTCCTGTCTCATTAAGGGGGGAAAAAAAGCAGAGAATAATTCCTCAGTGGTATTTTTCTAAGTTGTACAGTCAAAATGTATCAATATTTTAAAAATTAACATAGCAATTAGTATTTCTATTTTTAAAACACATTTCTTTTTTTATGAAAAGAAAATACTTCAGAAAAACACAAATTAAAACCAAGAGATTTCATTTTATGTCTATCAGATTGGCAAAAGTTTAAAAAAATCTGACCACACCAAGTATTGAGAGGATAGGGAGAAATGAGAACTCTTGTCCCATGGTGGGAAAAAGTTAATTGGTAACGCTACTGTGGAAAGCATTTGGTCACATTTGGCAAAGTTTAAAATGTGCCTAATTCTAGGCGTATACCGTAGAGAAACATATACTAGAGACATATAAAAGAATATCCATTCACAATGCTATTGGTAATAGATTGAAAATAATCTAAATGTTCACCAAAAGACTATGGATAAATAGATTGTGGCATATTTATGCATGGAGCACACAGGTCAAAGTGAATAAACTCAAGCTGCATAAATCAACAAAGATAAATCTTCACAACATAGTGCTGAGCAAAACATAATGTTGAGCCTAAAAACCATAATGCAAAAGGATGTGACAGTGAGAGATCATGTATACAAAGTCTAGAAACCTGAAAAATAATACTGTGTGATGTAGTCAGGTATACAAATATGTAGCAAAAAATACAAAATAAGCATGGGAATGTTACACACTGAATTAATGATAATGGTTTCCTTCAGGAACAGAAGGAAGGAGGCAGGAGGGGAGGGAAAGAATGGGACCCGGGAGGTTTACACAGAAGCCTCAATGGGACCCTTAATGTTTGTTTTCTTTTAAACATTAACAAAAATAAATTAACAAAAATAAATGCTGAAGCAAATATGATATAAAAATGTTAGGATTTGACAACGTTGGGTAGTGAATACATTAATGTGTAATTTTTGCACTTGCTAATGTGTTCGAAATAATTCACATTTTCTCAATGATGATGTGCTGAAATTGCATTAGGTCATAACTAGAAGGTTTTAGTTACAAAAGTACTGGAGAAAGCTCATTATAATGCAATCTTACCTGCAAGTCAGTTCAACAATAACTTTATAACAATGCTCTTGGAGTTGATAAATTCCATTCCCTTTTGCAAATTTTGCGGATAACTCATTGACCTAGGGTTCTTTTTGTTGTTGTATTGTTTGTTTGTTTTTCTCCCCACTGTCCTCCTTGCCTTGTTTATTATGATGCTAGCTGGGGCCTGTCTTCCTGAGAGGTATGGTTAATTCAGAGCCCATTAAACGCATGACTCCAAACTGTTCCATTATATATTACTTCCATCTTCTCTCCATTGAACATCATCTGCTCTTGTGTTTACTCCATTACCGAGCTTAATTAAGTCCTTCAAGAGTTTCTCATAATCCTCTACACTTCTTGTTGGCAAATATGTTGGCAAAAAACCATTTTTTTTGCATTGCTTCTGAATTGTTAATAAATTTGTTTTTAAATTGTTTCTAGGTTTCTAAAAGTCAACTCAATGTTAAAAATGAATGCCATGCTCTTATTTTATATATTTGTCTATCTCAACTGGTTTTTGGGATTCTCTTGGGATTGTACCTATTTATTAAATTATACCTCAAATTACTTAATGAAACCTTTGTCCATAGCCCTGTGGGACGATCACCAAAAAATGCAAACCACTGGCTTTTCCTCACCACAAATATTCAGTTAATCCTTCCAAGAAATTTCAGCATGTTAGGAAAGACACAACTTAATTTATTAAAACTATACCAAATGAGCTGCCTGGGCAGTCATTGCTTTTCCCTGCTAAAGGAAAATTTGCTTAACTTCTAATATGAGTTCCCAAGATCTCTTGCCTCACATTTTTAAAAACAGGTTAGCCATTAGCCAGCTGGAAGCTCTTTAAAGGTATTCTCACAATTAATAGTAAATCATTAGTGGTTCGGTTTCATTCCGTAGTTTCTTCAGATTTTTAACAATGTTAGCCAGGGGAAACAACGCATTTCATTCCCCTTGACTCCCGTAGCTTTTGTTGGCAAACTCAAGGTGCAGTCTCCACCACTTTGTAGAGAAAAGTCAAGATCATGCCACACTGTGTTTAGCCCTCGTCCTCTTTGACTGTTTGAGAGAACACTGATCTAATAGACTCATCTGATTTTACCACATGCATGCTATCACAGAATTCCTGTTACTCTTTCAGATTGTGGGTAATGTTGCCGTCAAATCCTTTCTTAGTTTTAAAAGTCCTAGTTCTTATGCAGTCCCAGCTGATAAATATCCACTTTGTTGTTTTTTCCTTCTTAGATATTGTTCCAATATGTGTGTCTACATCAGCACTGTAGTGTCATTACTCATTCATTCATCCAATCCACAAAGGACTGATGGCTATTAAACATCTGTTACGTCCATAACGTGAAGATGCTCTTTGTGGACAAGAGAACTATAACTGTCCCTTCCCTTAGGAAGACTAATGAGAGACAGGAAAAAACACATGGTTCATTATGGAGCCAAACAAACCCAAGTCACTTCATCTTTATTTTGGGCCATTATACCTAAGAATTAGATCTAACTGACACAGTAACCTCCAGGCAATTACTCCTCTTTTACTGTGTTGGAACTTCCCATCCAAGATTAGACTTCTCTAAGGCAACAATAAAATTAAATCCTACCCACAGGCCCAGTAATTAAAAGAACCTGGGATGTCAATGGGCACTTGAACGAGGTGAGCAACATAGTTTTAATATATTTTGCTTCTTCCTTTACATCACTTTTTATGCGTCTTTAGTGGACTTTGTAGCAGCCTCTTTCTGTGTCTCAGGCAAGTAGGTGCTTTTGTTCTTTTAGCCTGATGATGTGAAGGAAAACAGAAGGTTACGAAAAAGTCTTCAAGTGCTTCCTCTTCAAAGATACCAGATTCTAAAATCGCATCCCTCACACCATCCTTTCTTCCCTGGTTCAACATAGAGAAAAAGTGAAAGAGGCATGAAGCTACCCCGTAACACACAAGAAAACCTTCCTGTAGACAGGGGTGGATTTCTTTTCAGAAAAAGGTGACTGACTACATGAAACTGAAGGCTTAGAACTTGGAAGTCATAGCACTTCTTTTCTGGCTCTGAGACAACGAAGTGTAAGTGAAGAGACCTGACTCCATGGTCAATATTCAATATCAACTCCTCAGTGGCAGCCTTGGAAGATGTTGATAAATAAGTAATAGAAAGGAAACATGGAAGATGTCTGAAAAGCTTGAGTTGATCTCCCACTTTTCAAATATCAAAGTTGTTGTAACTTCATCATTGACTGCTTAGTATGCTTAAAGGAACAATTAAGTGAGAGTAAAGGCTATTAATGTCTTCCAACTCAATTTTTTCCTTTGCCATTGTCTCTCGTGATTTGTATAACTCAAGTCAACAAAGTGAGTTTCCAGGTTTTGCTTTTTGCTCCTAGACACTTACAGATTCCCTATAAGCACTGGAGTATTTTAATTATTCATTTTGGTAAGATCGTACAGTTCTTAATATTATGTTTCTTAATAAAATGTTTAGGAAAAAAATGAACAGAAACTTTAAATTCCAGGCAGTGGCTTTCAACATTAAAACAGACCAATGAAATCAGGTACAATAAAGTTGGAAAAAAATTACATTTAGACATACCAATAGAATTACTACCAAAATATTGGTTGGGGATAGATGCACTAATGACTATCATTTATTATATTCCAAATGTTTCCCTATATGTGACCTATATTGTCTTTAACTCTTATAACACCTGTGCTAGGTGGGGATTTTCTTCCTACTCTATATGGTAATTAGAAGAATCCTGCACGTAATTGAAAGTCCTGTTTTGCATCTTCAGTCCCATATTATTTTTCCTGTTTGCTCACAGGAGAATGGATATATTATTAATAATTTTTCATGCAGTTATTTAAAATTAAAAGTATATATATATATATATATATATAATGGATACTGCCCTTAAAATGCAACTGAAAGTCTGAAATTTACAGGGATTTATCATAGAACTAAGACATATTCTTAAGTTTCAAAATGCTTTAAATATATATACTTACAAATCTAAGAAACAATTGCCTCAGGCCATTTAAGAGAGGAAAATTATTTATTTATACTTTATAGATTAGACAAGGTAGACGCTATAAGAGCAAGTAATATGCCAAAGGCAGCCCAGTCAGTGGCCACAAATAATATCTATTTCTTCTCACATCCAGTGGGCTGCTCCCTTGGGAAGTCAAGATTGTATCTTAAGTGCCACATTCCACTCAATGGTCCATTTTCCTGCTTGCTGCAGTAACTGCGGTTTCATACAGAGAGTACTAGAACTACCAGTAACCCCTGAAAGACATTCTAAGTCAAATACTTCTATTTCCTCCTCAGAATCATATTATTTTAAATCTTTCCTGAACCAGTGCTGGAAAATTCCCCTATTAGTTGATCAAGAAGTTAAGAATCACCTGGTTTATCATTAATTTTCACTTCCTACACTAAGCCTAGTTTTATGATGCCAATTTCTGGCCAAGAAAAGAAAGTGTGTCAATTACCCTAAGTGTTATGCTGTGCATATTTGTATTCAAAAGCTTCAGTTAAAATTTATCTTAATTGGACTCTCTTTAGTCTACTTGCCTTCATTTCTTAACAAAACAAAAATGAGGGGAGCATTTGGATTTAGTTTTCTCCCTAAATAAAGGTGACCAAATTATTACACCCCTACTTGAATTACTTTTAAACATTTAAATGCTTGGACACATACTACTTACGTTATAGCTCATCTCAGAGCTAATATATACAATTACACATTAAAATGTATGTGTATAGACATACAATTTTAAATAAATACACACAAACAATACACACTTTTGAAGAAAGCCCAAGAGATTATAAGGGAGGATATTAGGATGGAGGCAAAAGGGAGTTCTGAAACGAAAGATTCAGAATGAAGTTTTAGTCCGCTATGAAATAGAGGATCTTGAAGTTTCTAACACAAAACCAATGTCAAAAAGGCATTGGATAATTGATGTTACTAGACTATTGGAATTATCCTTATTGATAGTGTTATATAAGTTGTGTTGACCTCAGATGAAAATATGAACCCTCTTTCAAGTCAATATGTAGTTGTGTGCTATTGCGGCATTACATTGAAATCATTCGGTTCTTCCTGGCATTTTAATGCCCTCTTTTCTGAGCAGCCTTCCCGCCTTCAGGATAAAACCCAGACCTTAGTGTTGAGTAGGACTCCTGCCAGCACTCACACCCCTGCTAACTTTCAACCATAACGTGTCTCTCCCACCTACTAAAATGAATCATTTTGATTGTATTTTGCAATAACACATTTAAAGTTGTGCTACAGAGTCGACAGGGGCATAGGATCAGGGCAATCAATTGTTCAAGCAATTGCCTTCTTTCTCCTCACTACATCCAGGTTTCAAGGCTGGGCTGATGGAAAAGAGGATTAGTGGCCTGTAAAGAGTCATTAAAGAAGCTGGTGCAAAAATATTCAAGTCTAGATCTATGAAAAATGACACTGGTGTTTTGATGGGGATTCCACTGAATCTGTAAATCACTTTGGGTAGTATGGACATTTTAACAACGTTGATTCTGCTGCATTAATATATGATATGTTTTTCCATCTGTTTATATCATCTGCAATTTCCTTCCTCACTGATTCATAGTTCTCTCTGTAGAGATCTTTCACCTCCTTGGTTCAATCTATTCCTAGGTATTTTATTTTCTTTGTAGCTATTGTGAAAGGTATTGAGTCTTTGATTTGATTCTCAGCTTGACTGTTGGTGGTGTATAGTAATGCTACTGATTTGTATAATACATTGATTTGTACAGTATACATTGAAAAAATAATTCTATACTTCATTTGGAACAAGGAAAGAGCCCAAATAGCCAAAGCAACTTTAAGAAAAAGGAACAAATTTGGAGGCATCACTTTACTAGACTTTAAACTATACTACAAGGCTATAGCAACCAAAACAGCATGTTACTGGCACAAAAATAGAGACATAGACCAATGAAAAAGAAAGAACAGAGAACCCAGACATAAAACCATCCACATATTGCCATTTGATCTTTGACAAAGTAGACAGCAGTATACACTGGGGAAAGGATCCCAATACAATAAATGGTGCTAGGAAAATTGGATGGCCACATATAGAAGATTGAAACAGGATCCATATCTCTCACCACTCACAAAAATTAATTAAAGATGGATAACGGACTTAAATCTAAGACATGAAACCATAAAAATTCTAGGAGAAAATGTCAGAAAAACTCATCTAGACATTAGCCTAGCCAAAGAATTTATGAAGAGGACCTCCAGGGCAATCATAGCAACAACAAAAATGGATAAATGGGACTTAATTAAATTAAAAAGTTTCTGCACAGCCAAGGAAACAATCAACAGAGCAAATACACGACCTACAGAATGGGAGAAAATATTTACATGCTACATCTTCAATAAAGAGCTAATAACCAGAATCTACAAAGAACTCAAGCAAATCAGCAAGAAAAATCAAACCACTCCATTAAAAAGTGGGCAAAAGACATGAACAGAAGCTTTTCAAAAGACAATAGACTAATAGCCATAAACATATGAAAAAATGCTTAATGTCACTAATCATCAGAGAAATGCAAATCAAAACCATGATGAGATATCACTTAACCCCAGTGAGAATGGCTTTTATCAAAAAGTTCCAAAACAATAGGTGCTGGTGTGGATGCAGAGAGAAAGGAACACTTATACACTGTTGGTGGGACTGCAAACTAGTACAACTTCTATGAAAAGTGGTATAGAGATTCCTCAAAGAACTAAAAGTAGACCTACCATTTGATCCAGCAATCCCACTACTGGGTATATGCTCAAAGGAAAAAAAAGACATTTTATTAAAAAGTCACTCAAAATTGAATGTTTGTAGTAGCACAATGCATAATCACAAAGATGTGGAATCAATCCAAGTGCCCACCAATTCAGGAGTGGATTAATAAAATGTGGTATAGGCATACCATGGAGTACTATGCAGCCATAAAAATGAATTAATACCTTTTGCAACAGTCTGGATGGAACCGGAGACCATTCTCTTAAGTAAGGTATTGCAAGAATGGAAAAACAAACACTACTATTGAATTGGAACTAACTGATCAGCACACATGTGCACAGATGGAAGTAAAACTCAACAGAAATCATTCAGGTGGAAGGGGGGAAGTGGGGATGGGTGGAATCATACCTAATGGGTACAGTGTACACTATCTGGGTGACGGGCACACATATAACTTTGACTCAAGCAGTGCAAAAGCAATTCATGTAACCAAAACATTTGTGCTCCCATAATATTCTAAAATTTAAAAAAAATCAAGTCTGTGACCCACCATTCCACACACAAGCCCCTAGCTAACTGCCAGTCCTCTTGTAGTTTTCTAAAATGCATATAACCTGCTATATCTCTTAAAGAGTTTACTCTTTTTCAATTACTATAATAATAACACATGTAACTATGTCATGTTTTAATGCTTTTTTAGCTTTAAAAATACTTTCAGAAATAACACTCTTTTGAGCTTCATTCACATAACCATGAGAGATAGGCATCATTTACATTTTTATGGGTTAGGTAATAAAAGCTTAGCAACATTTGTAAGTTAAAAAAGTTGGAATTTTAAATAGGAGTTGTGATTTCAAGCCCCATACTCTGTCCACAATATCATTCTGTGTATATTATATGATCTGAAAGCTGATCAAAATTTCTTCCCTAATTTGGCCATGTGATGGCCATATGGTAATGGCTCTATGGAAATGTCTGCACTTAAACCAGACTAATAGACTATGTTACTGAGATGTGTAAGACATTGGATACCTGATATATCAATGGAGATAGTGCCTGCTAGTCATTACCACCTAGAGTCACCTAGTAGAGATCAAGTGTCTGTGGCAATGGGTAGTAGAATGTGAGTGTGATAGGGACAGGTTAGGCTAGGACCTGTCCTGAGCATGAGGTCGTCCCTGAGGAGGACATCAGAATGAGAGGTCTAGACATCAGAGTTCAGTACAAAGATATCAGGAAGGGCTTGGACTCATCATGGGACAGAAGGAGAGAGGTTGGGAATGTCTTATGGCCTGAAAGCACTGATAACCTTTGGGCACCATAAGCAATTTTATGTCAAAGTCTCTTTACACTCAACAACCAGGGCAGAATTTGTAAGAACAAAAGAAAAAATTAACAGCACTTAGTTGTATTTCAGATGAGTGTAACACTGCTTTTCATTATCATCATGGTGCTCTCCTGGGGACAATGAGGTTGAAAACCATGGTTCAGATAGGTAGACTGAGGCAGAGTAGCTCACATGACATACCAAGCAGCTTTATCATAGGTAGTCAATCCACTGACACAAGTATGTAGTATGTCGTGTTGGGTGCCCGCTCTTTAACTGTTATACATATTTCCCCCTTAAACCATCGAAATAAATAAAAATGTCTTTGGTATGGCTTGGTCTTTATGATTTTTCATGTTTCTCATTATGAAGTTTCTCTTTCTACCTTTTATCTTTTCTATAAAGAATATTTTTGATCTCCACCCAAGATACACATTTTTACACACGAATCACAGTTTCTGCTTATAAACTTCATTATTTCAGACCCCCCAAAAAGTGCAATGACTCGTTGTTTATCAAGTGTCAATCTGAGTCACAATAGTTGATTGTCTTAGTACCCAAATTAAATTTAATAGTTGCACTTTTTTTCCTGTCATTCTTTAAAGCCAAAGGGGGAAAACTGGAGAAGGAACTTGCTAAGGTCAAAGGCAATCCTCTACTGGCCTGAATGGCTATAAGACTAAACCTTTTCAACTGCCAAGGCCAATGGAAATCCTTAACTTTCAAAGGAGGGAGCTTGGCCATAAGCTTCTCATAACTATTATCCCAACTGCATAAAGACTGATGTGCTCATTTGGTCTCAGGAACTAATTGATAGTTACAACTGTCCATAAAGGTCATTTTGCCTGACTGGCCAGGGTTTATATGTATATCATGCCATATATAGATCTGTCATATTATGATTGGACAAGGGACTCAAAAATTATTGTTGAATGAACAAATGAACAAGGGAGTGAATGACACAGTTCTCGGTGCCTATGAAAGAAGCTGGTGCTATAAAACCCAAATCTCGATTACAATGAGCTTTCTATATTTTAAATGTACTGGACTTTGACACTTGTAAATATTAGTTGAAAGTAAGTGAACTGAATCAAGATTTCAAACTATTTAGCAACAGGTTGCAATGAAGATTTATGTGTGGCATTAGCCTCAAGGCCTGGCTCCAGCTCTACCACTGTATGACCCTGGCCAGCTGACTTCACTTCCCCTTTCCCACAGGGGCAAAAATGAGACAACAGCATCTACCTCAGAATAATGTCTTGAAGATCAAATGAAATGTTGTATGTAAAAGATTTACTGTAGTCCTGGGCACATTTAATGTTAATTTCTTATAAAAAATTTTTTGTCATGGGATTTATGTCAACAAGACCCCGCCTAAATTAATGTGTTCTTGTATGAAACAATTCTGTCTCCTTCATTTTAGCTTTATGTACACAAGGGTAAGATTCTTCCTTCTGTAACTTGGAATGTCATTCATTCAATTAACATCTTAGCACTGTATGCTTGTAAGTAACTGCACTAGAGTTATTGGGGCAGGCAGGGGACGAAAGAGTGGGGGAAGACGGGCAGAAATGTTCTACAAAGCATCAGTCCACTTCCGCAAGAACATCACACACATAGGCATTGAGGAGTCAAGTAATGTTACGTAATTGGCAGACTGCGGATATAAATGAAAGACCATTACGTAGTTTTTAGGTAAGGAATAAAAGGTAATAGTGGTGGAAGAAGTCAGGATCCCTGGATTGAAGGCAAGACAATGAGAGCAGGGAGGAAATAAGGAATGGGAAATATTTTAAGCCATTGCAATACAGTATTTGCTAATCAGTCATCTGGCCAGCATTTATCGCTGTTGGCTGTATTTACTGTGCGCCATCTTTAGGAGGGGCTGGTATACTACCATCGTGATTGACCACAGGACCCAAGATCATCTGTACTTTATTTTAAAGTACCTCAGGATATAGTGGGCTAAGAGTGTTTGTTAATGTTAACCTAAAACCCAGCAACTCTCAGTTCATTTTTGTATATAATTCTAATTTACAATCCAGAGGCTGTTAGTTAACTTTTGTTGTTCCAAATCAGGAATTCACAGGCCCCAGAGAGTTAAGTCTAAATGACAGCCTCAAGGAGAATCTGAGCCAGGTTGGCCCTTTGCATGGAAATACTTCTCCTGCCTTCTCTTTAGTCAACCCTGGGACATGTTAGGTAGCATCAGTGGTGTCAGAAGTGAGTTTTCACTGGTGACATGAATGGTGTTCAAGTTAATGCAGCCCGGCTAGAAATACTGTAAAGGTGTCTCTACCTTTACATGAACAGAGACTAAGAATTTGCAGATTCAGGCTTCTAATATCCTCTGGGGCACACATGTAGCCTAGAACTCCCCTTCAGCCCTGTGTCGTGCCGCTGACCAGGTGATTCTGGAGCTAATGCTCACTCCTGCTAATGTATTGCTGCATGTGCCTCCAATACATTTCTCCAGCAAGGTCCTTGTTAGAGGATAAAGAGTTGGGACTTTGTGGAGCCTCATGAATGGGTTTGTGTGACTGTTTTTGTGTGTGCTTGCTAATAAATGTTGTCATGAGTGGCAAACTGTGAGGCTTGTTCTCACTGTAAATATACTGCCAACAAGATTGTGGGGGAGGAGGCCCACAGAGCTCACCTTTCTCTAACTATCAGTTAATTATTAATAGTGTCTACCAAGAAGAACATAATGATCATGAATGGCCAAATTGCCTTAGGATATTCTTGACAGACTGGAAAGGACTGTCAAATACTTATTCAAATGGCTTAATACAAATACAGATCTTTGGCTTCCCTTCAGATCACAGATTTCTTCTATGTGCTTGTCACTGGACTGAGTCTTAACAGAAAACATAGATAGGAAAAATAAAAGTCTTGCCTTAAATGGGCATATAAACTCTGTGTATGTGTATGTGTGTGTGTGTAAATGTGTGTTTCTGTGTGAGTCTGTGTGTGTGTGTTGTGTAGTGGGGGAGTTCAGGAAGATAAGAGAAAATAGAGAAACATGTGTCCAAACAATTACAACTGGCATATGCTTGCTATGGTAATAGAGTCATGCACAGGGTATGATATTAAAGTATGAAATTTGGACTCCTAATACAATTTGGTGGCAGAGAATAGAGTGGGCAGGTGGAGGTTAGTTAGAGAAAGTAGTACATGCTGTGCATTTTGAAGGACAAGTTGGAACTAGCTGAGAGAATGACAGGGAAGGAAAAGAATAATATATGCAAAGGCATAAATGTTAGAAAACCCTAGAAGAGCCTGAAGTACAATAAAACCCCATGATAATGCAATAACTTGAATTCAGATATAAAGCAATTGGCTCACCTGGTCATTTCATTATCCTTACACAACAGGCTTCTGCATTTTACATGATTGAATGACCTAGATTCCACTTATAATGCTACGGCAGCATTTCCTTTTTTAGTTCATTGAAAGTGGCTGGATTATGAAGTATATGGCTGTGAGTGATGGGGAGGTGATAGTAGATGGCTCTGAAGAGTTAGGTCATGGTATAATCATGAAAGGTCTTAGGTGTCACATGATAGAGTCTGAATTTTATCCTGAAAGTAATGTTGAGTCAGAAGGACATTAAACAGAGAAATTGCATGCACGGATTTGTGCTTAGGATAATATCTGGCCATCAGTATAAAGGATAGACTAAATGGGCTAGAACAGAGACATGGAAATCAGATAAAAATGCCACTAGAGCTATGACAGACACACGATGAAGATCTGCGAGAGTTTCAAGAGGCATTTGGAAGGATGAATTGACAGAACTTGGAGACTGAAGGATATGGATGTGGTGGCCAAAGATGGCTGCCATCTTACTGTTTTGGATGACTCAGTGGAAGGTGGATTCATTCTCCACATTAGGCAATGGCCAGTTTGGGGGAAAGGGAAGATAAAGGATTAAGTATTAGATATTAAGTATTTCATGTGTTATAAACTTGTAACAGACCCACATTTCCTTAATTATTTTTCTTTACATATTGCAATTGGGTTAGTCTAACATAATGAAAAACCATTAGATTCCAATATCTAATGGAACTGAGTTGGATTAGATTCATTTTTCATGAGTTGACTGGAAGATTTGGAAATGAAGCTGTCAGGGGCTTAGTTTGCGGTTATTTGTCATCAGCCCAAGCTAGAATTTTAATAAATGGGAAGAGACAAAATTGATTTCATTAAGGAAAAGGAAGTGAGAATGGAGACACCTGTTCTTGACAAAAAGACTGTTAATTCCTAGTTACTATCATGCATTTGTCATTAGTAATGCTGAATGATGTTGGTGATATGACACAATGGCTCCCCAAATGAGTTTTAGTAGCAAAAAGGAAGTTGGTATTTTTTTCCAGGAACTTCAATGATACATTGATTTAGTCATTCTGTAAATTATTCATATATCTGTCCCTCCATCCATCCATCTATCCTTCCATTAAATAAATATCTATTGAACACCTGGTAAGTGCCATGCACATTGAAAGAGCTGGGAGAGTTTGGACAGATTTTAAAAGGATAGAATCAAATTGTGGTCAGAACACTCGAAGAATGTTTTGGTACTTCAGACCTCCACTGGAGATAAGTACTGAATCCAGCAGGTAAGATAGGAATAACTAAAGTGGATTAACACCTACTTGTGGTTGGATTAGTTTTGATTATGGTCAATTTTTTTTAAGCTTTACTTATGCTCCGTTTCCTTATAAACCATGCAATCTTTTCTTGCTTACTGTTTCATGAGATTAATATTCCTTCTCCTAAGAATGGGAAAAGAATATGTTGAAAGAAAAATAATAACTGTTACTACTCTAAAGCTATTAGGAACTCTTATATAGAAGAAAATCGAGACACGTACTAGCAAGGATAGGATAGTAAAACAAGGACTACGTTTTACGAATTAGTGTGCAAAAGCCCCAAAGCCTCTGAATATTTCTGCTCTCAGAAAACATTTTCTCCTCAATTTACTTCTCCTCATTTACTTCTTCTGTGTGATTGATATCTGGGTCCTACTGGAGAGAGAAGAATTCTTTCAAATGTTGTTTCTGCGAAGAATCTTTATTGTCTTTAGTTTTAAAATTCAGAGTCACAAAGAGAAACAAGGTCCATTAACAGTGGTTGTGGCTAAAGATTATAGGACTAATTTAGCATTAAGAGGATTTTTATCCAGTGTGTTTCTCTTGGCACCATTTAACATATATGATCCAGTACGTAAGTATAGAAACCAAAGGACAATTTGTGTCCTTTCTCAAGTCGTAGGAAAATTTAGATTGACAGAACTAAGATAAGACTGTTGATTTCTTTTTTCCCTCCAATCATCAGATCAGTTATTCTTAACACACGAACTGCAGTAAATGAGTGATAGTCTTTGGGTAATAAGCAACTAATATTTCAGTTCTACCCGTGTACCTTTATTTTTTTCTCAAGTATAACAAATACATCAGAAGACCTGGGCTCAAGTCAGAAGCCCTGCCACTCACTAGCAGTTTAATCTTGCGGAAGTTACCTAATCATAGTAATTTTTATTGAGCCCTTACTTTATGCATCTATAGACTGTAGGCATCCTTTTTCGCGATATCACAAATTATCTTAGTACATACTATCTTATTAGTTGTAGTCTCTTATTTAACTCCCCTCAAAATGCTATGAGGTAGGTACGTTAATTCTGCTCAACTGAGGCCCAGAGAAGTTAACTTCCCAAGGTCAAAAGGCTCAAGCTGGGACTTAAATTTACAAGAATTCAAAGACACTATTACAAAAGAGATCATTGTTATTGTTAAGTTATTGTTATTGTTTTCTCAGACTTCCAAGTCAAAAGCCTGAAGAATGCTTTTATTTCAAATCATTCCTTTTATCACCTAAATCCAATCTCCATCACATTCTACTTACTCTCTCTTCCCAAAATCTTTAAGGTTTATTCATTCTTCATTTTTGTTTCTCCTGTTGTATTAGAGAGAGTGCCCAGTACTTTTATAATTCTGATAACTGCATAATTCTTTTTCTTGCTTTAGCCTTTCCTCACCCTGATCTAGCCTTCTCACATTTTCTGATTAATATGCATAAAACACCATATTCCTGTTGCCATGGGTCATTTTTCATTGCTTATCAGATAAAGACATCCCAATATCTTCACCCTGGTATTTGAGACTCTGGATCTCTTGGTCCAAATTTACCCATTCAAACTTATTTCCCAGTGGAATCTGATGGAATTTGGGGAAGGGGAGCATTTTCTTATCTATTGAATGTTTGTTACATGCTAGGCACTGCTGATATTTGGTGGAAAAAACAGGCTTAGGCATGGCACGGATCTTATGAAGGGACAGAGACATCAAATGAATAAATGCATACTCAAAAAATTACAAGGAAGGAGTTGGGTGAGGGTGAAAACTAACCTATTACAGAGGTTCAGGAAAGGTTCCCTGAAGCAAAATAAGCCCATTCACCTTACATCCCCACTGTTAGGAATTTGGTTCATTCTCCTCCGTCCCTTAAAAAACTCCCTATTTTTCTCCATGCAAATCCAATTATTTTATTAATTTTTTTCTTTTTGAGAATGTAGCTTAAGTCCTATTTAAGATAGTAGGCTTTGCCTAACTTCTTTAGCCTCCAAAAATCTAGCGTGTGTGTGTGTGGGGGGGTTGTTCGTTTAATTTTTTTAATGTCGGTGCATTTGTGGTTCCTGCTACCAGAGTGGATTATGTAATAGATCATAGATGATTTTAGAGTTATCATGTTGATTATCAATGTTTTTGCCTAAGAAACCTATACTCTTCTCCTTTCACGAGATGCTATAATAAATAAACATTTGCTTAATGAATAGCCGAATATTATTATTTAAGGGTATTCACATCTAGAAATCTATGTAACAAATGCAGGGATTAGAATCATGGTTCTAATCCTTTCAACAACCTTCCTAAAGTTTGAGATTAACTTAATCCCACTCTTGTTCATTTGCTTTAGGTTTTATTTGAGCTAAAATTTCATACTCTTCACATAAACATTGCAGAAAAACTGGTTGCTTACTGTTCTAGAAGTGTGGCTACATTTATATTACCTATTGTTAATGCAAAGTTCATAATAACCCCAAATTAAACCTGCCTATGAAATTCCCTGGTCCCTGTTATTTACCTTCTGGATTATATATTTAATGCTGAATATCCACATAAAACTAAAGACAAATCAATAAAATAAAGACCTAAATTTCAGCTCTTGGTATGCTTCTGAAACAAATGTCATCTGTGTAACAAAGCTCTATAATTATTTTCTCTGGTTATCAGAGCTCTGCCTATTATACAACCTAAAAACAGCTAATTAAAGCTAACAGGATTCAGTGGAGGTGAGTGACGTTTTCACAGTAGTTAGGTTCAATTTTGGTCCAAAATGTTTCCGGAATAAATCGTGTTAGAGTTGTGTAGTTAGGTGCATGGGAGTTTAGGTATGGCATGTGGTATCCTAATTTGTTTGTTCCTCTTTGTCTGTGGGTTGCATGTCAAAGCCCAAGACTACTCAAATGGGAAGAATTCCAGTTGATGTACACTGACTGCCCCTTTACTATATCCCCTCTTGAAAAGACTATATTCCAAAAAATGGTGCAATGATACAAAGTTCATTAGCCACAGAATCCTTGTGTGTGGCCATCATAAAGCTCCTCAAACCACAGGAGTTCCAGATCGTCTATATTCTTAGTATTTAACGTCTGCACTTTAAACCCAGCACCGTTTCAGTAAATATGACAATACAATAACCTGCGTAAGAGGCAAGCACTCTGGGCTGTATTTCTCAGTTTTCCACTGACTTGTGAGTAAATTCGGACAGACTTCTTTATACCTCTAGCTTTGAATTATTGTAGTGCCAAATTCATTCATTTGTCCAATAAATATTTGTCGGTGACTACTAAGTACCAGGCAGTATTCCGGAGAGTGCTTCTGTTAGCTGTGCCAACAGCAAGGTGGGCATCTCTAACAGCCATGAGTGATGCTGTTTGACAGAGAGCATAGTGAGTAGAACGAGGTTGTGGGTAATGAGACCCAGTTAAATCTCGCTTCAACACTTAGTGAGGCCTGCCACTAGAATCTCTGAAAGTAAATGTCTTCATCTATAAAATAGTAATAGTTCAAAAATATTTAACGAGTGCCTCAACGTGTAGGCACCATGCTGGGTACTAGGAATGCAGTGTGGCCGAAAGCAGATATGGACTCTGCCCTGATGCAGCTAAATATGTCAAGCATATTTATGTTGTTATTATTGCACCATCACATCTTGTTAGTCTGTGCGGTGGTTTTAAAATGTGCCCACAGAATGTTTGGCACTTTTCCTTCAAAAGGTGGAGCCTAATTCTCTTGGATATAGGTCAGGCTGAGAGGCTTGTTTCTCATGAAGAGAATGTGGCAGAGTGATTCTTCAAGGCTACTTAATCAAAGTTCAAGCTGTCTGGCCATTACCACCACCCATTCACCATCACCATCACAGGCCGACTCAGAAAGTCTAGGGTAATGCTCTGAAATCCATATATTTCAGCAGCCACACTTAGATCATTTTTATTAAGACAGAGTGCCTGAGTACATCTGTTTATAACTCACAAAGACAGAGAAAAGATAAAGGGGGAAAATACTGCTAATAGCATGTGATTCCTGTATTATATTCTCTTTAATTAGCTGCATTTTCACTCCCCAAATTTTTTTCCTGAATTGCGTCAATCTCATTTGGACAGTATAAGATCAGAGGGTTATGGCTAACCTTCCATTGAAAACCTACATATTATAAAAAGTAATTCTCTATTTTTAAGAGAAATCTGGATTTTAAAACATCTGGAAAGAAGGTGAGGGATCAAAGGAGGGTGTGTCAAAAAAGGAAATAGCTAGCTAAGCTGGAGAAGTATACACACTTTTAGCCCCATAGCATTTCCAAGGCAATCAAGAGATCATGAAAAGGAAAATTGAAATAGGAATCTTAAAACCAGAACTCCATGCCCAGCCCAGCTTCTACTGCTCTGAGCCATCTTCTCCACTGCTGCAGGAGCTCCTTCTAAAACATCATCTGGTCCCAATGGTCCTATTCTGGTTGTGTGTACACATGTATGTGAATGTGTGCATATGTGTGTGTTTCGTATATGCATAGAAAAATGTCTGAGAAAATGTTCACTGAAATGTTAACAAGGGTTCTCTTTAGAGGTCAAGATTACATAGGACTTCCATTTTTTACAATATGTATACTTGTAGTATATTATTTAATTTTTAATAATAAGCATTCACATCTATGGTCAGAAAAAAATTAAACATTTTAAAATAAAATTAATTTAGTAAAAAATTCCGATGGTTTCTCATTGCCTTGAAAATAAAGTTGAATATTTTTGGTATTGACCAAACAGCCTTATCTCCCAACATTCAACAAGCATCCTCCTCTTTCAGACAAAACAGACTCAAAATTCCTGGCACATCTAACTCTTGTCCTCACTCATGCTGTCTGTAAGGAATGTAAAGACACTAATTGTCTACCTGACAAATTCCTGCTCCTTCTTCAAGACTCATGCCAAGACATGAGTCTTAGACTAGAGCTCCACATTGGAGCCTGAGACAAAAGAAAAATTCTGATGCTGATTTTATTTTAATTTCTGATATTTCATTCATCATGGAGTTTTTGTATTAATTTTGATTTTTTAAAATATTTTATTGAAATATAAGTGATCTTGATTGTTGAGTTTTTTGTTAACCCCTTGAATTTTGCACTGTGCTTCCCTCACCATAGCCCCTCAGTGCTGGTCCCAGGCAAAGTTGCCGAATCCATCTTCTTTGTTGCCTCTGCTCTTGGACCCACTTCCACTGTGGGATTTTTCACATTGCATTACAGTTTCTGATATACTTATTACTCTCCTATACACTTGATCATTTTGAGGGCTCAAAGCTTTCTTAATCCACACTTAAGAGACGTGGCAGGTGCCTTTTAAATATGTGATGATAGCAAGAATAAATATTATGAAACTTTGGTCGAGTCTTTTAAGCGTTTCCTCCTGTGAGCCTCAGTTTCCTCATCTGTCAAATAGTGACATGATACTAGACATTCAATTATTGATGCTATACTCTATACATATATATTATAAATAATATAATACAGAAAATAACATCTGATACTAATGTAGTTTTTACTACATACCAAGAACTTTTCTAAGTGTTTAACAAATACTAACTTATTTAATTCTCACAACAATTCGATGAGGTAGGTGCTGTTATTGGCTCCAATATACAGGTGTGGAAAGTAGCTCAGAGCATCCAATGACTTGTCCAAAGCTTATATTTTAACCCATGCAGTCCGGATCTGGCGTCTGTGCTCTCAACTCCTATATTGCCTCTCACAATAATAACAATTTTATATATGAATAAATATAAATATGTAAATATTTAACCAACACAAAGATTTTAGGTTTTAAAATGTGAAAATATTATTGGTCATTCTAATTCTAATCCACAATGAAATTCTAACTGATCAGAGAGCCAGAGAAAATTGGATGCTATAGCATTTCTTCCATAAGGGCTGCTGTACTGTAAAAATGCATGGGTTCATTTATCAAAGACAAGGGATACAATGTAATCTAATCAAAGAGAATGAGAAAATGTGACTACTGAGAGTGACATTAAGTGACTAAGGTTTGACAGACCAGGTATCCTGGACAATGCTTAGAAGAAAGCTTTAAAAAACAGTCATTTGGTAAAACATGGTTAGCTAATCATGATGCCAGCCCCTCCCCTCATCTGTGAGCCTGTGTCTGGGCTCTAGTTCCCTGGTAAATGAAGGGGAATCAGCTGAAATTATTTTCTTAACTCTGACTCTTAGCTTCAAAAGGGTATTGGCGGCCGGGCGTGATGGTGTACCCCTGTAATCCTAGCACTCTGGGAGGCCGAGGTGGGAGGATCACTCAAGGTCAGGAGTTAGAAACCAGCCTGAGCAAGAGCGAGACCCCGTCTTTACTAAAAATAGAAAGAAATTAATTGACCAACTAAAAATATATAGAAAAAAAATTAACCGGGCGTGGTGGTGCATGGCTGTAGTCCCAGCTGCTCGGGAGGCTGAGGCAGAAGGATCACTTGAGCCCAGGAGTTTGAGGTTGCTGTGAGCTAGGCTGATGCCACGGCACTCTAGCCTGGGCAACAGAGTGAGACTCTGTCCCCCCCCCCCAAAAAAAAAGGATATTGGCAACCTCAGCAAGGGATGTCACTATATTTATAAGAATGTTATAAATAATCAATTATCCATCTTTACTTATCAGATGGACTTGGATGTTAGTGTTCCCTGTCTGAGAGTAACAGAAGGCTCTCTGCTTTTAATGAAGGGAAGAAAAGAGAAAAGGAGTTAAGAAAGAGAAGACATGTGGCTCCCCCCATGGCCGATTTCAGTGAGGCAGTCACCTCTGGGAAGCTTGAAAGGCAGATCAGCCAAAGTGGGGATGATACAGAATGGATAGAAAAGAAAAGAAAATAAACCCATCATTGTGCAATCAACAGCTGTTCTGTACTCTTTATTTTCCTACTTGTTAAATTAAGTTGTATTGTACTTCAGAGGTACTTCTGGTTCTCTGATGCAACTCTGTGTGTACTGCGCCTAAGAGGGCATTAGTTGAGAAATCCTTGCATCATGTTACCTAGCACTGGGGTGTGCCCATCTGCACTGCCTGAGAGTCAAGTTAGGAGCTGGGGGAGATGGGCAACTGCCAGCAGGAGCTACAGACACCCCTGTGTACGAGTAAGATGAAGCCATGTTCACATTTCCCTCCCTTCTGCTTATTTCAGACAGCTCTGTGCACGACACTTGAGGAAACAGAATCCCCATCTAATCCCCATCTCAGTTTCTACGAGTTCCACAGAATTTATCTCCATGCTGCCATGTAAAGGGACGGTAATCTTTCCCCAAAAGTCATTGATTATGGTTTGCTGTTGGAAGAAGTAAAGGACGGGGCTTTTGCTGTGAAATTCAAAAGCTGTTTCAACATTTCCTGAAACTTCTTAAGCAGGAAGCAGACTGTAAACCCTCCTACACAAAAATCTCTCCTACACATTTAGAACTCTTAAGTATTTATGGTGGAAATTCCCAGGTAGATCTAGCTGGAGAGGAGTGATGGGGCTTTCTATTCATTTTCTTTTCCCAATATGATCATTATAGACATTTCTGAGAGCATAGTCAGATTTACCTGGATATGAAAAGTAAATATCAAATCAAAACAAGCTAACTCCTTGCCCTTTACCCATCTCAGATGCACATTGAGTTTTTTACTATCCACCTTTGGGTAAATTTTGGAATTCAATCACCTATATCAATCTTCCAAAGTGTACCAGATTCTAACCTATTGCATCCCTACTTTGTCGACTGTTAGGAACCATGCTGTATCTGATGAGTATGAAGGTATGATGTGATTTCTGCTGTTACTGTACTATCCATCTAATGAGTGAGTCAAGATTGAAGTATCACACACTGAAAGACCATTACAAGCCAATACTGAACAAGAGAGATATAAAGGAGAACCAATCGGAGTTTGAGTGATTGGGAAGGTTAAGGTAGGAGGAAGCTTTAGATTTAAGTTTGTCTTTTAACAGGCATTCAGGATGAGATGTGAACACATGCATCAAAGTGGGAGTAAGCATGGAATGTCTGGAGGACATTCAGACACCTCCTCCTTAAGAGACACAGGTATCCTACCACAGAACAGAATGGACATGAAGTTATGAAGGTCCTGAAAGTCAGGCAAAGAGGGATTGAAACTTGATGGGCCCAAAGAGTATTTTAGGGGATTTATCTGATGATGAAACATGGGAGGAGTTGGAGGTAGAACTCACACACACACACACACACACACACTCACATGAACAAAGCAGCCCAGGCATGAGACAATGGGACCAAGGGATGGCAGGAGGGACGGAAAGGCAAGAGTAACTCCAGGACGTATTTCACAAACAGATTCTAACTTGAAAGCCAGTGGTTATGGAAGGAAAAGAAAAGGGAGGAGTCAGAGATGATTCAAATGTTTTCTAACCTGCAAGGCTGACTAGTATTGCTGGCACTCATCAGAATGGAGAAATCGCATTGGGCAATCCCCAGCAAAAGATAAATGATGATCAGTTCTAAGCTTCTAAAAACTACATAAATTTTGAGCCAATCAAGATAGTAAGCAAAATTATTTACTAGTGCCTCAATTTTTACCATTAAATCACAGGTGTGCTAGAGAGTATGGTACTCCCTGGAATCCTGAACTCATGCACTTGCCTTCACTTCCGTGAAAACAGACCTCAGGAAAAGTCAGCAGCAAGAGCAAGGCCAGACAAAACCTCACTTCTCTGACTTTCACAGCCCTCACCAGTGAGATGCCTCATTGGCTCTGTCAACATAGACTGCACAATAGTTCCTCTTAACAATTCAGGCACTGTACGTCTAACAACAGGCATGGATCTAACAACCAGCAAGTGATCAACAATTTCACCCATCCTTCTCACATTTTTTTCCTAGAGCTGCTGACAAGCAGAAAAACCAATTGAGTTCACTTGTAAAGCCATGCTTCATCTATGATAGTGCCAATAGGTGATATGAAGAAGAAAAAGGAGACACTGTAAACTCAAATGAACCAGATCTCAGGATTGCCATCGTTGGCACCTGTGACCTGGAAAAAGCCACCCATCTATAGGTGTCTGGTTAAAATCCAGGCTCCGGCACATGGTAACTATGTGAACATTGGTAAATTACTTAACCTTTCTGTGCTTCCGTTTTCTCATCTTTAAAAGAGTCATACCACATAGTTCAAAACGATGATATGAGTATTAACTAAGGTAATATATGCAAAATGCTCAGCACAGTGTCTGATATTTAGTAAAATGTTCGATAAATGTTCACCTCTATTGTTACTTTTTATTTTGTTTTTTATTTATGCTTCCCTGAAGACAAAAGGTAGGCTTTGGAAGTCCAAAGTCATGCTAGGAATGTTGGATAATCTGGCATTTACCAAAGCTATTGAGTCACATCTGGATTGGTGGTATTCAGTATAACCCTGTAATAACATAAATTTGGATATAATTCTATGTCCAACTAACTTCTCCTATCCTATTTTCAAGTGTGGGATGAGCTGAATCTCTTATCTTTGGGAGGGGCAGGAATGTTAGAAAATGACGCCTTGAGACATTTGGAGCTTAATTCAGTGCACGGTCCTATTTGCACAGTATGATATCTGTTGTGCTTGTAGTGATATTTTTTACCACTTGGAAAACATTGCTTCTCATTAACTTCACAAAAGGGTGATTCTTTGTTTGACATGACTGCATTTTTTGGAGTCTATTTATCTCATTCTGGCAGGGTTTTACTGTACTTGAAGAATCGTTTCACAGTAATTAGAAGCTTCTTGCCTGGACTTTCATGGGTATGTGTGTATTAAAAGGAGACAAAATAAACTTGCCATGCATTCCAGCTGGGCTTAGTCTAAATCATTTTGGGAGGTTTGTGTTCTTTCGTTTGCCTTTGCTCCTAAGCACAGTGTTTCAGCTTTAAAGTTTGCCTCTTGACAAGCCTCTGCATGTAGAGATTATATGAAGCTGAAACTACTTCAAACTTGGCACCTCAGCTCATGTCTTTCCCTTGTGAAAAAAAAAGCAGCATCAGGGCCTGCCTGCCAGGCTTAAAGCGCTTTCATTACCTGGAATTTATTATTTGCAGAGGCTAGTTCCTAATCTGTTTGTCACAACACAAAAGGGAGTGAGTGAAGGCAGATGATGTCAAAAGTAAGTATGTTACCCTGGACCAGCACCCATGGCAGGAGGGACTGCAGCTGGTTCCTTACCAAAAACCCAGACTTCTCAAGACACTCATCAGTCAGAAAGACTGTGGAGGGAGTCCTTTGAGTCACTGAATATATTCGTTCTAAAGGATTTATTGAGTCCTGCAGATCTGCCTGGATATTCTGGGAGCAGAATGTACCCATGGGATTACAACTCCCATCCTTAGCATAGCCAAGTTTCATCTAGGGATGTATTCTAGAGTTTCATCTTCATTTTTCTATTGCCCAACTAGCGCTGTAGCCCAGAAAGGATTTTAACTCTATTAAACAGGACCTGATTTCTGTGCAACTATAACTGTAATGATTCGGGCAGAATTAGTCAGAGGTAGCATTGAATACTAATATATAGGATAACTCTGATATATATATTGGAATGCACTTGTTCCTCATATTTCTTGATTTCATCATAGAGACAAGAAGAGGTGTTTATATTTCTAGTTTCTAATTATTTAGTTTACTTTTACAAAATCTGAATGATGCAACATGAAAAATTAATAGTGACTACTAGAGGTAAGAAATGTGAGTTCATGAGCTTAAAACCAGATTCTGGAGCCAGACTGCCTGGGTTCAAATCCTGACGCCACCACTTATTAACTGCAAAATTCCCTGTGCAATAGTGTTCTCAACTATGACACGAATAATACAGTCACCACCTAAGTAAGTGCCAGGCACATAGTATGAGACCAAGAGATATTTTTAGTATTATTTATTATTGACCAATTTTAATCTTTCAGTATAATAGATAAATATCACAAACAAAAACAACAATAAAAAAGAATAAAAATACCTAAATCCAAAGTGTCATTTCAAAGTTATTCCCTCTCTACCACAAAGAGAGAAAAGTAACTGCTTCTATACCAGTCTTAGATTCTCCAAATTACTCTACAGCTCCTCTGATTATAAAATTACATTTTCTATTCTATTGATTATAGAATGAATTGAAACCCTGGGTATAATTTTTATTTGGCTTTTATTTATCCAAATAGGAATTTCTAGACCTAGAAAGAATTTGTGTGTAGGAGGGCAAGATACTATACAAATCTCAAGGACAAAGAATAAGGAAAGGTGATTTATAATACCTTTTTCTCCTACCTACATGATTGAATTTTGGCAAACTATTAATACCTCCCTGGGTTACAGATTTTTCATCTGTAAAGTGAGAGGGTTGCATCCTGCTCTAATAACAAACCAAAACACTGCATTTTAGACTGAGTCTTATAAGGTCTAAGAGAGTAGTAAACATACTTTCTATGTTTGAGTTATCCTATAATTCTGTCCTCTCCTATCCACAAACATAAAGATAGTCATTTCATAGCTAATTATTATTAGAGTATGACAATAGGTCCATAGTAAAAATGATTATTCATCTCCTTTCATATATTTTGTCTTTTCAGAGCCCTTTAGGTCTAGAAGGCACGTGTCACATTGTTTCTCTAGTTTTTTCTTCCTAATTTAGTAAAATTATAAGAGCTCTCTAGGATTGTCTCCATGAACCTCCAAAAGCCATCAAGCAGCATCAATTAGTTAAAGACTGCTCATTCACAGACCTTGTATTTCTGTCTTGAAAGTTTTATAAGAGGAACTTTATGTAACTGAAAAATCCTTAAAAATAAGAAATTGGTGAAAATAAGTTGTTGAAAGGAGCTATTAAAGTCCTCCTATTACTATCGTTAGCAAATTGATAATTAGCATATTAAACCAGAATATTTCGAAGAGTATTTGTCCTACTTATGTGCTCAATGCATTATTTCTGAAGCCCAAGCTACTTAAGATATGCAAGCATACATAATTTCTAACCGTATACAGGGGAGTTAATCTGTTATAAAGAACTGATATACACACAATAGGAAAAGACAAAAATTATGCTGTTTTTATAAACAACCTAATAAAATCTCATCAACAACTCCACGTAATGACTTGTGCAAAAGTCCTTTAGAAATAAGGTGCCATTCAAATATAAGGAATTATTTATTCTAGCACCAAGAGTTTAAATGCTTTATACTAGTTGAGTTGACATTTTCTTGAATTATCCTATTGTGCCTGATTCAGGTAGATTCTGCAGGGCTCTCATCTTATTTCTTAGGGTTGGGTAATTGAAAAACATTGTTCCTGTTTTAAAAAGTCACTAGTTTGTTCTTTTTACAGAATAATTCAACATTGTATTCTTTTTATATAGCAAATTACCATAATTTATCTGAAATACAATCAGATTTACAGAAATTTAATTTATAAGAAGCTTTTTAGGAGATGGCTGTTTTGTTAAACATGAAACATTTGATTGACTTCTACTCCTCCTCTAAGAAAAGTAGGTGCACAGGGAATAAAAACAAAAAAACAGTGTTGGTCAAATCGCTGGGGTTAAAAAGCTCATCCCCCTCAGTTCTAAGGACTTCTCTAAGTCTTTTCTGTATTTCCATTCTAGATCCAAAAGAAAATAATGAAGTGGGGTGGGCATTCTGCCCATTTTGTAACTTGGTAATGACTAAATGTAACCGAAACAGCACTAATTAGAAAACAATCTGTTTTTAAACTAATTGTGTTGACACATTTACATCACTCAAATATCAGCCCTGAAGAGAGAAATTTTTATAGTCCTCCAGATTTCATTTGTTCTGTTGATCAAATACAAGTCTAGGGTTTCTACAATAAAAATAAAGAATGATCGAGTTTGAGACTACACTTGTTTATGTTGTGCATACCGTGGTGAGATTTATGATGTGAATAATGAATGAATCAAAATTTTATAAAGATTAAAATATATTCTGGCTCCTGCAAGTTTCATATTTTTCTAGATAAATATTATAACTTCACTTTCTGACTAATTTGAAAATCTTGGGTAAAAAACACATAAACCATTTATGCAAATACTTCCAAGTGAAAATACTATACAAAAATTTTTTTAGAATGAAACACTAAAGCAGTACCAAAGTAAATTTTAATTAGAATCCAAAAGTTAGAGAAACAAACAAGTCTCATTTACTTACAAGTTGGTTTTGCTGTTGGAGGAAACTTGGTCCGAGTAATAGCCAAAATTATGAAAATAATGACTGGCCATAAGATCAAGACAAGAGTCCAAAGCTGCAAAATAACAATAGAAAAAATTGTTAATTATATTGTTGAACCAAAAATTTTAAAACATGACTACGAAAGGTATGTCATACTACAATATTTCAACACAAGGTAGATATTTGACTACTTATAAATATTATGAATAAAAAAGGAATGAGACATTTTTTAAAATGCAGAAGACCTCTAAGTGCACAGAAGAATGATTTTTCCAGGCTGAAAACTTTGAAATGATCTCTCTTTTCTGGTCACCTCTCATGACTGCCCCAAGAGGGCTTATTTTAAAATTCAAATCAGATCAGTTATTTCCTTTCTTAAAAATCTTTTAGAGCGTCCCAGTTGCTCTTGGAGAAGACACGACATTCTAAACAGGGAATACAAAACCCACCATAATTTCAACCTAGACCTGTCTTACCACTTTCCGTGTCAGCAGTCTATGCTCAGCCATAAAGACTGGTGTGTGACATGGTTCATAAATATTAAACAAATAAAGAAATGCATGGACCAACAAATGAATAATTGAATCAATGAGTGAAAGAGAAAACAGGAATTTAAAGTTCTATACAACCCTTCCTATCCCACTTTCATATCCTGTGTCTGTTTCTACCATAGAACTTAACATACCATTACAGGCAATGGTTTTTTGTATGTTCTTTTGTCTGGTTCCTGAAATAAACTGGCAGTTCTTTTATGGTAGGGATAGTATCTTATTCATCCCTAAATTTCCACTACCTGGTGCAAGATAGGTGCTCAAAAAATATACATACGGCATTGAAATTTCTGTTAGAGAATTTCACTTTAAGCACTTTAGGAACTGCTTCTTCTCCCCATGTAGACATGATTCTGGTCTAAAGGCACTAACTGCTTAATATTTTATATACCTATAAAATTGGCTCCAGTAATCCTAGCACTCTGCGAGGCTGAGGCGGGCGGATTGTTTGAGCCCTGGAGTTTAAGACCAGCCTGAACAAGAGTGAGACCCCATCTCTACTAAAAAATAGAAAGAAATTAGCTGGACAACTAAAAATATATGGAAAAAATTAGCCAGGCATGGTGGCACATGCCTGTAGTCCCAGCTACTTGGGAGGCTGAGGCAGAAGGATTGCTTGAGCCCAGGAGTTTGAGGTTGCTGTGAGCTAGGCTGACGCCAAGGCACTCTAGCCTGGGCAACAGAGTGAGACTCTGTCTCAAAAAAATATATATATTCACAAGAACATTAACTGTGATATGCAAACAGTTACAGTACTCAAGCCAAGCGACAGAGACAGACGTTGCCTATGCTTAATAAAGTGGAACTTGGAACTTCGTTTCTGTATGATCATGCAATCAGGCTTGTTATCTTTCCTCCCTCACTTTTCAGAGACAATTTGCTTCTGCCAAATTAAACTATCTACCTGGGGCTCTTCAATCCTCCAAAGCAATCCAAGCCCAATCAATTATTGATCCTTAAGTAATTCCTAACCTAAATCTTCTACTAAAATCTCCCTTGTGTGTCCTAGAGCACCGCTCTCCTTGCTGGTAGGCCTGTCACCAACTGCTTAGACTTTAGGTATAAGGGCAGGTTTTTAGAAATGGAATTTCACTGTAGATCTAAGGAGTCCTAAAGCACTTGGTTTGATCATCGTTAAAAGGCACCCAGACAGGCTGAACAACTTAATCTAAAGCAGCACTTCTCAAACACTCATGTGTACTCAGATTATGTGGGGATCTTGTAAACACACAGATTCTGATTCAGCAGGTTTGAAGGGGAGCCTGAGACTCTGCATTTCTAACAAGCTCCCAGGTAGGTGATGCTAACGCTGATGTTCCGTGGACTACACTTTGTTGGAGAATGGACCTGGATGTATGTCACCCTCCTCAACTAGCAGGATCGTTTATAAAGTCTTGGAATATTTTTGTTGGAACGTTTCTCTGAGATCATCTAATGGATAGAATCCAGTGCATTTGCATAGAAAAAAATTGCATTTTTATTTTCTCTAGTTTGAAATTTAACATTTCCATTAATGATGAATGCGGGCAATGAACCACAATGTTATTAGCAGTACCTGTCACCAGTAGAAATCATGGATATTTTAAATTCACATTAGAGTTGTTGCAGATATCTCAAAGTGCTATATACACTCATCACTGTGTTAAAATTATGGTAGTTATGGATTCACCACTACACTTTTTTTTTAATGTTATAACAAACACACATACTACCATTTCATAAGCTTGCTTTTTAATACTTTGATAACTGAATTTGAATATAATTTGTTTTGTTTATAATCCTATATATTTTATTTTATTTGACAAATTTAAAAACATTATTCTTAGAAGCGCCGTAGGCTTGACCAGATAGCCAAAGACATCCATGGTGTGCAAGATGATAAGAGCCCTCGATCTAATCCAACTCCCTGTTTGTATTCTTTGGGGTGCAGAAGGTGCCTAGCTTGTCCAGAGTCACATATCCAGTTGTGGTGCAAAGCAGGGGACAAGGATGTGAATCTCAAGGTACATAGGCGAGGATGTTCTATAATTATCGTGCTGCTCTGAGGAGCAAATATGAAAGCACCATAGAAAGTGTGTTTTAAAAAGTAATCATGCTACAGAAATATAAGAGGTGTTATCATTCTAGCCTAGTCTCTGATACAGTTGAAAATTCGAGTCTGTTCTTCAGATCCTGGATACAAGGTGCCGTTTTTATTTTATGTGACTCATTTGAAATGTAGACTATAAAGAATTAAGGTTAAAAAATATTAACATTTGTGCATTTATCAGTTTTGTATTTGATGCCATCCTTATTCTTTAAAGAAAGTATTCATCTGAGTAGACAGTGCCCCACAGCGACTTTTAGGGGCACCTATTCATTTTCTATGGCAACATCATAAAAATTCAGTGGCCAAGATCAACTATATCAACACAAGTGTACATTCACATTCAAATAAAGGACATCAATTGTAGGATATTTTTCAGTTGTCTTTTGATTGATCTACTTTGATGATTTCATGAGGATGTTTTGGTAAATTTTGAAATTTACCTTAGACATGTTTTAAATCAGGTAAAAATGTAATCTATATCAAGGAAATTTAAGGCAATTTAGACTCTGTTAAAGGCAAAAAAAACACAGCAAGCCCATACGCAAATCTATAATCAGAAGATTTCCCTGGGATTTTAGGTCAGAGAGGTTTGGAGAACATTTCAGCATATTGCATTTTTGAGGAATAATAAGTACAAAGCCCTCCACAGTGTGATCTTAGAAATGTTAAGGTTGACAAGTTAATCACAAAAGCAAGAAATAAATAAAATTTAAATTTTCATAGCAGCAGGATTGCTCTCAACACCATTCTAAATATTATCATAAGCAACCTAGAAGCAAATACAGTGTCAAGAACCCAAATACTGAACCAATGAGCCATGCCTTTTGTTTGTTTGTTTGAAGAAAGCACTAATATATTGATTTTATCCATATAGACATAGGAGCTACTTGAGAACTTTAAGTACAGCAGTTTTAGAAGATTTAGTAGTTTTGCTAATATTTTAATTGTCTCACACTCCCTCTACACCTCGTTTGTATTCCATCGCCTGTATTCTTGGCATGTAAGGGCATATGCACACTGAATAATGTACAGTTCCGTAGTGGGCCCAGGTATTTGTTCTTCTATTTCTCCAGGGTTTATTTTCTACAGAGATTTTCTATCCTGTTCTCTTTTTCTTCTCCTTCCTTTCCTGAAAAATTCAGCCCAAAAGTCTTAAGTGGGGCCTGGCAAGGTCAGTGTCCATGCTAGGACTGGGGAAGCCACAGTGACCCAGTGAGGAAAGCGGATCCCTAGCAGGGTGACAAGGACATGGGCAGTCAGAGCCCGAGTGGGGTGAAGAAGGTGTCAGTGCAGGGAGAGAGGGCAGAGGCAGTGGAAGGTGATTGATTTCATATGAAGAGGGATTACATAAGAGGAGGCTGACCAAAAAAGTAAGTATAGCTCCCATGTGGGGAGCTGGCTTCTCACTATTCATCAGGAGAATTTCATATGGGAAATGAACTCTATAGTGTTGGGCTGGAATTAACAATATGGACATACACTCCTCATATCCAAAATATATAAAGAGACATAAAATATAAATATAAATGTCCATTTGTGTGTGTGTTATTTATTTCCTACCTCTGGTTCCACAAGTTGTTTCTGCTTTATTCAATTTTGTATCTTTTTTGTCCCAGCCCTGAAAATACCTATTTATCCAAGAAATGCTATCTTCTTTTAGTGAACATCTGAGTGTTAGGTTTGAGCTGATCTAGAATATCTACTAATTAAATTAAATTATCTATTAATAGTAACATTTGCCTCTGCATTTGCTAAAAGCTATTGTTTCAAATATTTGAAAATTTCACAAATCAAATATTCTAAAAATCTTAGACAAAGCATGTCATTTCAACATTAGGTCATCCAAACTCTTTATTCTAATTCCTGCTAGTCCATCTGATTCTATTTGTGTCCACCATTGTTATTATTTTCCTATCATTTTCACTAAAAGGTAAATAAGAAAATAAGATACAGGTTAATTTCAAATTATAAAATTTTACTGTACATTTTTAAATTTGAGAAAACTGCTTTAAAATATTATCTGAATATTCCATGAATTTCATTACTGTTTCTTTATTGTCCTAGAGCAGAGGTCTCAGACTGGTGGTAGAAAGGCCAAATCAGACTCATGGAGGGGTTTTTTTCTTGCACACAGGCTTGTTGTTGTTATTTTTAATGGAATTTGAATGCCTTTATAGGCCATGCACTATCTAGCTCATCAGAGGTAGCTCCCTTCCCTATTTTCTCATGAAGCACTCGGTGCACATCACATAATCACGTTACCTGTAGATATTTGAGTTTGTGCCCCTTGCACCAGAGCAGTTTGAAGTTGGTTGTTAGAAATAAATGATACTGAATATCAGCACAATATCTAAATTTCAACAGGATTTCTTTTGTCTTACTCTGACAACAAATAAAAATAAGATGTCTAAGATGAAGAATCTGCATTCTCCTTCATGGAGTCAGAGTCTTGGAGAGTTTTAAGGAAACTTAGAGCTCCACATGCAATATAATAAATAAGTTTTACACTTTCATAAATGCAATAGGAAATTGTTGAGCACCGACTGTGTACCAGGCACTGGGAATAGAACGATTAAAGTCTTCAGTCTTTTGAGGAAGGGAAACAGTAAAAAAAATAATTACAGCTGGATGCAATGGATAATGCTATGACGTAGGAAGGAAAGAGCATAAGCAGAAGATAGATCAAGGGAAGCTAAGTCTAAAACTGAAAGATGAAAAAAAGGCAGAGGCAGAAAAAAAGATGTGTGTTGGATGGAGTGTGAGAAAGAAGTGGAAGTTTCCATGCAGAGGAAACACTGTGTGAAGACCCAGAGATGGGAAAGAAGGCGGGATATTCTAGGAACAGAAGTAAGTCCAGAAGGACTGGCACATACCATATGGTCATCCAACCTCTACTTGAAAGCTTCTAGTGCCTAGAAGTTTACTATTTCACGAGACTTCTTCACCATTGGACAACTCATATTGTCTGATATTTTTACTCATATTAAAGTGAAAGCTTCCCCCCCATGACTACCACTCATTTGTCTAAGTTCGACCTTCTCTTTCTCATGAGAATTCTATAAGTATCTGAAGAGAGACAAAGTCCCCTCTTTTTCTGAATACCTTCAACAATTCGGTTAAATATTGTTTCAGAATATTTTCCCCACAATGAATTCTTGTTGTCAAGTGGTTTTCTTATAATTATAAGAAATGCTGACACTAATTAGTGTCAGAATTCAATACAGTACTCCAAAAGATAGTAGCTAACATAATATATTGACTGCTTAGAATGTACAGTATGCTATGTTAAAAATTTAACATGTATTATCTCATTTTAACATAATAACCTCATTTCCTCTTGCAGATGGGAAAACAAAATCTTAAAGGGACAAAATAAGCTTTCTTTCCATAAGCCACTAACAGTGGAGCTGGTGTTTGAAGCCAGGGAGTCTGGCTTCACCAGCACAATTAATCATTGAATTATATAACTAAGCCACTACAAAATAGATTAGTAGCTCTCTTTGACCTGAATACTATACCTTTATTAATTTATTGTATGAGAGTATTGAAAGTCATCTAAAGGTCTTCTTGAAACCTAGAATTATAACTTTTTATTGCAAACTTGAAAATAAAAATTGCCCAGCCTTCCATATATAAAGTACACTCTCTCTTTCTTCCTTTTCTATTTCTTTTTGCATTGTCCTATAGACAAGGATGACTGTTACTTGATAGTAATAAGAGGATTTCAAGGGTCACATCTAAAGTAAGAACTTAGTATTTGAGATCTGGAATAAACCGTAGTTTCCATGAGAAATCTTAGTTTCCCAATGAGAAACTTTAGTTCCCCAACAAGGAACTAAACATGGCTCAGAGTTCTCAATGAATTGGGCTTTCTGCTCTCTAACACTTCCATCTATATAAATGACTCAACTAAAAACTAGAATCAAGAAAGCTTTCTGAAATCCATACTTCTAGGTTTGCACTTGAAATAAAAATGTCTCAGAATTCTTAATGAATTGGGCTTTCTGCTCTATAACACTTCCATCTATAAAAACCACTCAACTAAAAACTAGAATCAAGAAAGCTTTCTGAAATCCATACTTCTAGGTTTGCACTTTGGAGATGGGTAAATTTTCTATGGTGTATATGGAAACAGCACATTTTTATGAGACATTAAACCAACTTACTTCTCTATTGCTCCCACTTCTGAAACAACTTCACCTCAGTTACTTTTTATTGATTGACTGCATTAATAAAATGTGCATGTCTACTACATGTCAGGCACTATCATCAACAGGTAGAACTAAAATTTTTGAGCAATTAAAAGGGATTAAGGGAGTAAACGATATTGACCCAAAGAGGTAAAAGGGACTGAAACATTTGACCATGCAGTTGAGTAAATTGTGCAGGGCCTCGTTTATTTTAATCTGATTTAGAATTATGTTGAGATTAGTGTTTAATCCTAAATTGTTTTAATCTAAAAATTACTTTAATGTATAGACCAACCTGCTCTAAAATTTTGAAGCTCAGTCTTCCTCTTTCCCTAGTCACTGTGAAAGAAAATGTTATGAACAAGGTAGGGATTGTGGAAGGAGGTGTCGTGCTTGACCCAAAATGCCAGACTTTAGCAAGTTGTGGAACCATCTGAGATAGAAAAGCTAATGCTACCGTCAACTGAGCTAAACTGTGATCCACTACAACTGAAGTTAATTTTCCTTCTTCAGATTTAGAATGCCAGAATTAGATTCCACTTCTGTAGAGATTTGAAGTCACTCCTTAATATGCCTATTTAGGACTCATATTCCTAATGGAAGATAAACTCTTATCTTGTATTATCTAGTCTTTCAGCCTGCAATCTCTTTGTTGTCTTCCTGCCATTAGTAGCAACTCATTAGGTAAGCCTCCCTGTTGCTAACTATCTCTGCTGGAATGTATCTTCATTTTTCCATTATTTTTAGAGTCAAATTACAAGCCCAGCAGGGTATTAACTGCATCTAATTGATTTTCTCTATTATCTAACATTTCTGTGGTGCTTAATGCATTTTTTTACTATCCTTTAGTATTCTATTTCTTTTGCAATACAATTGAGAATTGATATTACCACGAATATTAAAATATGGCAGTCTCTAAGGCCTCCTTAGCAGATGTGATCTCTTCTTTGGTGGGCTGTACACTGAGCAAGGATTAGAAAATGTTGGGAAAGTAAACTCAACTCAGGAGGGACAGAAAAGCAGCATGAGGTGATGGAAAGAACAGATCCCTGGAAATCTGACTTTAAGCTTTAAATTCACTTTCCAGAATTCTGATATTTGATTTTACAAAAAAGAAAGAGATTTACACCAAGAAAAATTTTGTGTGAGGTCACCTAAAAAATTAAAGACCCTTTTTTTTTTAAACCCAAACTCAACATTTAGCTTATTTCATTCTCATTGTATTTCTCAGACTGCATGACTATTTATAATTATTTTCTTACTTTCTATTTTAGCACATATTAATATGTTTAATAAATATATTTCTTCAGTAATCCTCAATCTACCTTAATAGTTTTACTATATATATATTTTGGGGGCTTTTCGGTTTGTTTTTTTTTAATATATAATTTACTTCTCCATTAATAGACTCCTAACTTCTTCCCCGATAGATTATTCTTTCTACTACCTTCCTTTGTGATGGGATCTCTTTAAAAAAATGTAGAGGAGGTTGTTATGGTGGTGATGCTGGCATTTTTCTGTAACATTCAGTCAGTACCATACATTTCCAGTGTCCCAGTACCTGATTTTCTATTTTCCTGAGAATAAAAGTATATTCTTAAAGTACCATTTTTAGAGTGATTATATAGGGATGGAAATGCTTGCATCTTAAATGATTACTTGATTAAATGCTTACTTACCAAGTCCAGTTCCTACACAAAGTCTATGTCCTTTCCTCAAAGTCACATGACCTTCTCTTCACAGTCCTTGTCTTCTAATTTGTCTACATTTTATCTTTACACATTTTGTTTCATTTTATTGCCCTTAAATCTTTAATTTCAACATCTCAATCTCTTTATAATCTCATTCTTCCCTGTCAAGGATAATGCTACCACCCATACATCCTTTCCACCTGGGTCCTCAAGTCTTCTTCCCAACACCAGGAGCTAGAGCTCGACTCAGGCAAAACTGTGAAGGAAGAAATGTGTCTTCCTTTGCCCCTTCACCCTCCACTTAAAACTGTCCTTCCTTCTCCTTTTGCCACCACTGTCTTCTACATGTCTCTCTTGTCCCTCTGGTTGGTCATAATGGATTCAGGTTGGCCTCTGTATTGCCCCAAATTCTGGACTTTCTCTGACCTCACTTCCTACAACCAAGACTTATCTGTCCTGTGTCCGATTCTCTCAAGGTGTGCTTAAGATTGATCGAAGTCATTCCATGTCCCAAAATGAACAAATAGCTTGTATAGTCTCCTTCCCTAGGAAAAATATAATTACCAGGGGCTTTTCAGAGATTTTGGCTAGATGAGAACAATATGGTTATCATGGTGAAAACACTTTTCACATATCTGACTTGCATCGTCTCTAAATATTTCACCATGTCCAACAGAAACTGACTAAAGTGAAGAAAAATCCTGAAGTTAAAACTTGGTATACCCACTACTTTACAGATAAGGAAGGGATTTGTCATTAAAATTTCTAAAGATAAAATTTCTCAGTGAAAAACATTTATTCACCTGAGGTTTTGAGTTTTTTTTTTTTAAAAATAATTGTTTAGGCAAAATAGACTTGTAAGGAAAACATACGTCAGCATTCAGATTATTGGCATAACAAATACCAGTTTTTAGCTCTTCTATGCTTTTGTTTTCAACTATTGAATTTTCATCACTTATGAACTTTACTGTATGTAAATTTCTTCTACACTCCCTTCTCCTGGATTTCCTTTCACTTTTGATCTGAGTAAAACAGAACACTCACATTACCCTAAATCCCTCACTAATTTATGTGCCAAGTGTTTTACCATTTATTAATATAAAGTATTAAACTTTGAAATGCATTAGCATATTTGGTTCTTCCCCTACAATGAATTAGACGCAGTAGGGCTCATGCTCATTTTATAAACAGGAAAACCTGTGCTTAGGGAAATTGTCATGTGCTACATAAGTCACATGAAGAACAATGGCAGGAGTCCCAACTCTCACCCTCTGACCACATCCACAGGCTCAGTACTGTCTGTCTCCCTGCTGAATGCTAAACAGTATCAACCACATGAGTTTCTCTTTTGTGTTTACTTTTCCAGTTAAAAAACAAATAAAAATATGAATAAGTTTGTAATTTTATGTCTAAACCCCACACCCATGCAATCACATGATGCCTTATAGTTTTAAACTTTATCCACCAAATTCACGAAAGTAAGTGAACATCTACTTTCTTCTCTTAATGCACTCAGAACACTCAAGTAAGGTGTCAGGTACTGCAAGCAAGCCGGGAGATGAGGTGCATAGATAAAATGTTGGTTTCTATGACGCATATTATTTGCATAATATTTATATTACTCATTCAAGGCTGGGAATTACCACTCTAAAACAAAGTATCTTGAATGCCTTTTTGAACTTCCCTGGTTTCCAAACATTCTTCTGAATAGATGGCAATTTCTCAATCTTCCTGGACTCTACCTGGTGAGGATCTAATAGCTAATTTTGTAATTTAACAAGCAAATATTAAGAGAAGAGCACAAAAAAGATGTTGCAAAGAATAAAGAGAAAACAGACTGTATCAGGAAAGGTAAGGGATTCCATAATACTCCTAAAACATGGCACATATTAGTCTTGTTTGGCATTTCCAGGAAATGACTTTTAGATACTGAAATTTCTTAAAAGCTTCCCTATACTAACAGCCTTCAAACTATTTCTGCTCTAAATCATACCTTTCAGCCAAGCTTATTATTGCTTTTGGTTTGCTAGTACATTTCTTCCCACTTATTGTACCTTTCAAATGATACTTTGTTTTCCTTCATCTCATCTTTAACTAAACTCATCAAGAAAAATTCTGAAAGCATTTTGGCCTGAACCTGGAATTCAACACTAGTTCCAATTCAGCCAGTAACAAGGCACATCCTTTTCTTTGCCTGGGGCATGTCCTGGTTTTACTCTTTTAATTTACTGAACTCAAAAGACTGCTTTTGGGGCACGTTAAGACTCGCTCTATTAGCCATAAGACAGATAGAGGGATGAATTCTAAATATCTTATTTCCTGCTTTGGAAAATGCCTTTAAACTCTCTTATTTTTACCTCTCATTAACATCCCATTTTAGGATTGCCTGGAGTATTGCCCCGTGCCCCACACCCCTACCTTTTTTTTTTTTT
>VBSM01001562.1:53092504-53129535 GCA_008086735.1 Cheirogaleus medius
AAAAAAAAAAAAAGAGCTGAATCCACACCTCCTACTCTCCATGAAATTAACTGCCTATCCACACCTCAGAGAACATGTCACCTGCACTGGACTCGTCATAGGAATTAGGTGGTACCCTTGTCAGGCCAGTAGGACTTGTCCTACATTCTCTTGTCTTCTTCCCTGCACATAGTGTCTGCTCTAGCAGAGGCAGGGCACAGAGATCATTTGACAGACTCTGGGCACAGAGACTCTTATAATATTTAAAGTGTCATTAAGATGTTTTAAGTTAACAAGGCCAGCATTCAGCTGAAAAGCTCTGAACCTCAGCCTCAGTTAGATACAATAGGGAAAGTATCCATCTTTAACCTAAAGCTGAATGATTTGATTTGGGGGAAAGTGACTATGTTGGTTAGGTCCCACCTTCTATCACAATTTACTAGGTTAGGTATGATGCAGAAAATGAAAAGTAGGCTGTAGGTGACATAAATGACAAATAGCGCATTCCCTCATTTTGGGGTGGCAATTCATGTCTATGATAGGAAAGCCACATTGTTTCAGGCTGTTATGTTTCAAGGGGATGTAGGCTGACCTGGGATATTTCTATCTCCTCTACCAGGATATACTCCTCCTTCTCTAGGCCCCTACTTTTCACAACTATCCACAAGTTGACACTTTCCATCTTAGATAGACCCCATAGGACACATTCTTTCCTGCCTTTGAATCCAGCATAATTCTTTGTTGCTATCTCAAGGAACTTACATTTTTTTTTTGCCTTGTCGTTATTTTTGTATGTTTTATTTTTCCTACTACATTGTAAATTCTTTGAGGACATAAACTATTTTATATCACAGCAATTTACATATGATTAGTGCTCAATAATTGCTGCTGAATACCACTGAATACAGGACAGGAGCCAAGGCTCGTTGGGTGAAGCTCTCCTTTGGTCCTCACACCTTGCCCTGAATAATCCATACTCTACTTGCAAAATCGGTTCAAGCATCGTTTGACCTCTGCCTTCAAACCTGGAGTAGATGCTTGTTCAGCTGCCTGGTCTCCATGCTGACTCTGCAGTTGATGGCAGCGAGCCTGGGGCTGACAGCAGCCATGGTGGCACATGCCCACTACCTCCACTGTGGCTCTGTAAGCGCAACCCCCCCAGGCAGTCAGTCCTGAATATCTAGACTTGGACCCTTTAATTTTTTTCTCTTCAAAGTGGAAGACAAGGTATTCTTCAGCTGAGGGCCTCTAGGATAACACCCTCCTTCAACACACTGGGGATGTGATACCCCAGATTCGTCTGGCTTTCACGATCTTTATGGGTAACTTGAGCTCCTGCTTCCTTGCCTCCTTTCTCTGCCACCTGCCACAGTCTACAAGTCACTCACAGTTTGGTTCACAAATAAAGGTTACTTAGTTGTGAAGACATGTTGAAATTTGGGAATGTTGCTCTACATACTGAGGGACATTACATAGGTGCTTTATGCAGTCAGGTTACTTCAGGTTAAAAAGTACTGACTCATCTTGTGGCTGATGTAGGTCAGAGGTCAGCTTGAAAAGTCCCAAATGGTTTCTCCCAGCAGCTGCTGATCACTTCTCTAGTGTGATAATAGAGTTGTTTAGTTTTTGATGTTTGCTTAACTTTGGTTAAGGCTCTCTCAGGCTGTTCTCTTACCCGGATACCTTCATCCACCATTTCTAATTTTCTAACAAATGTGACATTTTACCTGAAGGTACACCCTGCCACAGCTCCAAACACCACATATACTTTCTCGGATGCTGAGGTAATATTTCACAAAACATAATTCAAAGTAATTTAAGTTAGGGCACATAGACTATCAGACTTTCAAATTTTACCCCATTCTAATAGTTAGATCTCGGCATGTATATTGATCGTATCTACTTTAAATTTGCAAATTTCTTTTAAAAGGGAATTTTTAAAGATGTTTAAAAATTATAGAAAAGTCATTGCCTAACATTTATCTTGGAAAGCTATAGCTTACACAAATCAGGAATCATAAACTGCTCACAAGAGAGCCTAAAGTAATTATTAGAACAACCAAAAGGAATCAGAAGAAATAACGTGCAAGGAGATTAAAGATTCTATCTTCTTTGCACAGAGGAGGATGTAGCTCTGTACTCCACTCCTGATTGGAGGTTGGGGTACTGCCTGCAGACACATTAGAATTTCCCCTCGCAGGAAAAGAAGACAATTGATAAGCAGAAATAATCTGCACCTAGGACACATAGCTGCCAAAAAAAAAAAAAAAAATTAAAAATGCAAAAAGTTAAGCTGAGTAGCAAATAAATAGAAGCAAAGTTAAAACAATATAATACATGAAAAAATTGTTTACTGGTAAGCTGTTCCATGTTTTTTTCTTATAGTTGTACCAAGAAGTTACTATCACTCTACTTGGCATGGCTATGGGCCCACACTCTGTGCAGTCATTCTAATGCTTCTGCCAGAGGCCAGCAGACTCAAGTTGTATTTTTTTTTTGAGTTAGAGTCTTACTCTGTCACATGGGCTAGAGTGCCATGGCATCAGCCTAGCTCACAGCAATGTCAAACTCCTGTGCTCAAGCAATCCTCTTGCCTCAGCCTCCTGAGTAGCTGAGACTACAGGCATACACCACCACACCTGGCTAACTTTTACTATTTGTAATAGAGACAGGGTCTCATTCTTGCTCAGGCTGGTCTTGAACTCCTGAGCTCAAATGATCCTGCCATCTTGGCCTCCCAGAGTGCTAGGATTACAGGCGTGAGCCACCGCGCCTGACCCAGGCCCAAGTTGTCTTTAAAGATGACCTCCAAGTCTCAATACATAATACATACCTGCACTTCTTTGCGGTTGGTGATTCTACTCCTTAGAGATCAATGAGTGCATGCCTTAATAAAGCAAGTAGTCATCACATCTCCCTGAACTTAGGCAGTGTTAGGCTAAGAACTTAGGCTTTTGTATGCTCATTTTGCCAGCAGTAAAAACAAATATATAGCTTTATCATGGTATTCCAGTATTGTTGAGTTCCACTTTATTGGGCTCTAGTCATTGCAAGTTTTAACAACAGGTCAGCGAGCCCAGATTTAACTAATCTATGCCCTGAACTGCTTTTGAGTATAGATGGTCATGCTTCTGAGGTTGCTCTTATCTAGAGCCCTCTGGGGTCACTTTGCCTGCTGGACATAGTTAGAACAATGGATCTACCAAAGCTGCATAATCGTGTGACTGCTGGACCCCATGAACGTTGGATGTGGCAGCTCTTGTCAGGCAACCAGTCACACAGCACACTTCAGGACCAGGGCAAGAGGGAGTCATCCAACCACAGATAAGATATTGATGTGGCTGAAATACATTAATTTGTTTAAATAGTATTTATTAAAGATCTACATTAATAGTAACAATAAAAATAATTATAATTACAATAGACTACAAAGCCCTGTCTGTTTAACTTGTCACTGTTTAATAGGAATCTAGCACAGGTTCTGTGCCCATAGTAAGTGGTCAATTATTGCTTATTGAATAACTGAGTAGCAAACATTTGCTAAATACTTATTGGATTATCATAGGAGCCCTATAACATAGGAAAACTGTCCCTTTCTTCATTTTCAGAGGAAAGAAGAAAGTGACATTTAGAGAGGGTTTTTCCTGATTCTCCAGGGGTCTATAAATCACTTGTGCAATTTTTTTAAAAAAGTACACACATAAAAATATGATTGCCTAAATGAGTACACAAAGAAGAGCTGCTCCAGGATTTCAGGAAAAGGAAGGCTCCTCTTTTAGGTTTCTTGGTAGAGCATCAAAGCACTTCCCAGCCTGGCTCGTGCAGCTTCGTCAGCTCTGTCTCTCCCCCGGCAGCCATCCCTGCCGCCATCTGCTCTGAGGCCTCAGATGAGGACTGCTCACTTTCAGCTTGGATCATGCTTTCCCCTCTGCCCAGATGAAACCGTGCTCATCCTCCAATGCCTGACTCAAGTGCTACTTCCTCTCTGAAGCCTTTTCCAGCACTTCCACCCACCACACCCCCACCCCTGGCTGAATTAATCACCCCTTCATCTGTTTTCCCATAAACCTTTGTTCACACAGATTGCCAACTCCCTTGTTACATTCTATTATAGTTAGTCTGTCTTTCTGTCTACACTCGGGCCCCTTCAATATAGGTACCATATCTTATGTAACACCAGGATTGGGAGATTATTTCTGTATTCCTGGAGAATGGTGAGAACTCTGACCTGACTAGGTCTAAGAGCTGGTTTGAAGCAGTAGAAGGTCAAGTTGAAGAGTTAGGGACCGAATGCCAAAGAATAGAAGATGCCATATTGAGGATTTAGAATGAGAAGTTCCTGCCAACTCTTCTGAAGAGATAGAGTGATAAAATTGGTGCTGTGGGGAGATGAAACTGTTAGTAGAATGAGACATTGATTAACATTGAGACCTGAAACCTCTTTTTTAAATGGAAAAAAAATGTGAGTTGAATTAATGATGAAGTAAAATAGTTTAGGAATTTTAACAGCAACTAGACCATAATTTTATTCCTTCCCTCCAAAATGGTTTTTGTCCATCGCATCAGTGACAACTTACCTGTTCTTTTTTAGCTATTAATTGACTTTTACATTAAGGTACTATGGGATGTTCATCACCTACGGGATCTAATCTTTGTGATAAACCTATGAGGTCAATATTATTATCTCTACACTATAAGGGAAAAAGCATAGGTCAAGTAGCTTCCTGGGGTCACACGGCTAATTAGTGTCAGAACAGTGATTTGAACGCACGCTCTGTGTCAAACCCTATTCTCCAGTAGGCCCTCTAAAAGCAAGTATGGATAGGGAAACCTGGCAAGTGCATGATTTAACCCAGGTGGAAACATCAATAAGTTGGGAAATTAAAGCTAACTCATAGCAAAAATAACAGCATCCTTCTTTTACAAAGAGGGTGGGGCTCCACCCTAGGATTAAGATAATGAGGCACCAATTGCTAATACCTTATTGCCTAACATCTATCTGCGATGGAAGGCATTGATAGCCTATGCTATGAAGCAGGTAGGAGTGAGGAAGGTATCAGATTCAAGATTTTCAAGTGCTTTATCAGCACTGAGACACTCCAGTGATTATGTAGACAGAAGAAATTATGTCAAGAAGCAACTGGTAAGAATCTGATCTGCAAAACCAGAAAGCAAGCCATATTTTAAGGGAGCTTAAACAAGATTCACTCACTTCAAGCTAAGTTTTAAGGCATTTTGTCCCTCCAAGATGGTACAATGGCACAGAATTCTTCAAATAACACAGTAATGTCAGGGAGCCAGCTTGATAAACCGACTGATTATCTTACTTCCCATTGAGCCATGTGAGTGTGGGAACTTCAGGGTGATTTCCAATCTTGCAAAAAAAAATTACTCATCCACTCACCCAGGGTGAGTAATAATGTGCTTGGTTAAACTGGTAAAATATGTTGAATGAATTAATTTTGCTACATGTGTCTCTGTAATTTTGTGGGGATAAGAAGCAATGGAAAGTTGTAAAATTTGGCACTCTTTGGGTCAACCTATTAAAACTGAAGGAAAGATTTGAGGTAGAGATATTAAGAAAAATCACTCCTCTTTTTGCAATGTAAGTTTTAATCAACTTTCCACCTTAGAGGAAAAAATGAAACTAAAAAATATTATTATTTTCTTTTTCTCAATTTATGTTTCCCCTCTCATAAAACTTAAAGGAGTTTAAAAGATAAATCTATGTATTTCTCTATTATCACTTATTTCTTCATGGAGAAAAGTATAACAAACCAATTTTTGCATGTGTTTTAGTCTTTGATGACTGGCCTATTCCCAAACCAATTAAAAAAGGAATATCACAAATATTAAAATGTCTATATTTACATGGCAGCATGCATTATCTAGAGTACAATGGAAACCATCTTAGAATAGATGAGTTTTCTTAAATAAGCTAGAAAATGATCATTCCTAGCATTTTATTTATTTATTTTTTTTTTTGAGACAGAGTCTCACTTTGTTGCCCAGGCTAGAGTGAGTGCTGTGGCATCAGCCTCACTCACAGCAACCTCAAACTCCTGGGCTCAAGCAATCCTTCTGCCTCAGCCTCCCGAGTAGCTGGGACTACAGGCATGCGCCACCATGCCCGGCTAATTTTTTCTATATATTTTTAGTTGGCCAATTAATTTCTTTCTAGTTTTAGTAGAGATGGGGTCTCGCTCTTGGTCAGGCTGGTTTCGAACTCCTGACCTTGAGCTATCCACCCGCCTCGGCCTCCCAGAGTGCTAGGATTACAGGCGTGAGCCACCGCGCCTGGCCCCCATTCCTAGCATTTTAAAATTCCAACTTTCAGTATAAGAAAAATAAGTCACCCAGTTACCTGTCCCTTCAATCTTGAGCAACACACAATTTTTCTATATATTTTCTATGTGCAGTTACTACTGAGTTACTTTGAAATGGTACGATTAGGAGAGAAAGGACTGGCCAATGATTCCAATTCAAATCAACAATAAAATATTTTAGTTGAAAAGTCTAATGATTCAAGCACTAATTTGTCAGCAATATTTTGGAAGTAGAGGAGAAGAGAAGATATCAGGGAGAAATGAAAGGAAACAACTCATTATCATGCTTATTGGTATCTGATGGTTTGACTCCTGAACAAAAGAATGTTTTTTTAAATAGCGTAGAATTAATTCACAAGTCCACACTCAAAAATATCCATATATATACACACAAATATATACTCATATATGTTTCTTTACTGATATGTAGCTAGAAACACAAAGCATATGCATAATAATGTAAAGAAACATTCACACAATTTCAGCCATTAGATAGGCACACATGGATTGTAAATGTGAAGAAAATGGTATATTGTAAAAATGAAACATCTGGCTCTCCAGATATGCATTTTCATGAGTATTTTAATGATAGCATGTGACAAACAGAGCATATGGCCATGATATCAGTAAAGTCTTTCTACAAAGAACTGGACAGATATTTTGAACCAAGTTTATAGTGTATAGAGTTTCCCACAGTATTTTTCTAAGCACATCAATTCAAAACCATTCTAAATCAGATAATTGCACATTCATTAATTTTTATTATGATTATGAACATCAAGTTTATATTTTAACCCTTTTCCAAGGGGGAATTACTCATATATAACACAAAATGAGTTTATCTCTATTTAAAAAAACAATTTGAAAGACAGCAATGAAAGTAAGCTTTCCCATTCTGTTACTACCTATGCTTTTCTCTCTGGACTGTAGAATTGTTTTGAAACCTGGTTATGATCTATAGATAGATGTTAATAAAAAAAAGAAATTTGTCCAAAACTCTCTTGAGAGGCTTGCACAATCTTTCCTACCACTGAAGCTCTTATGGGAAACACAATCCTACAGCTTGACCTTCAAATCTTCAGCTTTCCTCCAATAATGAAAGTTCATTGCTTGGAGCAAACAAGTACAACAAGTATTTTGTGTAGCTAGCACAAGGAGCCAGTGAAGTTGGAGTTCTGTTGACACTGTGGTTCTGTAACCCAAAAGGTCATTGGCAAGACGTCATTTTGATAAAGCAACTTCTTCATTCCCTAAATTAGGGGCCACATGAGAAATGTCAAATCATATTGCACGAGAAGACACTAACTTACTGCAGGGGATGAGGATGCCACAAGGGCTTATTTAAAGGAGAATTGTTTTGACTAACACGGAAGCAGAGAATTTGGGGGAAAGGGCCAAGGGCCACTCTACCACTTCTTGGTGAGGTTGATTTCGGAGGGCCAATTGCTTTCTCTAGACAGTGAAGTAATAGTTACTTTTTGTACACAGATTTGTTGGTGAATTGTACTAAAACATGAAACAAATGTAAATAACCCAGGTGTGAGTTGAGGCCTCTCTGCACCCCCCAGTTCCTGCGTCTACAAAGTGGCTTGGGTTAACGCCTTGCACAGCCTAGATGAAAACTCAACTTATGGGTGGTGTATATTAATTGAAAACAAAGCAAAACAAAACAAACAAAAAACCGCACACAAAGTATTTGGTTAGTTTAGTACCTTACTGGAGATGAGTGGAGTCACAAGTTGTACAATGTATAGCCTTTTACAATCTCCCAAATTTTTCTCTTCTTTCTCTCCCCCTTCCATCTTCTTCTCTTTACTCCATTCTTCCTCCTCCCTTTCTGGGGCAATTAAATTCTTCTCCTTTGTTCTGTTGAATAGGTTTGCATCCTTCTCTGGAGCTTTGGTACCTCCTGACCTTCAGATTTCCAGGGGAATAATTTCCATCCAAGCCTATCAGTCACAAGAATAAAGCCTGTTCTGTTTTTCTTTCCCTGAGAAACTCTGGAAGCAGCTCCTAAAGGAGTAAAAATTTCACCAATTCTTTACAGTTAATTACTATTATTATTGGCTAAAATAATGCTTTATCCCTTAGAACCTCCAGAACAATGACAATCAAGGAAGATAATGAGCTTAATTCCACAGCAATTATTTCAAACTCAAAGCAATATTCAATTATACATCAGGACGTATGAAATATTATTACTTTCTATTTTTCCTTATACTCAAGGCAGTTTGAGCAGACATGTAAACCCCTCTGGGATCCATGACATATTCTCAGGGGCTCATAAATTCTTTTTGAAGATTGAATATTTTGATGCTTTCATATTTATAATACCCTTTGAATAATTAAAGTAAGCCCATTCTGTTTCATCTAGATGACTCTGTATCAACAATTAAATATGAAGTGATCATCTGGTAGAAATGCTTAACCACTTAGTAAGTTAATAAGAGCATCTAGCTTCTTATGTCCTAATGTAAAAATGACAGCAATTGTTACATGTCTATTATTGTAACTCAAACTCAAAAGAATTGTTAAATTCCTTTATAGATTACAAAGTAATACTCCCTTTAGCAATGATATTTCAGAACTAAAATTTTTCTTTATTATATTAAGTTTTTGATTTGACATCATGATATGATAAAGCATAGTAAATACTACTTTAATTGCAGTGGGTCAGTAAGAAAAGAAGGTGAACTTAATACAGAGATTATATATTCATAGTGGTATTAAACAGATGAATTCAAGTGCTTTTTGTTTTGTTTTTTTAAGTTGTATTTTAGCACAGCAGACTCCTAAAGGACATCAGCAGTAAATAACTTATTTGGGACATTCTAAAAACAATTTGTCTAAAAATCAAAGGTTTCTTGGTTGTACTTTAAGTCAAGAGAAGATTGCTCTTTGGAAGGTTCTCATTAAATATAAAGTCTGAATTAGCAAACAAAGCCTAAGAGTAATTAATATCATTATGTATGATTTATATGAACATGCATTTCTTACATTTAGAATATACTGACTATACTGACTCTTCCTTGTAGGTTAGAATCAACCAATTAATTATCCAAAAATATCAGGTAAATATTCACAGTGAATCCCTATGATTAAAGGGATAAAGAACAGAAAATTAGATAATGAGCAACACTGAGAAACTCTGGGGACAAACAGTTTGAGACCTGTGATGATCTTTTGATGTGTTAACTTGGCTAGGCTAAGTCCCCAGTTATTCAATCAAAGGCTAATCTAGGTGTTGCTGCAAAGGTATTTTGTAGATATGATTAAAGTCCATAATCAGTTAACTTTAAGTAAGGGATATCATCCTGGTTTATCTGGGTGGGCATGATTCAATCAGTTGACAGGCATTAAGAGTGGAAATGAAGCTTCCCTGATAAGCTTCCCATGCTGCCTGTGGCTATTAGATTCAGCCCCAGAGTTCCAGCCTGCCCTTTCTGACATCCTGTCCTACAGATATCAGACTCACCAGGCCAGTGCTCACAATTGCATAAGCTAATTCCTTGCAATAAATCTCTTAATGTTTATCTCCTGCAGATTCTACTTCTCTGGTTGAACCCTGACTATTACAGGGCCCCAATGACCTGATGACATGTGCATGTTCAGCACTCATAAGAAATTGACATCCAATAAATATTTCAATCCAGCAGAACTTGGTAGGTATTTGAAAAGTAATACCTCATTAAAAGAAAAACTCTGGATTTTCAAAAAGTTTCTGAAATAGTTATGCCTGTATTCCAATACATGAGGAAGAAAAAGAACTTGCCTTTAATAATTTTCTTTAAAAATGGTATCTCCTTCTTAGGAAGTAATGTTGTTGATCACAGAACTGGGAAGTTTCAAGAAATTACTGTAAACTTTATTGAATGAACAATAAAGTAGCTGCAATGTAGGTAAACTTCAGTACTAGACTAATAGTCTTGGCAAATGGCCATTAATGGTGGGAACTAGCATGATGCTCAAACCATCAGACAGCACTGTCTCAGCCATTACAAGACCAGAGAAGAGACAAGATTTGTCACTCTAACAGAGACCAATGAGGATTCAGAATGAATGTGGGTCTGTGACTCTCCTGTTTCCCAAATTTCACCCACACCTTGGCCTCTCTTACTTCAAGATCATAAAACCAAACCTCAATAAATCCCATTACCATTTTAAAGAGAATCACAGTGGGTGAAAACAAATGTAAAATACTAAGCATTTATCCCAAAGACACTGAGCCATCATCATAAAGAGATTATATAAACTGGAAAAGACTGTTAAACTGAGAACTACCAAGTCTGTAGAATTGTCTTTCCTCCATGTTATCCAGTGAAGTAAAATCTTGTAAGGAAGGTCTGATCTCCGAGAGGAAAGAAAGAAACTATTAAGACATTTCATTTGTACACTTAATGGCAGTGTATGTAAATTTCAACCTTGTTATATAAAGTGTTCTGAGCTCCTTTACTGAAAGACCTGGGATTGAGTATTCAATCCAAATAATTTCCCAAAACTTGCTCCCCAATTCATATCCAGGAATATGCCTTTTATTTAATAACTGTAAAAGGAGAGAGGAATTTTGTTGAAAATGAAGCAAAATAGAAAAATAATGTGAGGGAATGCATGGTATCTGCTCCTTTTCAGACGATATGGACTGAGTTTGAGTCACTGAAGCCACAGAGTTCAGAGTCAAAAAAAGTTTTGTGGAACTCTTAACACAAGCAAATTTTCTTTGATGCCCATGTGGTAAATAGCACAAGAGTAGCATAAGAATAAAACAACAGGACTGGTGTTTCTGCCAAACAAAGTTTAAGAGCCATTTATAATCAGGAATTAAGGCACTGAGTCTTTGGACATCAAAACTTCTGGCAAAATGCAAACTCAGAGGGAGGAGAAAACAGACAAAAGGGATCTCAAACAATCCAGAATGTTCCCCTAGAGGAGCTGTAGTTTCATAATGTTTGGTACTAGTTCCTCAGTGAGCAGGAAATGGAGTTGCACCTCAGAATTCACTAAAGGCCTGATGCAGTAGAACTGTCCTGAGGTTTGGCTTTGGCCTCATTATTTAACCCAAATCTGTTCTCCAGCCTCAGTCTCTGGAAGATGAAGAGTTGACTACCTAAGCGACTGGTATCAGACATCCCTGAACCTGTGTGTGATTGGCCTGTGTGCCATCATGTATGTTATCAATATACCTAATCAGAGTTACATTGTCAGTAATATAAATATGACAAGTCATTTGGATTTATTATTATTGACTGAATTGTTCTTTTCAAATGTTAGTAAAATTTCAAGATATACATTGAAATGAAACCTGTTTATGTGTTTGTTGTATTGAGATTCTGTGTCAATTGAAATGCCAAAGTATGTTTATTTCATAGCAAGAGTAAAATTTTACTACTATAGTATGCTTTGAAAGCTGTTAATGTACAAGAACAACTTTTAGAACTTTGACATAGTTAGGTAAATCGGAAAATATATTGGCAGAAAATCTAAATGTTAAGAGAAAATACACAAGCTTACCACCTTTAGAAAGACTATTGCAGTAACTAGCCTCCAAGATGACGCCCAATGATCCTCACCTGCTGGCATTCATGTCCTTGTATAGAATTTTCCCATTTTGAACAGAGCTGACTTCTATAAACAATAATTGTATGGTGATTAATAATATGGTGAATAATTCCTAGGGCTGTAGACACTGAGGCTTCCACCTTTCTTTCTCTTGTATTACCTTTTCTAGAGGAAGCCAGCCACCATGTTGTGAAGACACCCAAGCAGCCTGTGTAGAAGCCCACATGAGGAGGAAATGAGGCCTCCAGTCAACAACCAGCACCAACTTGCCAGTCATTTGTGTGAGCCAATTAGTAAACAGTGTTTTAGCCTCAATAAAAATTTCAGATGACTGAAGCCCTAGCCATCATCTGGACTGAAATCTCAAGAGAGATTCCAAGACAAAGCTGCCACGATAAGACAATTTGAGCTCCTATCCCACAGAAACTATGAGGATAATAAATGTTTATTATTGTTTTAAACCACTAAGTTTTAGAGTAAGTTCTGATGGAGCAATATATAACTATTATAAATGTAAAAGTTCTTCACCCAATACATTTTTTATTAAATAATAACAAACATAACAGAATAATTGAGGTTAGATTATATCATAATTCTGATCTTTTTAGAATTGCTTAATATACTGGACTTATAACATTAAATAAAATAACTTTAAAGAGCTACACTTAACTTTTAGTTATTTAACTACATTTAGGCCTTAAATATTTTAAGAAAAAGTCTTAGTTTGGAATTCTTCATATTCAGAGAGGAGGGATTGAAAACAAAATGTTAGCTTTGTTTGCTTCTTTAGAATTTCAGTAGAAGAAAAACTTCCAAAATTGTATCTAAAAATATCCATGATAAATTATCTTTGATCTAGTAGTAATGAAAACTATCAATAAAAGAAAATATTAAAGAAAAATGAGATACTCCAAACACATTTTGTTCTCATTAATCAAACTGCAATATAATAGGCTTTGAAAGCTTGTTTTTTAAAAAAACTTTTTATACAGTTCAGTGTCTAAGAAGACTAAAATGTAAACAAAAAGCTATAGACTTCCAAACACTTTCTATAGTTGATGAAGAATTTTTGAGATTTGACAAGATATGAATCCTAGATTTAGAGTTCTTTCTAGAAAACATGTTACTGCACATTTTTTCCTGAATTATGTCATATCATTAGTTATGTTATAATTTTCCCAAGTTGTATTATGTTAATTATGTGACTATTACATGAATTAAACTGTTAGTAATATTACAAAATGTGCTATGTGTATATTCAGAAAATAATCAGAAGAGCATAATATAGCAAGATTGCCAGCCATAAAGAGAAAGTATACTGGGACCCTCTCATCCATCTTCTACCACAAATAATCCAATTCATAAGCATACAGAAGATTTGAGAACTGCTTTGTTGTATTCTTATACAAGATGTTCAAGGAAAGGAACAGCAGGTATTGGGTGTTACATATTACATAAGTCATTTCAACAATAACAAAAAAGCCTTCCTATTGTACTTTGCTGTTAGCAAGTACACATAGCAAGTACATGTAGCAAGACTTATTACCAATGAATGAATGACGAATGATTGTTTGCCAGGAAAAAAGGACTTTGTGTGCTGGAACTTGCTGATAAAGTAAGTGTTCAGATGGTCAGGCAAGGACTTCTCACATATTATCTGAAGACTCTTTCTAATGAAATTTGTTCCACAATGGAGGCTAGATAAAACCAGAACAAACCTTTTGTGGCTGGAGGAAAATCTAGATCAACTATTCTGAATACTGCAATATCACCTATGTGGGAGACTGGTTCATTTTTAACTTTTGGTTGCCTTAGAAGGGTTGCAGAGGAACTCTTCAGAACTCTAAGGAATGTACCCTCGAGCCCCTTTGTCCTCACAAAGTGAGGAAATAGTCAATATAAGAAGTAGAGAAATCATAGTGGTATCGCTGCACGATAAGAGTGTACGAGGCTCAGTGCTTTAATGAACACTCAGTACTTTGCAAATCATGCTGTGAAGGGAGAATTGAAAGACTGCAGTCTGATGCAGAAATTGCTCCAAAGTGCCACTGAACCCTCAGATAGCACGGCGCCATGATTAACAGCCTGAGATCCAGAGCCAAGGTTTGAATCCTGATCCACCAGCTTGGTGACCTTGAACAAATTATTTAACATATCTACTTCATATGTCTGTAAAATGGGCCTGCTAAAATCCTGCCTCCAGAATTACTGTAAGGGTTAATGATATAAGTGAATGGAAATAAAAGTCTTTTCAAACAGATAGTCACTTAGACAAAGAAAGAAACTTGGATAGTGATGGATCTGCTGAATAAAAGTGGTTCACCCTGAACCTGAAGAATCCTGCCCTGCTCAGGAGAGAAGGCCTCAGGTGGCCACTTCTCAGCTCTCGGATTCCCCAGGCATCCTCCATCACCTGAGGTCAGGTCTTAGTTTCTGTCCCCAATGTGGCCAAGCTCAGGTTCTGTGTGTGTGTTTACCTGCTGTGCTTGGAGAGTGACCACGCTGTGACCCATTTCTCTGTGGCCCCAGGAAAATGGGCCAAAAAGGAGAGGTACCTGGTGGAGGTGGGGCCAAGTACTCTAGGCCCCCCCACCTCTAGCAGCTGTCTATATGATATCAGGACTTTGGGGGACCCACATTAGTACACCAGGCAGAGTGCAGAAAATGGAGAATCATGGGACAACCTGACTGCCTGAGCCCTCCAGAAGCCACCCGGCTCAGTCAGAGTAAAAGTGGGCATCCCACAGTGGCCAGGGGACCCGCCCCTCCCCCACCACATCACTCTGTGATATGTTCCGTTTTACGTATTTCTGTATTTTACAGCACACCCCCCCCCCGAAAGTAAGCTCCATTAAAACAGGCATTATTACCCCATTTTAAGTGTCTAGGAAGTACCTGACACATAGTGGGTGCTCAATATTTATTGGTTGAATAAAGTAATATACTGTATGTGAAAAAAAAAAAGACTTCTCATATGCTGCCTGCTCTCAAAACTCTATCCTCAGTCCAGGAGAGAGCAGTCCAGGAAAAATTTTTCCAGAAAAATTCAGAAATTGGTTGGTATGCAATGAACGCTGAGTTACAGGAAGAAATTAAGAGAATATTCTGCTTTCTGTAAAAACAGTTACAATGCATCATCACCACATTTCTGAAATCCAATGTTTAAGGAACAAACATGTTTCAAGTGGTAGAGATGGAATAGCATGCTGGAGGGTTTCAGAGACCTAGATTTCTCCATTCGTGATATCGATACAACAGTGAATATACAAGAATATACAGCAAATATCCCATTTCATAGTGTCAGTTTTCATTTTTATTGTCTTTTAAAACGTTCTATAATAGTTTGAAATAATTTTAGGCTTACAGAAAAGTTGCAAAAAATAGTACAATGTGTTCCTATATACTCTTCACGCAGCTTCCCCACTGGCGCATAACCATAATACAACTGTCAAAACCAGGAAATTAACATTTATCATTGGCACGATATTGTTCCCTAAACTACAAACTTTGGGATTTCCCTCATTTTCCCATGAAAGTCATTTTTCTGTTCCAGGATCCCGATCCAGAATCCCACACTGCAAGTTGTTCACATGTTTCCATACTTCTCCTCCAACCTGTTATAGTTCCTCTTCTGTAAGGAAGTGTTACTCCTTGTCCACCGTTTGTATATTTATTCAGTTATTTATTTACATCAACATCCATACATTTAGTCATAAAAAGAATGAAATCATGTCATTTGAAACAACATGGATATTTATTTTATGTTTTTGTCTCTCTATATGATGACAGCAGGTAATTTTTTAAGAATTTGTGTACTTATTTAAATTTTTATTTATTAATTTTCTTTTTTATTGGTACATAATATTTATACATATTTATGGGGTACATGTGATATTTTGTTACATAGGCTGTGTAACGATCAAGTCAGGGTATTTGGGGTGTCCTTCACCTCAAGTATTTATCATTTCTATATGTTGGGAACATTCCAAGTCCTCTCTTTTAGCTATTTTGAAATATATAATACATTGTTAACTATAGTCATCCTACTCTGCTGTTGAACATTAGAAACTTATTCTTTCTATCTAACTCTATGTTTGTACCCGTCAACCAACCTCTCTTTTTATCTCCCCCTACACACACACACTTCCCAGTCTCTGGTATCTATCATTCTACTCTCTACCTCCATGAGATCAAATTTTTAGATCCCACATATGAGTGAGAACATGTAATATTTGTCTTTCTATGTCTGACTTATTTCACTTAACGTAATGACCTCCAGTTCCATCCATGACATGATTTCATTCTTTTTATGGCTGAATGTGTATATATTACACATTTTCTTTATCCATTTACTCATTGATGGACACTTGAGTTGATTCCATATCTTTGCTATTGTGAATAGTGCTGTAATAAATATGGGGTACAGTTATCTCTTTGATATATTGATTTCTTCTCTTTTGGATAAATACCCAGCAGTGGGATTGCTGGATCATATGGTGGTTCCATTTTTAGTTTTTAGAGAAATCTCTATATGTATATTGAGAAAGCTCTCAATATGGCGCCTTGCTGTAACTGCTTAGGCTGGCGGGGGCACCCAGGATGAACTCCCTCTCTGGAGCAGTGCTTTTGTACAGTTTCCAGGCAGCTCCCTATGTTAGTCTTGGGTCAGAAGGATTTGGGGAGCCTCTCTAGGTTCCCAGCTGATCCCACAGAGCAGGCTGCTTCCCTTCCCTCTCCTTCCTTGCTTGAATTCCAGCATTCTCTGGTAGATGATGTATTGGAAGTGTGATTCTCTGCTCACTGTTTTGGTTCTTTGTGGAGAGGCCAGTACCAGATGCCTCTAGTCAGCCATCTTGAAGCCCTCACATCTAGAGTTTGTTTGTTTTTTTAAAGCAGTTTTAGGTTCATAGCAAAATTGAGAGTAAGGTATAGATATCCCATGTATCTACTTATCCTCACACATGCATAGCCAGCCCTAGCAAGTAGCTACATTTGTTACAATTGATGAACCTTAACTAATACATCACTATCACCCAAAGTCCATATTATATTAGGGTTCATTCTTGATGTTGTACATTCTGTAGGTTTGGACAAATGTATAATGGCATGTATCCACCATTATAATATCATGCAGAGTAGCTTTACTACCCTAAATATCCTCTGTGCTCTGCCTGTTCACTCCTTCCTTCCCCCAAACCCCCAGCAATCACTAATCTTTTTGCTCTCTATATAATTTTGTCTTTTCCAGAATGTCATATAGTTGAAATCATGCAGTATGTAGCGTTTTCAGATTGGCTTCTTCTACTTAGTAATATGCATTTACACTTCTGCATGTCTTTTCGTGGTATAACAGACCATGTCTTTCTTTTTTTCTTTTTTTTTTGAGAAAGTGTCTTGCTCTGTTGCCTGGGCTAGAGTGCAGTGGCACAATCACAGCTGACTGCAACCTCAGACTCCGGAGCTCAAACGATCCCCCTGTCTCAGCCTCCTGAGTAGCTGGACTACAGGTGTAGCTACCGTGCCCAGCTAATTTTTCTTTTTCTTTGTAGAGACAGAGTCTTGCTCTTGCTCAGGCTTGTCTCAAACTCCTGACCTCAAGAGACCCCCCCTCCACCTCAGCCTCCCAAAGTACTAGGATTACAGGCATGAGCCACTGTGCCTGACCTAGCTCATTTCTTTATAGTACTGAATAATATTAATATTTCATTGTCTGGATGTACCACAGTTTATCCATTCTCTCACTGAAGGACATCTTAGTTGCTTCCAAGTTTTTGCAATTACAAATAAAGCTGCTGTAAACATCTGTGGGCAGGTTTTGTGTAGACATAAATTTTCAGCTCCTTTGGGTGTTATTTCTTTGTGTGAATAACAAGGACCATGATTGTTGGATCATATGGTATGAATATATTTAGTTTTGTAAGAAACTGCCAATCTGCCTTCCAAAGTAGTTGTACTATTTTGCATTCCCACCAGCCATGGATGAGAGTTTATGTTGCTCCACATTCTTGCCAGAATTTGGAATCTCCAGTGTTCTAGATTTGGGGCATTCTAATAAGTGTGTAGTGGTATCTCATTGTTGTTTTCATTTGCATTTCCCTGATGACATATCATGTGGAATATCTTTTCATATGCTTATTTGCCATCTATATCTTTTTTGGTGTCTTTTAAAAGTCTCTGGCCCATTTTTTGATCAAGTTTTTCTTTATTGTTCACTTTTAAGAATTCTTTGTATATTTTTATAACAGTCCCTTATCAGATATGTGTTTTTCAAATATTTTTCTCCAATCCGTGTCTTCTCTTTAAAGTGTCTTTTGCAGAGCAGAAATTTTAATTTTAGGGAAGTCCAAATTATTAATTCTTTCTTTCATGGATCGTGCCTTTGATATTGTGTCTAAAAAGTCATAGCTAAACCCAAAGTCATCTAGATTTTCTTCTATATTATTCTCTAGTACATTTATAGTTTTTCTCTTTACATTTAGGTCTATGATTCATTTTAAGTTGATTTTTGTGAAGGGTGTAAGGTCTGTGTCCAGATTCATTTTTGTTTACATGTAGATGTCCAGTTGTTCCAGCATCATTTGTTAAAAAGATCATTTTTCCCCAATGTATTACTTTTGCCATGTTTTCTACACTGTAGTGTTATAAAGGTGAATTTATATTACGATGTTCCCATCTATAATTACTAATTGGAATTCTTCTGTAAAGAAATGTTAACCCTTGTCCACCATTTGTGTATGTATTCAATTATTTATTTACATCAATATGGACTCAGGATATTTATTTTATTCTTTGGGTTGAGTTCAATAATGCTTAACTAATTTTTTTTTTTTTTTTTGCCTTTATAAAGTTCTGAGTTAAAGGTACCTACCTGGACTAGGAGGACCCAATGTGAAAGCTTAAGTCAAAATTCTGGAACCCAGCATAGTTTCGATCATGTTCCAATCAATTCTTTACAGAGTTTTTTTAAAAAAAACAATGTGTGTATATTGTGTACTAGATTTGCTTACAGATGTTTAATAGATAGATTTTTAATGAATTAGTAATTTCTTATCACTGAACACTTAATAAGCCATTAAGGTATAATAGATAACTATGTCAAATAAGGATTATGCTCCTGCCAATAAACATTATGGAGCTTACATTTTAGCAGGACTTGATTCTGTCATGAGTATCCATGACTGAAGAACATGAAGTCTCTCTCCAGGAAACAGTGTTAACATCACCATTATATCATATGTCAAGATGTTAACCTTGGTTAAAGTAGTATCTGCCAGCTTTCTCCACTGTAAAATGACTATTTTGTGTGAGTTACTTTGAGACTCTGCAAACATCTTGTTTCTCCTTAAACTTTCACCCCACAATTTTACCCACTAAGTCACTTTTCAAGATTTTTATTTAGTTGATTACAGGATCCAAAGAGTTCAAAATACTTTGACTAAATTATGGTAAAATTAAAAATCTCTGCAGGAAAATGTGCTAGCCTAACAGAGTACAGAGGTTTAGGTAAAAATGCACATAATTTCAGTGAAGCCCAAGTCTTCTTTCTGTCACTGGATGTTTTAGTTAAAAACAAGTAAATAACATTTACCTGAATTTACCCAGATCATTACAGTTGAATGACTAAGAAGTAAAGTTATATGCTTTGCCAGCACTTCAAAGATGAATTTCAGTATCGATTACAATATCTTTTTATGATATGAAATATTTTTTTTCTGCTAATTCCCTACTCCTGTGAATAATCAAACTATTCAAATCACTTTCTCGAATACAATTTAAAAAGGACTAATAAAAAATCCTGAGTTCAGATTCTAGGCCAAAAGTATGCCGGTATTGAGAGGTGAGAAAATTAAGAAAGTACTCCTATTGTCATTCTCCAGGAATTTTAGAGCATAATATGCTTTTAAAGCTTCTTGGAAACTCTAGATAATGGGCAGCCAATATTAAAAATATAGGTCAAACAAGAGCTGTTAATTAAAATTAACATTTAGAGAAGAATATTACTGTTACCATTAATTTAATTTTTAAAACAATTTATAGACTTCACTTTTTAGCACCTAACAAAAAGAATGGAGAAAGATTGCATTAAAGGGCCATAGTTCATGTACCTCATCTTCCATGGAATTAACATGCATCAATTCTTTGAAAATCCCACTACTTCTACTGCATTAGGCACACAGCCTTTAGCAAATCTATATGAGGGAGGGATAAAAACTTAGCAGAGTCCTTTTAAGGTCATAAAGCTATTGTGTATAAACCTATTTTTAAGGGTTAATAAGTAACATAAAGAGATTGGTAAAATTAAATGGAAAAATGCATAAAATGTGTATACAACGTGTAAAAATTGAGGTTAAGTGTGTAGCTTCATGCTCAGAATAACCTTAGGGAGATGCCCACAAGTCTAAAATATCATACTTGATTTTGGTCTAACTTTAAATGCTCCAAGACATTTCTGGTGAACACAAAGAATGGAAAGCTTGAGAAGAAAGTCAACAATTAGTGCCGCTACCCAATTCTTTCATGACCCAGGTCAAGCCACTGGGTCTCTCTGCACCTAAGTTCTTAAACTCCACATCTGTAAAATCAAAATTATGATCCCACACTTCTTCTCAATGTTGTTGTGAAGGTTATCCAATAAGAGATATGGTATTTTAAAATACTGAATTGGCTCCCCTGTAATAAAGTCAAATGTCAGTATCTGTTCTGAAGAGATATGGTAGGTTTTCTCCTCTGGAAGACTTTATGATGTCGTTTGTCCCGAAAGTTTTCAGCATCCACTGGTCTGAAAGGAGAATGTCGGATTCAATTTCTTGACATCCTTCACAGTTTTATTCTCTTATAAATTAAATGCTGCTTTCATGTAACAGTTCTCAATAAGGCTTTATCAGTGATATGTGGTCTATCCACACACACTCTTGCTTTTCCAAATCATTCTCCAGATTGCAGCCAAAATGATTTTTTCAAAGAGCAGGTCTAAAGATGTCACTCCCTTTTTTTAAAGCCTTTGAATGACTTCCCTTTGTGCTTAGGACAAAGACATAGCTACTTAATTGTCCACAAAACCTTCTATGGTCTAACTCCTACCTTTACACCGCCCTTCTCTACAACTCTCTCCACGGATCTTCTTTCAGTGCCTCGTCATCACACTCCCTCTCAGCCCAGGCTCAGGGTCTCACACACACTTCCCCCCTGTCCTCTCCAAGTGTCATACCAACTCACTCTTTTTTGGGTCACTTTCTTAAAAATGTCTACCCTAACATCCATAGCACTGTGCTTATCTCCTCAATAGTACTTAATACAGTTGCAACTCACATTTTTGTGTGTGATTATTTCATTACTCTTTGTCTCCCTCACTTGATTGTAAATGTTGGAATCTTTGCCATACTGGAATCACATTGTATCTCCAGGGCCTCCGTAGTGCCCAGCTCAGTACACTTTTGTGGAATAGATAATATTTGCTTAAATCATTATTCTCCATTGCAGCTGAACATGGTCAAGTGACCCTGGGCAGGAAGAAGCTACCCTTTTGGATGACCTCTGTTAGCATTAAAGATAAACAAAGCAGTATATTGGTAATGATGATGATAGCTATACAATATCTTTCTTTCCATAGGTGATTTAAAAAAAAAACAAAAACAACTTATTTTCAAGCTTGGCATCTCTATTGAGAATACAAGCTGCCCTGATCTCAGCAAGAAATAGAAATGCAGTAATGAGTGCAGCCATTGTTGAAATGCATTAGTAGGTCTCAGAGTTGCTCCTCAAAGGACAAAAGTCCAGCCTGCTAAAAGGTGTAATGTAGTTTTCTATCAGTTGATATTGTGTGACAATGCCTTCCTCTACCATCTTTAATCCTTTTGTGAGATAATACCAATGATTTTATCTTCCTATTGCTAAAGTCCTCTGGACACCTTGTTTCTTTAAGAACAATAGAAAACAGCCAAAATACTTATAAAAAGTATACCGGGTGGTATATGCTTCCTGTTTCTATGAAAACAAAATCTGTCCTTAAACATTAACACATCTTAAAAATATAAATGTAAGAGTAAGCAATCATTTGAGTGAGACCGCCTCTCAGGGGAATTATTTAGGTTTCGTGAATTAAAGGACTTCACAGTAGCTTTCTGAAGTAAAATAAAAACAAAAACAGAGTGTATTGGTTAAAACCCCAAACACCTGGGACAAAGGAGCCCTGAATTCTCTTTGAGCACAGAAAAGATTCTTCTGCCCTTGAGCAAGGCGAGTTCTTTGGGTTTCTGTTCTCTCTTTTTTTAATTCATATATATTTATGGGATACAAGTGCTATTTTGCTACATTGATATAACATATTTTGTGGCCTAAGATATGATCAGTCTTGGATAATGTTCCATGTACTGATGAGAACAATGTATATTCAGTAGTTTGGGGGTAGAATGTTCTGTAAATGTCTATTAGGTCCAGTTGTTCTAGAGTCCCATTTAATCCAGTATTTCTTTATTTTCTGCTTCAGTGATCTGTCTGGCTCTGTCAGTGGGGTGTTGAAATCCCCAGAAATTATGACACTGCTGTTTATCTCTTTGCTCAGATCTAGTAGTATTTGCTTTATTAATCTGGGTGCTCTTCCATTGAGCCATTGGGAGGCCACGGGTCTCCCCCTATCCTAGTCCTGCTGAGGCAGCCACCACTAGGCTTACCAAGTGGTGTCTGTGGAGCCTGAGGCACCCCCTCTTCTTAGATCTTGCCCTGCGGGGAGCAGCACTAGGCTCCCAGTCACAAGGTGCAGCATGGGGGAGCTTCCGTTCTGTCCACGCCTTACCCAGTCCGGTGGGGTGATGTGAAGACTGGTGACGCAAAGCTGAGCCCTGTGCAGACCTAGTGCCCCACACCTGAGAGCTCAGAATGGTGTCAGTTGCAGTAACCCAGATGGGTAAACACCAAATCCCTGCTGCACCCACTCTCCAGTGCAATGTCTCTGCACAGACGCTGAGGAGCTCCCTCATCAGTCCAGAGGTCTGTGGTGGTGGTGATGGGGCGCCTCACAGCTCAAGTGCCTGGGGGTTGAGCTTGGGCCCCAGGGCTCTCTCTTCCTGACCTTCTCCACTTGCAGATGCCTCCCCAAAGTTCCTGATCTTGTCAAATGAATCACCTTGTCACCTCCTTCACTCTGAATGTCCCCCATTGTTTCTCCAGAGTTTTACAACGTTTTCTCCAAGAAGAGCCATCAGTAGATAGGCATCTGCCTGCAACTTTTGATCCTCTCCTTGAGAGTGGCACATGCAGGATGCTGCTATTCTGCTGTCTTGCCCATCCACCCAACAGAATTCAGCAAGGAACCTTTGTCATTAAAAAGAACAGCTCTGTGGAAAGAAAGGAAGGGTTGGCTCCCCAGCCAGAGGCCAGGGACCATGCCAGCTCCTAGGCACACTGGAGTTGGATTTTCTTTCATAATGAGAGACAAGCTGATTTCTCTTCCAAGAATTATCCTGTAGTCAGCAAGGTCTCTAGTTGAGCAAGGAGACCATGGAGTACAGACCTTATAGGTGCTAAGCTACATTCCAAATGGTCATTTGAAAGCAGTGCAGATAGCAAACATTTTAAAAGAAACCCAGAGTTTGTCCACTAGAATATTTAGGGTGTATCATTTCCTGAGATTTGAACACTCATATATCATATAAGTGATCTTGTATCTTATATCTGCCTGTAACTTTTGATCCTCTCCTTGAGAGGATATCTTATATCTTACATCTTATACCTTATAGTGATCAGGGGTAGCTGATCCCTTCATCAATATAAATTCTAGAAAAAAGCAAAAATTGTTCAACAAAAGGTGTGTAATTATAATGCTCACTAATACTATCTCAGCTATGAACAATGTTTACATAAACATCATATGATTCAATTGTTCTAAACAAAAATTATGATATAACTATATAGAGGGGTTTTGCGTGTTAGTTTGTGTGTGTAGGCTAGCAAAATCTTCCCCTTCCCTAGTATGAAGTAAGTAGAAAATATCTACAACTTTAAAAATCAGGAAATCAACACCAGAGACATGTAATTTAGAAATACAGAGGTGAATACCAGAAGAAATAGCTTAAAGAGTTGAAGTGTTTGCCCTCCAAGTAGCAGGAACTGAGAATTTTTCATTATAAGTCAAATACTATTTTTTATTTTTAAATTATGTCCAGTCATTACTTTAATAATGATTACATTTAAATTTTAATGGGTATGCAGAAATAGAATAGTCTGGAAAGAGGTTACTCGTTCTGTCCAGGTCTCCCTGGGTGACATTCCTTACCTTGCTAAATGTATAACCTTCAGCTGCTAGTCCTCTACCTTGCAGGCCTCAAAACTTAATTTTACCTTGCCATAAAAAGCAGGTCTGTCTTTGGGAGAAGCAGTGAAACTCACCCTAATTACACTTATGAGATCAGGTGTGTTAATTTAGAATGAGACCTCACTGCACTCATAGATGGCATGCCCATGTCCGCATAGACACTGTGTTCTCTTTCTATGGGAAAGCAACATTGTTAGGTAATTGAGAATTATTGGTTTACACTGAGAAATGACTGATAAGATCTAGAAACCCATGTGGTCACCACAAAATCTAGAGAATACCCATAAATATACTTAATAAACAAATCCTACCTAAGAAACTACAGTTAACATAATTAGAAGGTTGCTTGGAATCAAAATAAAAGAAATTCAATAAATTGAATGTTTAATGGCCTCATCCTAAACTGTTACAATAATTCCACAAGGCAGCGTTATTATCCACTGCCTTGGATATACAGAATATTCTCTTATTCTGAGATTAAGGAATTGAAGCTCAGAAAATTAAATAGTTTGCTCAAGATCACACAGCTAGCTGAGATTTGAATACAGGTGTGTCTGATTCATAATATTTCTGCTGTGCCACACTGCCTTTCCCAAATAAACAAGGAAATTGGGGATCCAAGAACTAAAGCACTTTATCTTCTTTTTGCCAGGATTAGGCCTAAACCCATATGCTAAATACAGAGGGTTAAAATAAAAGAAAACAAGGGCAATTAATATTAAATGAATGCCTACTATATAAGGTTCTGTGCTAGCAATTTTTCGATTCTTATCTATTTTTCACATAATTTGTTTATTAAGAACATATCTGAGCCTTTACTTATTTTTACATATTGTTTATTACATATAAACAGAAGTTATTTTGTATTATTAACCCAGACTTGAAAATGTGTGTCGTCATATTTTGGGAACTTTGTTGTCATTTTTACTCCTGTGAAATTGCATAAAAACATGTCCGAAATGTTTAATGAATCTCCAATGAGTAATGCCACAGGCATTTCACAAAATGAAAATGGAAGTAATAACACATCATATTCTGTTACCACCACTGCTGTACAGCCAGATTTTAATGACCCCAGCTCTATAATCTGCCTGAGCATTTATAGACCTCAGGAGGGGCACTCTAAGGCTTTGGGCTAGAAGCAGCTGAAAAGAATGTCTCTCAGTCCAGCAAGAACAGCGTGGAGTATGGCTGCTCTGTGGGCAGGCGCCTCACCTGTGCCACTTGCAGAAGGCCCTGCCCGGGGCTGGAGTAGGGCTGGCCAAGTTTGCCACTAGACATCAAGAGGATATGTAAAATCCGTCAACTTTTCTTCAACTCATGAAGAAATGGAAAAGAAGACAGTAGCCAGCTACCACACTGCCATTACAGAAAAGTGCCATTACAAACATGTGTGACATTTCTCTTGTGAAAATACGGTGTACCTTGGGAAGGTAGGGAAAGGGTTTCAGGAAAGACAGAAAAATAACAGTGAAGAAGGTGCCAGAAATTCCAGCTGCTCTCCCTCTCCATCTGCTGAGTGAATGCCCAAGATGAGTCGGAGTGGGAAATGGGAGCCTGTTCTCTCAGTTTATCTCACTTCCCGCATGCCTTTCCTGCTATGAGAATCACATGCACTAAATAGAATTGTGGTACTCAGTTGCCAAAGCCAGTTTTCTTACCACATGGCCCCTCCACACACAAGCCAACTCCTTCATCTGGTGCTCGACTGAAGAAAAAGGCACCTGTTCCAAAGCTGGAGGAAACACTGAGAAAGCTGGATTCAGCTTTGAGATGCGGTGATGGCCTCCAACTTGGCATCATCCTAAAAGAATTTGGGGAGTAACTTTGACTATAAGTGATTTTATCGTTCCCACTGACTTGAGAACTTAACCCCCACTTAAGATGTAACTCAGATATACCAGGTTCTAGGCAGCTTCAAGATAGGGCAAACCGTGAGTGCCAGACTAGTCTAGTCATGGAGGAAGTCAGAAAGATTTTGAGATGCCGTGAGGACAAAGGTTATAGTGTGGTCATCAGCTATTCTAATATGTGGCTGGGCCACTTTAAGTCTGAAACTCAGCCCACTTAAAAGATCAGGAGTTCCATGCAGTCAGATAGCAGGAGAGAAGACAATTCCAAGAGAGGATTCAGGTCTAATTCTTAAAAATAGGACAAAAGGTGTTGGCAGTCCTACATTTTAACTTGTTCTGTAAAGCAAATATTTCATTCTTTTTATTTTACATATTCCCTACTTGCATATTGGTGTCATCGGAGGGGTCTTCATTATTTCTGAATTCTTGATAGTAGGTGACAGGGACAAGAGAGCAAGTCTAGAACTATGTATTTGCTTTGTATGGATCAAGATATCTAGTTTATCATTGCAGGGGCCTGTCTTTGTCCTGGGATACATCTCTTTTATACATCTTCTTGGCCAAGCAAATGTAAGTCAAATGCCTACTCATGGCCCTTGGGTCATTGGGATTGCTCCAGATATTGTTAATTTAATACAAATGCAAATACATTAGACTGCAATGTTGAGTATTTCATTTCATTATGCGAAAGATGTTCTTGCAGTTAATAAAAAGGGTGCATCTAACTATATAACTATTAGCATGGCTAAAAACAAATCAAAACAAATAGCCCTACCCCCACCCCCATTATACCAAGCATTAACAGAGGCGTTTCGGCAACTCTCATACATCAAATAGTAGATATGCAAAATAGTACAGCCACTCTGTAAAAAGGTTTGGTAGTTTCTAAGAAAATTCAACTTATATACCCAGCAATTCCACTCCTATGTATTTACCTAAGAGAAATGAAAACATATATTTACACAAAAATCTGTGCATGAATGTTTAGAGCAGCATTATTCATAATTACCAAAAACTGGAAACAACCCAAATGCCCGTCAGCAAGAGAATAAACAAACCGTGGTACATCCATATGGTAGAATACTACTCAGCCATAAGAAGAAACAAACTATTGACACATGCACCAACATAAATGAATCTTGAATACATTATGCAAAGTAAAAGAACTCAGACTCAAAAGACTAATACTATATCATTCCAATTACATGACATTCTAGAAAACATAAAAGTTTAGGTTCAAAAAACAAATCAGTAATTGATAAGTGTTAGGGCTGGAGGTAGGATTTGAACACGAAGGGGCAGTTTAAGGAAATTTTTAGTATAAGAGCACTATTATATAACCTAATTGTGGTGCTGACTATATGACTATGTATTTGTCAAAACTAATATAACTATGCAACAAAAAAGTCAAATCAAAAGCAAAATTTTTAGAAAAAGTATAGCTCCACCAAAAGATTTGTTTAAAATGCAGGTGAGCTAACTCCTCTAGCAGTCTGAATTTATGTGAAAAGATAGGAGAAGTGATTACGAGCCAAGGATGAGCAGATCGAAAAAATATGGTATCAGCCTGGGCACAGGGCAAGGATCATCAGAAGCGAATCCTCCGTGAGACAATCTATGCATCAATGCAGGACACAGAATCTCTGCAAAAATAGAAGCATTTCTGTATTTAGGAATCAGCTCCAATTTATAAAAATGTAAAATAAAAAATCATTTCAGAATTTTTCATTAGTTTCTCTCTCTGGAATGCAGGCACGAGAAGAATTTTTCATGTAACAAATCTGTGGAGCCAGTGAGCAAAAGAAAATTCGTGTGGAATCAATTTTAAATAAACTTTGCATTTTCTCCAACATTCCACACAATAATTCCATATAAAAATAATTTTGAATAAAAAATTATACAAATATAATAAATTAACAGAAACAAACAAAATAATTAATTTTAAAATGTCCTTCTCCCCTCTCACCTCTAAGAATAGTTCTACAATTTACTGGAGGACAGCGGGTATACCTGACAAGAGGGTACAAAAAGGAAGTGGATTTCAGATGGGGACAGAATCTGAGAGTCCAGCATAGCCTACCCTGATTAAAGTTGACCAGTTACTCGAGTGGGTGAAGCATTAAGAAGCATTAAAGGCAGCTTAGAGATCATTTAAGAATTCCTCTTACTTTATGGATGAGAAAAACTGTGGCCTACAGCTGTTGTGGCTTGCCCAAAGTTAGAGTTATTAAATTGTAAAATCTGGTCTTCTTCCTCCAATTAAGTGTTTTCGTTTTTTTTTAACACAAGTACAATTTACTGTTCTTTCCAAAAAGCAAGAATATAGACCTAAATGTACAATTTAAACACTATGTAGCACAATGGAGGAAAAGATGTATATTTGGAAATTTTATTAAAGTAGTAAAATGCAATTCTTTCTAAACAGTATTCTGTTACTAATAACTATAATTTTGTAATTTTCAGAACTCAGCCAAGTGCAAAAAAATCCATTATTAGTTCTCAGACAAGCTGAGTCTCTTTCTCCCATCTCTGGTAACTAGAAAGTTATATTAGCACCAAGAAGACCAGAGGCATGGGCTCTGTGTCACATTTGCATATAGGAACATATAGCAGGCTCTTGGTTGCTGCTTTGTTTGCTTGTGAAAAGGTTTGCCCTCTAACCACAAGCTGTTCAATTAATTGTGTAACTAAATCTAAATGCTTGATATGCATTTATTCATTCCTTTACCAAAAAGAGAAAAGGAAAAGACAATTGCCCCTGTAAAGAGGGCAAACAAGGACCCAATAGATGGGGTAAGGGATTAAGGCCTATGGATACTGACCCTCTTGTCTTCAACTTGTCATTCTTTTTATTTTTTATTGATACATAATATTTTGCACATTTATGGGGTATATGTGATATTTTGTTACATGCACAGGCTGTGTAATGATGAAGTCAGGATATTTAGGATATACATCACCTTGAGCATTTTATCATTTCTAGGTTCTGGAAACATTTTAAGTCCTCTTTCTAGTTATTTTGAAATATGCAATACAATTGTTAACTATAGTCACTCTACTCTGCTGTCAAACATTAGAATGTATTCACTCTATCTAACTGTATATTGTACCCATTAACCAACCTTTCCTTATACCCCCTCCCACACACAAACCCATCCTTCCCAGTTTCTGGTATCCATCACTCTACTCTCTACCTCTGTGAGATCAACGTTTTTAGCTCTGACACATAAGTGAGAATATGTGTTATTTGTCTTTCTATGTCTTTCTTTCTTTGTCTTTCTTTGTCTATTGTCTTTCTATGTCACTTAACATAATAGCCTCCAGTTCCATCCATGTTGCTTCAAATGACATGATTTCATTCTTTTTATGGCTGAATAGTAGTCCATTGTGTATATATTACACATTTTCTTTATCCATTTACTTGTTGATAGACACTTGGGTTGATTCCATATCTTTGCTATTGTGAATAGTGCTTAAATAAGCATGGGGTGCAGGTATTTCTTTGATATATTTATTTCTTCTCCTTTGGACAAATACCCCGTAGTGAGAATGCTGGATAATATGGTAGTTCTATTTTTAGTTTTTTGAGAAATCTCTATATTATTTTCCACAGTGAATATACTAATTTACATTCCCACCAACAATGTATAAGAGTTCCCTTTTCACCTCATCCTTGTCAGCATCTTTATGTTTTTCTGTCTTTTTAATAATAGCCACTCTAACTGGAGCAAGATGATACTCATTGTGGTTTTGATTTGCATTTCTGTGATGATTAGTGATACTGAGCATCTTTCATATACCTGTTAGGCATTTATATGTCTTCTTTTGAGGAATGTTTATTCATATCCTTTGCCTACTTTTTGATAGGATTATTTGTTTTCTCACTGTTGAGTTGTTTGAGTTCCTTGTAGATTCTGGATGTTAGTCCCCTGTCAGTTGCATAGCTTGCAAATATTTTCTCCTATTTCACAGGTTGTTTCTTCATTCTGTTGATGGTTTCCTTTGCTGTGCAGAAGCTTTTCAGTTTAATATTTTCCCATTTCTCTATTTTTGTTTTTGTTGCCTGTGTTTGTGAGGTCTTAGCCATAAAATCCTTGCCTAGATCAATGTCCTGAAGTGTTTCCCTATGTTACCTGTTAGTATTATAGTTTTATGGTTTCAAGTATTATATTTAAGTCTTTAATTCATCTTGATATATGGTGAGAAATAGGGGTCAAGTTTCATTCTTCTGCACATAGAGATCCAGTTTTCCTAGTACCATTTATTGAAGACAGTGTCCTTTCTGCAGCATATGTTTTTGGCCCCTTTGTAAAAAATCAGTCGACTATAAATACATGGATTTATTTCTGGGTTCTCTATTCTGTTCCATTTGTCTATATGTCTGTTTTTATACCAGTATCATGATGTTTTGGTTACTACAGACTTGTAATTTATTTTTGAAGTTAGATAGTGTGATGTCTTTAGCTTTGTTCTTTTTGATTAGGATTACTTTGACTACTCAGGCTCGTTTTTGGTTATGTACAAATTTTAGGATTGTTTTTTCTATTTCTGTGAAAAATGACATCAGTATTTTGATAAGAATTACATTGAATCTATAGATTGCTTTTCATACTATGATCATTTTAACAATATTAATTCTTCTTATCCATGAGCATGAATGTCTTCCCATCTGTTTGTGCCCTCTTCAATATCTTTAATCAATGTTTGTAGTTTTCCTTGCAGAGGTCTCTCACCTCCTTGGTTAAATTTGTTCCTAGGTTGTTTTTTTTTTTTGTAACTATTGTAAATGAGATTGCCTTCTTGATTTGTTTTTCAGCTAGTTCATTATTGGTGTATAGAAATACTACTGACTTTTGTATGTTGCTTTTGTATCCAGTAACTTTACTGAATTTGTTTATCAGTGCTAAAAGTTTTTTGGTGGAGTCTTGGTTTTGCTAAATATAAAATCATGTCATCTGCAAGAGGGACACTTTGAATTCCTCTTTTCCAATTTGAATGCCTTTTATTTTTTTCTCTTGCCTTATTGCTCTGGGTAGGATTTCCAGTACTACACTGAATAGGAGTGGTGAGAGTAGGCATCCTTGTCTTGTTCCGGTTTTTAGGGAAAGGCTTTCAGCTTTTCCCCATTCAGTATGATGTTAGCCGTGGGTTTATCATATATGGCCTTTAATATGTTACTTCCATGCCTAGTTTGTTAAAAGTTTTCATCATGAAGGGATATTGAATTTTATCTAATTTTTTTTCTATGTCTATTGAGATACTCATGGATTTTGTCCTTTATTCTGTTGATGTGATAGATGATATTTATTTATTTATGCATGTTGACTCATCCTTGCATCTCTGGGATAAATCCCATTTGATTATGGTATCATCTTTTTGATGTGTTGTTAGATTTGGTTTGCTGGTAGGATTTTAGGGTCTATGTTCATTAGGGATATTGTTATTGTTGTTTCCTTATCTGGTTTTGGTATCAGGGTGATGCTGGAATCATATAATGAATTAGGGAGAATTCCTTGATCTTCAATTTTTTGGAATAGTTTGAGGAGATTTGGTATTAGTTCTTCTTCATACATTTGGTAGCATTTGGCATTGAAGCCATCTGGTCCTGGGGTTTTCTGTGTTCTTTTTATTCTTGATTCAATCTCATTACTTGTTATTGGTCTGTTCAAGTTTTCTATTTCTTTCTGATTCAATCTTAGAATTCTGTATGTGTCTAGGAACATATCCCTTTCCTCTGGGTTTTCTAGTTTACCAGCATAAGGCTGTTCATAGTAGTCTCTGATGATCTTTTTGTTTTCCTGTGATATCAGTTGTAAATGTCCTTTTTTGTTCTGATTTTGCTTATTTGGGACTTCTCTCTTTTTTCTTGGTTTCTAACTTGTGGTTTATTTATTTTATTTATCTTTTTAAAAATCCAACTTTTTGTTTCATCAATCCTTTGTATTGTTTTTTAAGTCTCTGCTTCATTTAGTTCTGCTCTGATATTTATTAATATTTCTTTCCATCTACTAATTTTAGATTTTGTTTGTTTTTGCTTTACAAGTACCTTGAGGCAAATCAATAGATTGTTCATCTGAAATCCTTCTACTTTTTTATATAGGCATTTATTTCTATAAAATTATCTCTTAGCACTGCTTTTGCTATATCTCATAGGTTTGTGTATGCTGTGTTTCATTTTTCATTTGTTTCAAACATTTTTTGATTTCCATCTTAATTTTTTCATTGACTCAATAGTTGTTCAGAAGCATGTTTTTTAATTTCCATGTATTTTTAGTTTCCCAAGCTCCTCTTGATATCGGCTTCTAGTTTTATTCCATGATATTCTGAGAGGATACTTGATATAGTTTTGATTTTTTAAAATTTGTTGAGACTTGTTTTATAATCTAACATATAGTCTATCCTGGAGAAAGTTTCATGTGCTGATCAAAAGAATATATATTCTGCAACTCCTGGATAAAATGTCCTATAAATGTCTCAAGTTCTTTTGGCCTAAAGTTCAATTTAACTCCAATGTTTCTTTGTTAATTGTCTAGATGATCTGCCTAGTGTTGAGAGTGGGTGTTGAAGTCCCCTACTATTATTGCACTGGGGTCTATCTCTCCTTTTAGATCTAATGACATTTTATTTATATATCTGAGTGTTCCAGTGTTGAGTGCATATGTATTTAGAATTTTTTATATCATCCTGCTAAATTGATCACTTTATCATTGTAAAATGACCTTCTTGTTTTCTTTACTGGTTTTGATTTAAATTCTCTTTTTTCTGATATAAGTTTCTGCTGCAAAATCCACTGTTAGTCTGATGGTGTTCCTTTTTAAGTGGGTAGACACATTTCTCTTGTTGCTTATAGAATTCTCTGTTTTTGACTTTTGAAAGTTTGACTATAATGTGCCATGCTGAAAGCCTTTTTGAATTATATCTATTTGAAGATCTCTGAGCTTTTTGTACCCAGATGTCTAAATCTCTTAGTAGATGTGGGAAGTTTTCAGCTGTCATTTTGTTAGATAGAGTTTCTATCACATTATTTTTCTCTTTGCCTTCTGGAACACTTAGAATTCAGATATTTGGTCACTGTATAGTGTCCTATATGTCACATGTCATATGGGCTTTGTTTATTCTTTTCTTTCTTCTTCTTTTTATTTATTTATTTCTTTGGTCTGAACTGGTTATTTTTAAAAACCTACCTTCAAGTTCTGAAATTCTTTCTTATGTTTTATATAGTCTATTGTTGAAGCTCTTGAATGTATTTTTTTATTTCATTCAATGAAGTCATCAGTTCCAAGATTTCTGTCTGATTCTTTTTTATGATATCTATCTCTTTTGTAAATTTCTCATTCCTATTCTGAATTGATTTTCTGATTTATTTGTATTATTTATCTGTGTTCTTTTGTATCTCACTGAGCTTCTTTGCTATCAATATTTTCTATTTTTTTTCTGGCATTCTATAAATTTCTTTTTGATTGGAATCTGTTGCTAGAAAATTATTGTATTTCTTTGGGGGTATCATATGTCCTTGTTTTTTTACATTCTGGTGTAAGAGTGCCTTTTTCCAATTTTTTGGATTTGCTTACACAGGAGAGAACATTTTCCTGAAGATGTATCTATGGTGGGGTAAGGCACTTTGGTTTTGATTATGGGTGCAGTCTCCATATAATTTCTTTGGCTATAAACAGCATGAATGGTGTCTGTGATTTCCTCAGTGGCTTAGGGTATGGTTGTTAGTGGAGGCTGTGGTGAAGATTCATTGGGGATGGAGATGTCAGGTGGGCCAGTTTTCAGGGCCCTGTGGGGGCAGTGGCTGGCTGTATGTGCCTGTCCTTGGACTCAAGGGCAGCATACACTTGCACCCGTGTTAGTGGATCCTGGTGCCTCCAGGCAGCTTGCTTACATACTAGCAGTGGCAGCATTGGCCTGGTGTGTGAATGGGTCCTCCGCCCCTAGGTAGCGGGTGTGGAATGTGTAATGGCAGTAGCAGTGGCAGGACAACCCTCTGGCTACCATATGGTCTGTGTTAGTGTTGGCAATGGCTGTGATGGGCCAATCCTTAAGTACCCAGGAGGAATACTCAGGTGCCAACGGTGGTGGATGGGGCAAAGCATCACTAGGACCCCAAAAAGTTTTCTGGTGGAAGCAAAGCCTGGCTGGGTGGACTTGTCTTCAGGCCCCCAAGTGGTGTGTATGAGCACAGCACTGCTGTAGTGGGTAGGGGCAGGCTGATCTCCAGGCCCCCAGTGGAGTGCTGGGGGTGGGGATAGCAGTAGCTCTGCTGCAGCCCTGCTGCTGGGGATGGCAGGGTTGCTTTCAGTGGCAGCAGAGGTTGACAAGTAGCTGGTGAGTGCACACTTTGACCCTAGGTAGTGGCTGTGGGCTGGCTTACCTTGCCTCAGGGCACATAAAAATGTACAGCAGACTCACTGCTGGCGGGGGAGAGTCACTGACAGTGGCTAGTGCTTCAGCCCAGGTGGCAGCTGGCAGCAGCCAGCAGCGGCTGGGGTTATGGGCAGGGGATGTCAGTGGGGCTCCAGAGATGTATAGATACAGGGGCTATGGGGCTCCAGGGCAGGATGCAGTCTGGTAGCAGCTGGGCTCTCAAAATGGCACCACGTTCTAGCTGCTTAGGACTGGGGGCAAGGGGTATGGGACCCAGCGTGAACTCCCTCTCTGGAGCAAGGAATGCCATCACAATTTCTAGTCAGCTCCCTATGTTAGTCTCAGGGCCTGCTATAGTCAAGGGGATCTCCTATGACTAGGATTGGAGGAGTCCAAGGTGGGAACATGGACCACTAGGGCTTTCTCATCTACCTTTCTCTGCACTGAAGAGCCTTTCTGGGATCCCACCCAATTCCACCAAGCAGTCTGTCTCAGTTCCCTCTCCTTCCTTTTAGGTGTTTCCTGTCACTTCTCTGTTGAATTCCAGTGTTCTCTCTTAGAAGATCTATTCAAAGTGTGATTATCTACTTGGTATTTTGGTTCTTCTTTATGGAGGAGGCAACTGCCAAATTCCTCTTGAAGCCCTTCTGCAAAACTTGTCATTTTTGAGAGACTATTGAGCTAGTCAAGGTGAGAGAGAGAGAGAGACTCAGTCCAACTAAGAACTAATTATTGATTACTTGGTCGAGTGCTGAAAACTACAAGATAAAGGTTTAGAAAGGTTCGCAATACATAATTTTGATTAATTGATCAAACAAATGGATTATTGATCAATACAAATATTTTTTGCTTACAGGCTTTTATACATGCTCCTTGGTCTCTGGAAATCTGCAAGAACAATGCGTTATAAAAGTACCAGTCATGTTAAGAGTAAAATAACCACATTATTTTTCCAGATTTATCTATTATCTATCCTTGATTGAGCATAGGAAAGTGCAACCTGTTAGGTACTTATAAAGATCAACATCAGGAAAAATTCCTCCACATTCTACTTTATTTTCTCCTTCCTCCTAACTCCACACATGAATGTTAGAAAATTACTGCTGAAACTCCATCGAATAAACAACAATAATTTAGAATGATGGATGCTGTTGATGAAATTAATCATCAATGGTGGATTAACTCAGGCTCTGAGATGTTCTTATATATTTGTTCAATTTATCTTGTTTGTCTCCCCACATTAGAACATAAGCTCCCCGGAAACAGCATCCCTGCCTATCTTGTTCACTGACATATCTCTAAGGTGTAACACTAACCTTTATTTATAAAATAAATAAGTTGATCAATTAATAAGCAGAAATCTTTTATGAAAAGAAACTTCAGGTGTTTATTAGGCCTCTATAAACAAGATAGTCTTTTTTTATATTTTCAAAGAAAGTTTTTTTGAGACTAACTAATATACAAATGAAAAATAGTGTTGTTATTATCATTTCAGGTTCAGCATGTTCACCTTTGGGATACATTGGCTGCACCCCATTTGCTTTAAGACACTAGTGACAGTTGTCTATGCCAATAATTTTATACTCACTACATCACTCCAAGTATTCATAATTCTAAATATGAAATCTCATGACATTTTGACAGAAGGATACCTATAAATGTGTCTAAATTATACATGCAAACAAACGTGAATTAATATCAAAGGCAAAGAAGATCTTTTTCTCAGAGGGCAAGAAGAGAATTCGTACCAGTTTATCATTTAATACTTCGGCAAAGGCTTTTGCTGGAAGATTTTAAATGTTCTTTTCAGTATTCAATCATACAACTGTCTGAAGAGGATGTTGTGATTTGGGTAATAATTTTCTCAAACACATTTACATCCCTAATTTCTTTTTGAGCGGAGTCAATCAACATGCCATTTGGGATGCACCTGGAGGCAACTTGTTTAAGTTTTTTTTGTTGTTTTTTTTTCTGGAAAGTGAGAACTACTCGACATCCATTGCACTTGAACTGCCTGTAAATACGTCCCAAAGTCCCTTAGCTCTACAGAGGGAGAACAAAGGAAACAGCCATTTTCAGTCAGTGCTTTGTGATTTCTGCATTCCATAAGCTAGAGAGTAGAAGAGAGGATGCACTCAACTCTCTCTGGGATCACTCTCCAGAATGGAGAAGAGGCTGTATTTTACATTTTCAAAGACTCTCCTTTTAGGTTTCTGCAGCTTCCGCTAACAGCCGTGTTTGCACGTGGTACTGCATCATAAGAGTTTCTCCTGGTTTTAGTAAAAAGCGGGATAAATATTACACTCTTTAATGACTTACTAAGTGTTTTGCTCCAAATCCTCCTTTTCAATTTTATTTTCTCTCCTTTTCTTTATACCCACAGTTCCTAGACCTTCAGCCTAGCACTCATAGCAAGAGCCTGCGTTCTACGCCTTTAACTGAAGCTCAGGCTGAGAACAAGCAGAGAGTTCTTTGGGGAGAAGAGAGGGGGCTCAGTGATGGTAGGCGGGTGAACATGAAAATAAAAACGCTGTACTGGCCAGTGCCGTGGCTCACACCTATAATCCCAGCATTTCAGGAGGCCGAGGTAGGAGAATCACTTGAGGCCAGGAGTTCAAGACCAGCCTGGGCAACATA